>JAOXOE010000632.1:10454383-10466968 GCA_028565055.1 Phoeniculus purpureus | reverse complement strand
ACTTTCAAGGCCCGCCTGGATATGTTCCTCTGTGATCTGTGTTAGATAGTTTTGTCCTGCTCCGGCAGAGGGGTTGGCCTCGATGATCAATTTGGGTCTCTTCCAACCCCTAACATCCTATGATCCTATGATCTGGGAACCATCCCAGAATATGATCACTGAGCTCCAACAATATGATGTTTTAATGTGCTTTTTTTTAAGACCTGTTACTATCCCAAACTATGAGCCTAGAAGAACCAGGCTAGTTTTTCAATAAAGCTAGAGTAGTCCTAGGAAAACACAAATTGAAACGAATAGGAGGTTTATGCCCAGGCCAGTCTAGTGATTTCTCTATGTCCAACAAGTAGAAAATGATCGGTGATAGGACGCATACCTGAAAGTACTGGGAAGAAAATTTCCTGTTAAGCTGTCCAGAGTATGCACTTAGAGTTAATTTTCCAGTGGCAAGGTCAAGCCCTGGTTTTGCTATGACACAAGAAGCTGCCCAGCTGGCATTAATTACAGTTTGTTTGCTTTCTCAACCTGCCCCTGTCCTTGTGAGTTGGCAAAGGGCTGAAGCTGGCCAAAGTCCCAGCTACCAAAGTTGCCCAAAGCACAGAGCTCATTACTCATCACAAGGACTAAGCTATGTTGAGAGGGGAAGGAGAGAGTAAATGGCATGAAAAGCAACTGACAGAAACTCCTCTGGTTCTTAGAGTTGTTACAAGTAAGGCTCTAACCTGGCAGAGAGCCACGGAGCACAAGACACAGGAATATGGATGCAGGTCATGGCTGTTCTGAAACCCAATCTAGAAGAGATAGCTAAACATTCAAACTTTCCCCTTGGAAATATGCCCCATATTAGCTCCTGGAGAACTCTAAAAAGATATTTTTGGTGAAAAATTGATGCAGGATTGTTGTGGTTTGAGGTAAAACAGTTCACAGAAGATTTACAGACTGGACAAACTTATGCCCATTGCTGTTAGCAATAAAATTTCCCTTCCTGCCAGTGGCAGCAAAATTATGGCAGCAAAATTATGGCAGCTGACAGTGTCAGAAATGAAGGACACAGCCAAAAACTTTTCATCATATTTAAATTTAAGTTTCATTGGTGTTCAGCTGTGCTTTTGCTTTATCTGCTGTTAAAGTTTGATTTCCACTGCAACAGAAAAGTCTGCTGAAAGAACTTCCACAGAATAATGCAAGAGATTGGACTCTTCCTGCAGAAGCAGCCAGCACATGGGGACCCAACAGTGACTGAAATGTTCAGAGCTACAAAAAGCAGCACCCAACTGGATCAGCACTCGCACCCCAAAATTTTGAATGAATGCAATGTAAGAGGCAAGAGCAGAAATCAAGCAAACTCAGGAGAAAACAACCAAACAAGCAAAACAAGCAAAAAAAAAAAAATCCCAACCCATCACACTGCTGATAAAGTTTCCTGCAGCATTCTTTGTGGTTTAGGGAGTTGCTCTAAGCAGGGGCTTCCTTCATTCTAAATACTATTTGAGTTTAGAGTGTTCAGATCTACAGTCACTGTGCCTTAGGGAAAAATGCAGTTTGTGCAGTTTTTATGCATTGAGTTACAGCCTCAGTCTGTCCTGGTACCCAAACCTGCCATAAAGGGCTTTTCAGAGTGACATGGGAAGAGAATAGCAGGAACAAGATGGGGATGAGCCTGAATTACAAAATTGCCAAGAGCCAAATTTTTACAGGTGTTTCTGTCATACTGAGGGCAGAACCAGTGGCTGACAATGCTACAGTAGTGCAGAATTAGACTGTCCAGCTCCTTCTCATTTTCTCAGATAAACAGCCCTGTCACTTCTGGCATTTCTTAAAAGGGTTGGGCACAGGCCACACTCAAACTGCATCACTGGGGAGAAAGGAATGCTGATAAAAGCAAAAAGGAGAAGTAGAAACAGGAGGAAACTCCTTGTTCCAGACAGTGATCCAGTAGTGATCCAGCACAATGAGCCTATCCATACATTTGTGAGCCATGACAACGACACTTGGTCACTGATGCACTGTAGACAGAGACACCAGCCTGGCATGCTGCTATTCTTGCATTCATTTTCCACATTTAACAGCTTGATCACACACACAACCAAGGAGACACTAGAGCTTCCAGTACCCCCCACAGGCTGCAACTGCAAACACCGTCCAAGTCATCTCACACCTGAACACAACAGGAGGGCAGCAAACACACACACAGCCCAGAGCTCAGGCTTTGGAGGTGCCAAGCAAAAGAAACAGCAGAGTTTCACATTGTTTTCAGGGTAAAATGAGAAAGAAGCTGACCCTGCTGGACTTCATCATGTTGTTTGTAGAGCACCTTGTGCTTTGGGCACTGAGCTGCAAAATCAAAGCAAGTACAATGGCAATGGAAACATAATCAAACACACCAGTGTGGGGCCAACTTTGTAAAGGAAAAGCAAAGGGCTGGAAAGAAAAAATAAACAAATAGTACTTAGATCTAAAGGCTATTTAGAAAACGACAACTTTAAGCAGCTCTGTAAGACTAGCAGGATAAAAATATTATTATTTTGCCATTGTGCACATAAGAACAGACGATCCCTTTTCCAAGGACAGGACAGGTGAAGGGAAAACAGATGCATGGATGAGAAGTTAATTGACCCAATCACATAACACCATAATCAGTGCCAGGAACAAACCATAGGCCTTTTTTTCACTGCTTCTAAGGCTGGAAATCTATACTCATCCCTGGATTGAAAACTGCTTGTCATCCTTCTACCCTGATGGAGGTTACCACTCCCCACAGTGCTGGTAGCCGAAGTGCGCATTAAGTATTCCATAATCCACAGAAGGCAGAATTCACCAAGTTGAACTGAACAACAAGATAAATTAAGCTCATCTATTTTCTTGATGCTGATCAGATGGTGCTCACACACCTACTTTAGCTGGCAAAGCTATGAGTGAAGTAAACCATTGGTATCAGTACAGCGATAAGCAGCAGCATGGAGGAGAGGGCAAGCGTCCCTATCTTCAATTGCTAAATTCATGCTTGTCCTTGGGCTCAGACACAGTTATATTCTTACACTGTGTAAGCTGTAAGACTTGTGGTTCCAGTAAGAAGAGCTGTCAATGCATCTTTAAAAGTGTGTTGTCTGAGACACTCCATTTTATGAGTTCTAGCTTAGTAACTATAAAATGCAATCAATGTCCATCCTCAGCTACTGCAGTACAGAGCAGATTCTGGTAATATTTTTGCTGGTAACAATCAGTAATAATACCGAGAATCAGCCTGCTATTGATAAGCCACCTCTAATATTATAGGCTTTTGGATACTTTATTAAAAGTTACCAAAAAGCTGTTTTTACGTGATCTCTATGGCCTGCTTAGGGAAGGATGGCCAGAGTTCAGCCTGTGTCTATGTACTGGAGTGACTCAGTCCAACAGGAAGAGTGAAGAAAACAGTGAAGCTGTTACTAATCTACATGCCACGCCAAATCCTACCGAGAATCAGGAGTTTTATTGTAAAGTCAACAACAGAGGCAGAAGTACATTCCAGGGTAGATTTTGATCTCTAAAAACTGTTTTAGATTTCCTTCAATATAAAAAGAGCTCTTCTGATTTACAGAACTTTCATCTTAGTGAGCTTATGTAAACCAGTGGCTTTCCTCACCCACTGCTTGCTCCACAAACATGACAGTATGTGATCTCCAGATGCGAATTCCTCACACAGACTACTGGGGTTCAACTCTGGTGAGAAAACACTGTTGGCAGATAACTGATTAACTCATGCTGCATTCTCTGAAGCAGCAACTCTTGGATGTTGCGAAGATTCTCCTTTCAGATTTGTTCAGCCCGTGCCTGAAAGTCTGCTTCTACCTACCCAAATGACTCAGCAAAATCCATTTCAACTCCCCCTCAATGCAGCGCAGGTAACACTGCTCCACGGCACAGGCAATGCTCTGTGCCTGGCAGCAGTGCCAGACAGGGACAAAGCCCTGCTCTTTGCTCAGGTGTGACTGTCTTTCTGCTTGGGCATACCAGCAGGCACATATCAGCAGCACCTTGGGGAGAAAAACTGCTCAGAAGCAGCTAATGGAGACCAGTAAGTCACACAATAACGCAACGTTCTCCAAAAAACTCCACATAAACACTCAGTCTAACAGAGTTTAAATTCTTCTGCACCTCCAGTTCAAACCTGAGGGCAGGAACAAACAGAAAACAAATACACACTGCAAAATAAAGGGACAAAGTCATGGTACCACTTCACAACAAACACAGAGAACCAACCCTGTGGATCAACACTCAGATTTGGTCCTTAAGATATAATTTCAGCACTGTGTAGTTGCTTACCCCTACAATCTGTTGGTAACCTCTTGAGAAGGGGAGGGGGAAAAAAAAATGTGTCACCAACATGCAGAGAGTGAACCTCAAGAAGAACACTGCAGCAAAGCCAGAGCCTAGGGCACATTCTCACTTTGTCATCATTTTCCATTAGCTACTATTGTCAGCTCTGCAGAGGTGAGATATGACTTATCCCAGAGTAATACCATCCAGATACAGAGGTTACTCTCAACTGACCCCAACCTAAGTGAGATTAGAGTCAGCCCCTCCCCTTCCCACCTCTTTCATCACCTCTATATTTAACTGCAGATTAACTCATTTCCTCTTTCCACATGTGAGATTGAAGTGTACCAAGCGCTGTCAGGTCAGGCGGAGCTTCACTGCATCCTCATGTAAATCACCACTCAGTACATGTATTACAGCACGCTGAGGAGGAGAACAAGTAACACGCTTCATACTCACAAAACTAAACATTTGCTTCTCAAGAAATAAAACTGGCAGACAGCCCAGGCCCAAAAATAGTAAGAGGTACCTCCAACTCTAATCTTCTCTTGTCTGTTACATAAATCTTAAAGACATAAGAAATGCCACTATTTTACCAACGTGTCTGAATGAAATGTGGGTGAGTGACCAAGGCTAAGGGTCAAGCGCATAGTGACTCAGCCTGCTTCCAGGCACCAAGTGATTACTCTTCTCTAGGCGGAAACAACAGCCCCTCAATTCCAGGGATGGGGAGAAATAACGCAGAAAAATTTCCCAGGGCTCACACTTGCCATGTTTGATTAAAAAAGGCTGAGAACTATGTAACTGCCTAGAAAAGACAGCACAGCAGGGAAAGGGGACAGAAAGAGAAGGCAGTGAATGGTTTCTCCACCCTGCACAATATCCCTCATGAAGGGCTTTGTACCAAGGATGAAAATGGTGCAGTCAGAGAAGGGTACTCCAGATGGGGAGGGGGTGGCAGCCGCAGTTCTGAGGGCTGCAGGGATCCCTCCTTGCTGGGTCACAGCACCGCTGTGCTCTGACCCTGGCTGTAGCCCCATCCAGCATGTCTCTCATGTAAAGTAGATGCCCTTTCCTCTTGCATCCTCCCTTTGCATCTCAAGAACCTTGCACAAGAAAGACAGAATTTTATTTCTGCCTGATCTCTCTGCAAATTACTTGGAGCTCTAAGGTATAAGATCTTTATCGCAGCTTGAGGCAAACATTAAGTGGCTGTAAATAAAGCTTGGGCTGTAAATCCAGCCACATGAGTTAACTCCATGGTGAATATGATTTTTTACAACTAACAACTATGGTAATGAATTTTACTTGATTAAACACTGAAAGGATGAAGCATGCAAAATTCAGAACAGGAGTAATTTGCTTGCCTTAGATTTTATATCAATAATCCTTTAAAGTACAAGCACCTATTGTTTTCATCCTCCTAATGCTAAAATCTCTCTTGTTCTAAGACTTCAAGGGATCAGGTCCCCTTAATTTTCATCAGCTGGAGTAAAAAGCCTCAGTATTTCTGCCATGAATAATAGAAAACCAATGAGTACAGTGAGTAGGGAAACACACAGAAGAGCCACTGGCATTTGCTTCAGTAGAACAGCTGGAATAAGTTGTCAATTCCTCTCACTGTATCCTCCAACCACGCAGGCCAGCAAAGGGGCTACTAAAGGAAAGAAAATGCTTACGATAATCTTACGACACATCTCACAAGCAATCATTGTGTTTCCATTATTCAAGAAACTCTGGAACAACAAACAGATGGAAATGAGAAAATGAACAGTGAAGTGACATTAAGAGGATTCAGCTGTAGACTGCAGGAGCAATGGGGTATGTCAGGCAGATGTACCACTGCCAGAGCTGAATCTGTCTCATCTCATGCGGAGACTGCATTGCCTGTGAATGAAATCATACCATGCTGGACAAAAGCAGACACAACCATTATCACTTGGTGCTGCTGTGCATACACCCGAAGAGAGACAATTATGCACCAAAATACAGAGGGTAAAGTGAATTCTCCCATGAAAAGAAAGATCTACTCTGCAGAAGTCAATAAACACCAAGGTGGTGGTGATTCTCTTTCAGCTTGGATATTCCCAGAGGTTGCAATGATTTGCAAACATCTTCCCTTATTTAAGGTAGATCTTGGACTGAAGATGTACAAAATTCTTTATTCTGGCAGTATGAGGTCCCTGTACAAAATTTGTGACAAATTTAGGACACATCTAACAATCAATAGCAGGCTTCCAGTGATTTGAGAAACTGTGAAATGCTGAACAGATGGAAATGAGAAAAGCAACGGTGCACTGCACAGGGTCACTATCAGCTCACGGAAAAGCTGACACAGGCATTCTGCCCATGAGCTGTGTAACTGATGTGAAATGCCCCTCTGCTTTCTCTGTGCGTTAGCTCCATGTTGTGATGAAACTGCAAGCGTGTCTCATGGAAGAAGAAAACTGCATTGCTGCTTCTAGCCCCATCTGTGCACATGCTTACACATACAAACCCATATTTGCACATGCATCTATTTTACTTTTCAACTGAGACATTTAGAAATGCAGTGCTTTTTCTCTTTGTTGCTCTTATAATTCAGAAACTAGACTCAGACCCTGAAAAATACAATTTGTTCTTGGCAAAAACAAAGGGCAAACTCAAAAGCTCTCAGTCAGGACTACAGGAAAGAAAAAAGCTTCCTGTTCTAAAGAACAAATTCATGTTTCATGTTTCTTTAAACCTCATGTTGTTTTGGTGTCTTTACACCTATCAAAATAAATGAAAATTGATTGTAATCACAATGAGAAAAATTCTCACGAGGTTCCCTGCCAACTTCGTATCTTGTGCTTGAACACTGCAAGTGACAAAATAGCTGGCAAAGTTACACCAGGTACCATCGTATCCTTAACTTGAGTGAAAACACCTCTCTAAAGAAATTATCCTCTCAGACAGCCTTTACAGAAGTCTAAACACGATTAAACAGCAGCTCTTAGAGAATCAGTGTTCAGAGCAAAGCATGCTGAGTTACAGCTACTACACGCAACATTAAAGATTTCTTCCTTCTGTCTAGCCTGAATCTCCCTGCCTTAGTTTAGACCACCATCTCTTGTCCTGTGACCTCCTCTGGCCGTGTTCCAACAGGTTCATGTCTTTGCTGTGCCGAGACAGCAGTGCTGGACCAGTGCTCCAGGTGGGGTCTCGGCAATACCCCCAAGTGCTTCTCTGTAGGGCTGCTCCCCCTCTTCATCCCCCACCTATGCTGATAGCAGGGATTGCCCTGACCCAGGTGCAAGACTTTGCAGGTGGCCTTGTGCCAGCTGGCTCATGAGGTTCATATGGTTCACACTGTCCGCTTTTTAGAAGGAAACCAGTGGAGTGTGACTCCATGATTGTCCTACTTCAGGGTACAAGGTCCATCAATATATTTTGCCAAGGAAAAAGCCTGTATCAGTAACCACTGACTTTCCCTCCATTAGTGCTGAGAGTAATTTGCAGGGGAAACAAAGCTGTCAAAGCTTTTCTTCTCACTGCTTTCAGTTCAGTTTTATTAGAACTGTCCCATTACCTGAATATGAGAGTTAAACTGTTAAACTGAATCAGAGAATGTTTTTAAGAGGTGATGCATCCTGAAGAGACCTGAGCAGCTATGAACTGGAGGAGTTTATAGCTCTGTTAGCTAAAGGTGTGCTGGTCCTAGGAACCGTGGTCAGGCATGGGCTGAAGGTTAGGAATGTCATTTTGAGCAACAGCTCAGCGTGACAGCAGCCCAAGCTGGTGAAGCTGCCAAGAGAGATGGTGTGACTCCATCATCCCCACTCCTCATGTCACAGCAACCCCTGCTTCTTAGTCCTCTATTGATGAGATCTCATGGAGGATGGTGGTGATGAATTGATCAGATTTATTGTCTCTTCCCTTTTTCATTTTCCATTCCACATCTGGGTGGACTTGGAGCAGCCTTGGTTTGTAGAGAGAAGCCATTTCTGCTGGTAAAAGATTGTGCAAGGAAAGAAGTTGGTGGAGTTAGGTTAATGGTTGGACTTGATGATCTTGAAGGTCTTTTCCAATACTAATGATTGTGTGATTCTGTGCTGTAGGATGCTCCCTTACACCAAGAGGGGGAACACAGCAGGTAGTTTCAAGGCTGTCATCATTGCTCTTGAACTGCACAGGCACCTATCTGAGGCACTAAGGCCCCATAACCATGATTTAACACAATCCCTGCTTGTCTCAAGCACAGGAAGGAAGAAATGGAAGGAGCAGCCCTTGGCCAGATACACAGGAACTGTTGAAGTCCTGGGGACCTCATTGTTACATGGGCTGGGATGCAAAATGTTCCAGGCAACAACCACAGAAGAGTCAGTCTCACTTTTGAATCGGCTGCCCAGCAAATCTGACTTGCTGCCCAAAGTGTGACTAAATAAAACCAAGTAACCTTGAAAGATTAGACAACTTAATCATTTCAACTCTAAAAAGACTAAAAATGACAAACACACTGAAGTAACACAGAAAGATTAGAGGAATATTAAACTGGAAAAGATAGAAGGAAAGAAGAAAAGCTGATTGATTTCAGGCTGCAAGTGAAGTAAGGAATGAGTAATTGTGAAACAAGACTGTCAATTTATCTTGCTCCATGCTATAAAAAGGCAGCAAAGGTAACACATATTCTTTTGTAAAAAATAACTTTTTAAAGGTGGCATAAGATCAGCCTGAGGAATTTATTACCACAGGGCAAGGAGGGAATGGTGTAGGGAAATAGGTTTACCAGTTTTCAAAAAGGGTTAGACAATTACAGTAACATCAGTAGTACCTACAGCTGGGAGCACTACATGAAGAGTCACAGGGACAATAAGCCCAAAGGCATTGCTTTCTTCCATTTGCAGTCTCATATTTGTTCCTTCAAGCAAGATCTGCCTTTTCAATGTCATTGTTGGACTTAAAAAGGCTGTGAAATTCCTATTTAGTCCTTTTATGGTCTTGTGTGTGACGCGATGACAAACTGTGTAGGAGCACTGGTTCAAGCCCTCCTCACAAGTTTTAGGTTGTGGCAATGACAGAGACCAAGGCTACAGTTTTTCTAGTACAACAACTGATACTTCTATTCCTTCAGCAAGCTGCAAAGCTAGTGAGCAGAGCAGCAAGTTGCTTACATTAGCTCAAGAGCCCTTCTCCCCCTCAAGTCTTCACCAGTCTGCTACTAACAAATGAAGATAAGCACCAAAAAACTCCATCTTAAGTCTTCATACTCAGACCACCACAACATGTACAAACTTTAAGAGAGATTAAGTCATCATAGAGTGGCTTTTAAAGCTACTTTATCTTCAACAAAGCCTTGGCACTAAAATACCAGCCCAGATTTTTAACATCTGCTGTTCCAGTAACTGAAGCAGTTCCAAAATGTCACTATGAAACTCCTGAAGTCATCTCATATAGCTCTAGTTAAGTAATAACATTCAGTCTTTCACCAAAAGTCTCCTGAGAAATTCTCAAAGCTTGAACCCATCCAGAATTGCCCACTTACAAAGCTGCTCTATAATGATATAAAATCTCCCAGACTGTTATGAATAGGCACAGCACAAAGTGTCACCTTCCCACTTGATACACCCTTGGGCACTGCATATTCAGCATGGTGTTGCCAGCTCTTACAGTATGTGATGCTTTTGTTATGCTTCACCTGATGGAAACAGAAGTTTGCACAAGAATAATCAGCTTTCATCTAAAATAAATAAAAAAACAATCCCCAAAATAAAATCAAGGAGCAAACTGACACTCACAATGAAGAGAAAATCTTGAGGAACCAAAAAGGATCTGAACCAGAAGGCAAATAAAAGTAATTCTAGCATTTATCCTTACACAATAAACAAAAAACCCTGTCATGATTCTTTAAGTAAAGTAAGTTATTTTGGGATGGGGGGGAGCCACATGCTGATTCGAGAACATTTGAAGTGGCAATACCATGAATATAGAACACATGATTTCACATCATCCTCCAGGCGTTCTCTCTTGGGAAAAACAGATCCTATGTTAATGCAAAAGCCAACAATATTAAAGGGCAAGGAAAGGGAGATGCATAAAACAACAAGCTGAAATGCTGCCATGCAGAATGATTTTTGAAATACTTGGTGATGTTTCTTAGGAGCCACTACCTCCCTTTGACCACCACATGAGTGCTCTGGGTGCTGGGGGCAGGATGATGCTGTACTCAGTCACTTCCACTGGAGCGGCACTGTCTCAGACTGCCACTGGATTCTGCTGCATGCCACACTAGAATTAGCCAAGCTTGAATAAAATCAGAGCGGCATTCACTCAGAAGATTATGATCTGGTGACAGTTACAGAGACATGGTGGGACAGCTCACATGACTGGAATGTGGTCATGGACAGCTATGTCCCTCTCAGGAAAGACAGGCTGGCAAGGTGAGGTGATGGAGTTGCTCTTTACGTGAGAGAGCAACAGGAATGTATTGAGCTCTGTCCAGGGGCAGAGGAATAGAGAGTTGAGAGTTTGTGGGTGCAGATTAAGGGGCAGGCTGGCTTGGGTGATACTGTTGTGGGTGTCTATTACAGGCCAACAGATCAGGATAAGGAAGGTGATGAGGTCTTCTACAGGAAGCTCACAGCAGCAGCCTCACAGTTACAGATCCTTGTTGCCATGGGGGGTTTTGACAATCGTGACAGTTGCTGGAAGTTCTACAAGATGGCCTCCTACAGAGCCATCCACAATCCAGGAGGTTCCTCCAGTGCACTGGTGACAACTTTCTGATGCAAATGGTGGAGAAGCCCACTAGGAGAGAAGCACTGCTTGATCTTGTACTCACCAACAAGGAGGATCTGGTTCAAGCAGGGACAGTTGAGGGCAGCCTTGGTTGCAGTGACCATGAGATGGTGGAGTTCAGGATCTTGTGGGGCAGGAACAGAATAGCTAGTAGAATCACAACCCTGGACTTCAGGAGGGCCAACTCTGGCCTTTTCAAGCAGGAAGCCAGAAGACCTGTGTGGTTAAACAGGGAGCTGCTGGGCAAACTGAATAGGAAGAAGGAAGTCTATAGGTCATAGAAGGAGGGGATGGCCACTTGGGGTGATTATAAGACTCTGGTGAGAGAATGTAGGGACACAACTAGGAAAGCCAGGGCCTCCTTGGAATTAAACCTTGCAAGAGAGGTCAAGGGCAGCAAAAAGGGCTTCTTCAAATACATTGTAGGTAAAACTAACACTAGAGGCAATGTAGGCCCTCTGCTGAATGAGGTGGGTGCCCTGAAGACAGACGATACAGAGAAAGCAGAGATACTGAACACCTTCTTTGCCTCTGTCTGTACTTCTGGGGACTGTCCTGATACCAAATCCCAGACTCCTGAGGCCCCACAGGAAGTTGAGACAAGAGAGGAGTTTGCCCTGGTTGACAAGGACTGGGTTAGGGATAAGTTGAGCAAACTGGATGTACATAAATCCATAGGTCCTGATGGGATGCACCCACAAGTGCTAAGGGAGATCGTGGAAGTCATTGCTAAGCCACTCTCCATCATCTTTCGAAGTCCTAGGAATCAGGAGAGGTGCCTGGGGACTGGAAGGTAGCAAATATCACTTCAATCTTCAAAAAGGGTAATGAGGACCCAGGTAAATATAGACCGGTCAGCCTCACCTCCATCCCAGGAAAGGTGATGGAACAATTTGCCCCTGACACTGTTTCTAGGCACATCAAGGTCAAGAGGGTCATTAGGGATAGTCAACATGGATGCACCAAAGGAAAGTCATGGTCATGCTTGACCAACCAGATAGCCTTTTATGAGGGCATAGCCAGGTGGATAGATGATGGCAGAGTAGTGGATTTGGTCTATCTTGGCTTCAGTAAAGAATTTGACAGAGTCTCCAACAGCATCCTCGCAGCCAAACTTGCAGACAAACTATCATCCATCACTACCCTAGTCTGGACGATAAGGTAGTGAGGTGGATCATGAACTGGCTGCAGGATAGAAGCCAGAGAGTAGTGGTGGTCAATGGGATAGAGTACAGTTGGAGGACTGTATCTAGAGGAGTCCCCCAGGGGTTGGTACTGGGATCAGCACTATTCAATAAATTCATTAATTAATTGGATGAGGAATTTGAGTGCACTGCCAGCAAGTTTGCTGATGACACAAAGCTGGGTGGAGTGGCCGACAATCTAGCAGACTGTGCTGCCATTCAGTAGGACCTGGACAGGGAGAAATTTAATGAAGTATAACAAGAGCAAATACAGAGTCTGGCATCTGGGCAAGAACAACCCCAGGTACCAGTATAGGCTGGGGACTGACCTGTTGGAGAGCAGTGTAGG
>JAOXOE010000632.1:10436896-10454283 GCA_028565055.1 Phoeniculus purpureus | reverse complement strand
CTGTGTGGTAGGGGTTGGACTTGATGATCTATTAGGTCCCTTCCAACCCTGGTAATACTATGATACTATGATGATAAATCACATTGCCCAGAGCCTTGTCAAGCTCCACCTTCAATTCATCTCTGGGGATGGGGCCTCAACTACCTCCCTAGGCAACCAGAGGGCTTACAGGTTATCAAACACTTGGGCCCACTGGCAGGCAGAGTTAGTCACAGCTATGGGTACTATATAGCTGGAACAGTAGGGCTGTGATGTGACTGTCACTAATGAAATCAAAGGATGTCAAACCTGCTGCAATATGAGGGCTTTATGGGAAGGCGTAAGAGAGTGTAAAGTAGGTCTGATCCTGAGACTGATTAATGTTCTTAACCAAACAACCAATCCAGACCCCCTCCCGGCCACAAAAACCCCCAACAAATCACTTGCTAAAACTCTTGCTAAATGAGCCTCTGCAGGTGTATAATTACTAAAGAAATGCTCCTCTGAGCTCTCAACTTCAGTCATACCTAGTTAATATATTTTTTATGTCTCATCATCATTACTTAAGAGGTACTGGGGTGCTGCCTATGTCTGCGCACTGATTTTCATTCCCTGTAAGAATGCAAAGCCTAGATGGTAAAGACACCTCATGTGTCACTAAATGCAGTCCACAATTTTAATTCCTAGGCTGAGGCTGTTTGGGAAGGAAAGAGGGACTACAAAAAGTCTGGAAGCTGTGCCAGCTTGTGAAGGTTTTTGGGGTAAAGAACATGCTCCTGATTAATTCACCACTTGCTGTACCAGTGATCCTCCTCCCGTCTCCAGGCTGCACAGCTTTTCTGACCAAGGTTTTGAATCTTTACACTTCTTTTACCGTAACAGGTTACAAGATACAGAACCATGTTCTGCCTACACCAACGTGGCAGTGGGAATCACAGTGCCATTCGAAGCAGACATTTTTATTTTACCCAGCCCCAGTTAGCTGATGCTTTGTGCTGCAGCTTTACAACAGGGGTGCAATACCAGATGGGTATGTTCCTTGTGCAAGTCCATAAAAGACCTGAGGGCATAATTCATTTCTTGAGTAAGAGCTGCTGATAATATCAGTGTCTGAATGGTGCTTGCTCTGGTTTCTTTTAACTGGCTTGAAGGAGTTTTTTTTTCCTCACTGAAAGTTTAAAGATTCCTTCAGAGACATCTAACAGACAATCCCACTATGGCCCTGCTGAAACCAAACCTGTTTGCTGTTAAATTGTAGCCGTAAGAATTGATACTGTAGAATCCACCTTGATGAGTTAGTTCCATACAGTCATACAGGAATCAATAGACTTGCAAGTTAAATTTTTATATGTATTTTTAAATGCCATCTGCTTACGCTGGCTGACAAATTCCTTTACCCTGCAGTTTAGTTTGGTTATTTTTATTTTTCAAGAGAGAGCAGATTAAGCACAGGCTATACTGAAGTAGCTGCCCACACACAAACACTGGCACTCTGCACACCTCTACAAGAAAAATACAAACTGAAACGTGTCAATACTATTGATCCAGAGTGAAATCTTGTGTAAGTCTGAAAGTGCTAGAAAAAATATTTCTTAACAGCAACAAAGCTGAAACTGAAAAGGCAAAAAGAGATGAGTATTTTGAAAGGAGACTCTGACCATGCCTGTTGTTCCTACTGTTGTTCCCCAAAGAGGACAAACTAACACAAAAATTCTCCATTTGCTTATTGTTTAAAACAATGATTTACTGTTTGCCTGGTTGTTAAAGAAAAAGAAGATAATTTTACAGTTGCAGAATAGGAGGCTGTGTGGAATCCTTGACTTTCTTTTTTTCTTCCCCTTTCCCTCTAGAGAAGGATTAGCTGCCGGGGAGATGGCCAACCCAGATTCTAAATGGAAAAATCCTGACCAAAGGAAAAATTAACACTGGTAAGTGCAGCTGGGATTCATCATGCTCTCTCTCTTACAAGTTTTTGTGCATCTGATTTAGGATATATTGGTAGGAGGAAAGCACACATTGCGTTCTGCCTCAGATGTGATTTATATCCCTGTTTTCTTTTAAGATGAAGCCTGATTTGGACTTCATTTATCTGCGGTGCTCTATCCTTCTGAGTGTTAGGTCAAGCATCCAGTCAAGATGCACAAACCACTAAGGATGGAATATGTGATGGCTCCCATCCCTGTTAAAAAAAAAAAATAGAGTGACAGGTATCTATCCATCCATCCCACAGGAACCAGTCCACCTGCTGCTTTCTCCATATTTATCCTCTAAAGTCCTGTCATAAAGGTTGACCGCTGCTATCTATCATTTTCTTTAATCAAAAGGAATAATTTCAATTCTGTTCCTCCTTCATTCAAGATCTGCACAAACAGTATCTGCCAAAAGTTACAACATCTTGCTAGCTTAGTGAAAGGAGTACTGGGGGCAGTTTTGGGCACCACAGCATAGGAAGGACATGGAGGTGCTGGAGAGGGACAGGGAAGGGGAGATGGGCTGATAAGGACCAGACTGCTGAGGCTCCAGAGGGAGTCATGACAAGAGAGGATCCTGCCTTGGTTGATGAGGACTGGGTTAGGGATAAGTTGAGCAAACTGGATGAACACCAATCCATGGGCCCTGATGGGCTACGCCCGTGAGTTCTAAGGGAGATGGCAGAAGTCATTGCTAGGCCACTCTCTGTCATCTTTTCTAAGTCATTTGGATCAGGAGAGGTGCCTAGGGACTGGAGGACAGCAAATGTCACTCAAAAAGGGTAAGAAGGAGAACCCAGGTAACTATAGACCAGTCAGCCTCACCTCCATCCCAGGAAAGGTGATGGAACAATTTGTCATAGTGGCTGTCTTCAAGCACATCAAGGACAGGATGGTCATTAGGGACAGTCAGCATGGCTTCATCAAGGGAAAGTCATGCTTGACCAACCTGATAGCCTTTTATGAGGGCATAACGAGGTGGATAGATGATGGCAGAGTGATGGATGTGGTCTATCTTGACTTCAGTGGCATTTGACACAGTCTCCCACAGCATCCTCACAGACAAACTGAGGCAGTGTGGTCCAGATGATCAGGTAGTGAGGTGGGTAGTGAACTGGTTGCATGATAGAAGCCAGAGAGTATTGGTGAATGGGACACAGTCCAGTTGGAGGCCTGTGTCTAGGGGAGTGCCCCAAGGGTCAGTGCTGGGACCAGTCCTATTCAATCTATTCATTGATGACTTGGATGTTGGATTAGGGTGCACTGTCAGCAAGTTTGCTGATGACACAAAGCTGTGAGGTGTCACCAACACCCCAGCAGACTGTGCTGCCATTCAGTAGGACCTGGACAGGCTGGAGAGCTGGGCAGGGAGAAATTTAATGAAGTATAACAAGAGCAAATACAGAGTCTTGCATCTGGGCAAGAACAACCCCAGGTACCAGTATAGGCTGGGGACTGACCTGTGGGATAGCAGTGTAGGAGAAAGGGACCTGGGGGTCCTGATGGACAGGAGGATGACCATGAGCCACCAATGTGCCCTTGTGGCCAACAGCATAGTGGGGTGGATCAGAAGTGGGGTGGTTAGCAGATTGAGAGAGTTATCCTCCACCTCTACTCTGCCCTGGTGAGACTGCATCTGGAGTATTGTGTCCTGTTCCAGGCTCCTTAGTTCAAGGAGGACACAGAACTGCTGGAGACAGTGCAGCGCAAAGCCACAAAGATGATGGAGTGGAACATCTCCCTTATGAGGAAAGGCTGAAGGAGCTGGGTCTCTTTAGCTTGGAAAAAAGGAAACTGAGGGGTGACCTCATTAGTGTTTATAACTATGTGAGGGATGGGTGTCAGGATGATGGAGCCAGGCTCTTTGCAGTGTCATCTAGTGATATTACAGGGGTGTAAGCTGGAATCATAGAACCATTAGGGATTGGATGGGACCTCGAAAGATCATCTAGTCCAATTCCCCTGTCACAGCACCTAGATCAAGTCGCACAGGAACATATCCTGGAGGGTTTTAAACATCTCCAGAGAAGGAGACTCCATAACCCCCTGTGCAGCCTGTTCCAGTGCTCTGTCATCCTCACTGTGAAGAAGTTCCTTCTGATATTTATATGAACCATTTATATGAACCTCCTATGTTCCAGCTTGCACCCATTGCCCATTGTCCTATCACCAGATGACACTGAGAAGAGCCTGGCTCCACCCTCCTGACACCCACCCCTCACATATTTATAGACATTAATGAGGCCACCCCTCAGTCTCCTCTTCTCCAAATAGGAATTTTATGTTGAACATAGAAGGTTCCTGTGCCAGATCCTATTGAAGTTTCTTCTCCTTCAGATATAAGGACTCAAATTGTTACTTAAAGACTCCTTTGACTTAATGGAACTTCACAAGCTAGACCAAATCAGAGCTATGGAGAAAGAAGCACACTAATAGAAAAAGGATAAACTGGCATCTCATTCTTTTCACCCATCCATCATCCATCACACCTGCACTTTGTTCAGAAAAATGGGGGAATTTAACAGACACTGCCCATGTAAGCATCTTAGCTGCCCTAGCCAAGGGACTACTAAGCAGGGCCTGGCCAAGTATTCAGAAGCAGAAAATGTGTTGGCTCAAGCATAAAGTTTCCTCTGGATGGTAAGGGCTAGAAAGACCTTTTGAACACAATTTCATAGTAAAAGTGACATATGTTTCAGAAGACCAGTAACCCAGCTGCTTTTTATTTGCCTATAGTATGGTAAGAAATATTGTCTCCCATCCATTCAGGTAATAAAGAGCTTGGCTTTATTATAACGCAGCTGGGGTAGTTACGGCAATGCTGGGCCAAAGCATTTTCAACAAGTTGTTTAAATATTATTAGTTTTGTCCTAAAAAAAGCAAGGTACTCACTTGTCTTAGGGTTTATTAACTAAACAGATGTTCAAACAAAGACATGTGATGTCCATCAGCCAAGCTGCCCTGATCACAGGAACCTTGATTGCATTGTACTCCTGTTCTCAGCAAGTGTAAGCCAGCATTGCTCCACCACAGTTCTCTGCAATCAGAGCAAACAGAGCTGCGCCCAGCAGGACACGACTGGAACAAGTTAGAAAAATCTCCCCGTTCCAAAAATCAATATCAAAAGGCACATCAGCATTACATTCCCAGTTCTCTGTTTCTTGACTGCTAAAATCTGTGAGGCCTGTATGCAGTGAAGGTGACTGACTAGCTATTACACAGTCACTTGTAATGCGTGCTCGAGGCCAACATATTTTACTTCTGAAACATGTTTAAACCTTAGAAGGAGAACTATTTCATTCTCAACTCTCCATTGCTCACATGCAGCATAGAAGCTCCCAGCGGTATTAAGCACCAAGAAAAGCTGGATAAACTTTTACAAGAATTAAAAATTTCCTCTTCATTGTCCGCATTTTACTGAGACAGGCACTTCTTGTGTTTTTTTCAAAGTAGAGCTCAACAGAATAGTTTAAGGAGCCTCTCTAACAGTTAGAAGTATGCACTACTTTGGTTGGACTCGATAAATCCCAGGGGTCTTTTCCAGCCAGAGCGATTCTGCAATACTTAGACCTTCAAGGCACATCTATTCCATGGAGGGAACTACAAGAACTGTCTCTGTCTGTTGCGCCTTAACTTCACCCCTGAAAGCATTTCTTAGCCATGCACACAGCTTTCCACATTACCTTGAGCCAGAAATTATCACACCTCTTTGTCTTGTTGGTGCAGTGATTTCAGGAGATGAACTTGGCATACTCTATAGCAAAACACCCTTTGATTTCAAGGCATTTTTATATATGTGAACACTGGAGCACTATGTCAAAAGCAACAAAGCAGTGGCTCTTTGTATAACAGGAATAAAACCAGGAAAAGGAGGGAGCTTATGAAGGGAAAGCAGATCTGCTGAGGTACAGATGTGAAGTATGATCCATGACTAACTTTACCAAGGCTATGTCAGTGCAGTAATATCTAGGCACTGGGATCCTGCTGTTTCATTTTAGGGAATGAGGCAGGTGGAGCGAACTGCACAGAGAGTGCAGTTTTCTCATAACTTACACTCATAGTATGCGTGTATTTCTGTCCCAGTGCACCAATGATATGTTCTTAATTTGCACCTCACCTGACTTCTTGGACAAATGAAACCTCTCTTGCTTTGCTGTCAGAAAGCTGTCATGTAAGAACAAGGAAAGAAGAATGCTGCATGTACTCTGTGAACAGGTAGGTGACTAGACTTATTTTACTGCAGTTTAGATTATGTATCTGAGAGCGAGTTATCTCCGTCATACAGAATGAGATCTTCCACAGAAGACTGACTGATTTACTGAGGTCTCTGGCACATGTGTTTCCTGGAAGGAGACAGAATTCTCCAGGGCAAGGAACTTCTACTCTAAGAACTTCTGTGAGCCAAATTTGGATGCATACTGGCTGGTTTTACTCTCACCATCATTTGTATAATTCATAAGAAACTATTCAGGAAGCCTAACCAGTAAAAGGACAAGCTTACAGCTTTCAGAAGTCAAAAGCCCATATATAGAAAATTACATGAGAGATTTGATACTGGTAACTAAGTAGTACCTGCAGTTAATTAGCTGGAAGCATTTGAGATGTTTCCTATGATAGCTTTAAGGAAATAAACAAGACCAGAATAGTTGACATTTTATCTCCATGCATATCTAAACTGTATCGTTAATCAGACACCTTCCTATCAGCACAAAGGCAGCACTAACCACATCAGGAATTTCCAATAGCATTCTGTGTTCCACAAAACACTACAGGAGCTTTTCTGAAACAGAAGTTTATCTTCTGTCAAATAACATTGCTCTATGGTGTCACATAGAAAGGTACAGTCCAGAGGTAGGTCTATCACCACCACACGCTGGCCTCAAGCTGCAAGACATCTTAAGGTTTCACAGCTTTTCTACACTCCATTTGCCATTCAAAGCTCTACATTTTCCTAGCCCCAGGGTTCCTCCTTAGCATAGACTGAGCAGGATGTATTTCACATCTTTGCTGAAGCAAATCACAAAAAATGCTTTGCATATCTAGCAAGCAACAGCATTCTCCAACCTCTTCTATATCTAGATGCCAAGTCACGCTGTTTTACTGACTCAGCTGCTAAAAATTAGAACAGTACTTTCTGTAAACCCTGCATTGCTCTAAAACTTTCGTTTGAAGGGTTGGAAATTGCAGTTTTTGTTCTGAGAGGTTGACTTTAAAAATCAAACTGCATCATGACAAGGGTCTTTTTGAAGTATCAGTGCTCTTAAAGTACTATTTTGTCACACACCAAATATAAGCGATCCCTCACCCTTGTTTCCTGTACACAGAAAACATAGGATATCTTCTGTAGGCCAGAGGTAGCCCAAGTCTTGCAGCAAGCTGGCTTCCAGCAGCAGTCTTCAGGAAACACAAGGCAAAAATCACTACAATGCTCTACTGACCACAGTACCTTGTAACACACATGGTAATTGCCCAGAGCTGCAGAGTGGCGGCATTTATTATGAATTGTTTGTGACAGGTGGCAATTAGTCAGAATTGTCATGCAAATTGCCAGTGGCAGCCCATTACCAGATATAGACCTGTGAGGAGAATCACTG
The DNA here is from genome assembly GCA_028565055.1 of Phoeniculus purpureus. NCBI lineage: Eukaryota > Metazoa > Chordata > Aves > Bucerotiformes > Phoeniculidae > Phoeniculus > Phoeniculus purpureus. The sequence goes on along the minus strand of JAOXOE010000632.1, from coordinate 10,446,740 downwards.
TGAAAACAGACTGAGTGCACTGTTACCTTCAGGGCTGGCTGCCAGTTCCAACTGTCAGGACTTTGCTACTGCAGGTCTCAGAATCCTGCTCATCACATGAGCCACTTGACATCTTAATAGGCTTACCAAAAACAAGGAGGGTTAGCTATTCAAAACCCTGTCTCTCTCTTGCATCAACAAGTCACTTATATTTTAAACACTGCTAACAGCACTTACTGACTACACAGAAGGGTGATCAACACTCAGGAAAGCAGCCTTGCTTCTGTCAATGCCAGCACGATAAGTAAAGTGAAGAGGAAACAGAATGGAAATATTTAAGCCTTATTTAGTCTCAGCAAAACCTTGGGTAGTTCAACCTGACCTACTGCCAACCCACTACATCTGGAGTTGGTTTCTGATGAAAGTATCTACAGAAACAAAGCCACACAAGCCAGTCCTGAGTAATGAGCAAAGCTTAGAAATAGTCTGTCATGACAAATGGAAACTACGCTGGTACAAATAGAAAGAACTTGTCCAGTGGTGCAGTAAGAGAACTACTATCAGTGCTGAAGTCCTGGCTCTTTCTTCTTAAAGAGAATTTCAAGGAGAATAGTAATACTGCATTTCAGTCAGAACAAAGTGATAATTTTCTACAACATATGTAACCTCAACAACTTCATAGCAACTCTAAGCCCAGAAATTCCTATTGCTTTGACTATGAGATAGTTGTTCCTCCTCTGTGAATGGGGAAATTGAAGAACAGGCAAGATGCTTGGTCTCAAGGCCCAGACGAAGCCACAGCTGCCTGATGGACTGAACCTACAGTGCAGTCAATTCCAGGAGATCCCAAAATGACAAAATGCATCCCTAATAACACAGCCAGGTTCTGCTTCTCTAAATAATCAAAGTGGTTTGAGGCTTAATGTCTATAATCAAGATATTAAGAGTTAATTCATATGCTTATACAGCGAAGTGTTGACACCCTTCTAGAGAGACACTCAGTAAGTGCGCCTACAGACGTGCATGAACACCACAGTGAAGAAATTAGACTACTTAGAAAAGAACCACGCTCTATATAATAACCGCTTCATGACAACAAGATCTGGAAAGCAGTCCAGCAGTGAACAGCAGTCTCTTCCATTTTGCAATTTTGTTAGACTCTGCAAAACAAGTTAGCTCCCTGGTGCCTTGTCAAGAGGAACTTGTCAAGCACCTTCCATCCAAACTGGCCTTAACAGGAAGATTACTGAAGCAGATAGCAGGGTATAATTGGACATTGCTACTACCCATTGTACACCAGGCCCCTGACTCAGGCACACGTATGGCAATCAAATCAGGTTTTCTTTCTTCACCAATGCGAAAAGAGAAGACAGTATCTGGCTACAACCCCTTCCTTCCACCCCCAAAAAAAGTGAACATACACAGAACACCAGTTCTCTGGCTGGCAAAAATCAATTGAGTCTCCCCAACTACTACTTGTTCAGGAACGTCCAGTGCAACTTCAATGCCAGCAGGTTCAGGTTTCAAAAAAATTACAAAACTAGGACTTATCCCTGCAACTATTTAACTCTGTGTCCACGATCACTTTCACTAAGCAGAATAAAGCGTTACCATAGTTTCAGGGATGCAAACAGCTGCAACTGCAGAGGACTTCTAAAGCAGCACTGAATAACAAACAGGCTGAGTTTTATCTGGATGTCTTTTGCCAGGTAAGTTACTCATGTGCCACTAGACTCTGCTAAACAGATTTAACTTCATCCCTAACTTACATTCTTTGCAAATTCACAACAACTAGTTTTCACAACAATTATGTGATGTATTCTGAGCAGAACTCTCCATTCCCAATTAAAAACTTCACACATGTAAAGCTGTGAAATCCCAATCAGCTCGATACCATGCAATTGAAACATTTCTAGCACAAAATTTCAGTATTTTTAATTTTTCTAGAAAGTTTAGATCTTGCTAAGAGGTGTGGTTTTAACTGTCTCTTTATGACCCTCTGTTTTCCATTTCCCAACCAGACCAGCCACAGCATGCACATACAGGAGCTTTGTAAAAGGTAACCTTCATTCAAGATAACACTCATTGATGCCATTGATTCTAAACGGGTATTTCCTCATGAAGAAACAAGGGATAAATAGCAACAACAGGATCCACTTCACCTAGCTACAGTTAACCAAATGTCAGGCATCTAAAGAGTTCCCTCTACAGCTTTGAGAGGACAAGTCACCCTAAGACAGGCACACAAGCTAGTGAATCATCATGTGTCTGTACTTTTCTTACTCTACTCACTATGGAAAGAACCTTGAAACCTAGTTTTTACACAAAGGATTGAATTTTACCTCCACCTAGCAAACATAGCAATAAACCTCTGTCACAGCCTCAGGTGATAATAGCTGAGCCCACAGGAGTGATGAAGACACAGGGAGATGGAATGTTGGATTAGCTAAGCAGGGTTGGGCCTGATTTTACTTGGATAGGAGACAGTCTGGGTGCAGCAGGTGTTCTAGGGTTTTACCCTGCTCCAGCAGGGCGGTTGGACTTAGATGATCTTTCCAGGTCCCTTCCAACCTGTAACTTTCTGTGAATCTGAAAACTGGCTAGATGCAGATCATAGCACCACAGCCACTAGCCCCCATTTGCAGAGCTGCACCCCTCCCTACTACATGGAGATATATAATCCTTTAGAAAAGCAAAGAGAACAACTAGCATCAAACAGTCATACAGATTTCTTCCCCCAGTATATCTGTAGTCAGGTGGTGCCAGCTTATTAGACTTATAATCTGTTCTGGCAGATCCTGTTTATTCCAATGTTGACAGACACAAAACATAGAATATCCAGAGAACCATACACAGTATAAGTCCATGAAAGTACGTACATTATTGATCATGTAAATCCAGCAACAGCATTATGAATGAGATATACCTTGAAGCAGCTGTTTAGATCATTCTTTTTGCACCATACTCATTTATTTAAAGGAACAGCAAAACTCCCATGCATCAAGATAACATCCCACTTTTACAGAATAGCTATGTCGCATTCTTTATTTAGAATTTGATTTTGTCTTTTCATGAACAAGCTTGCTGAAAGCAAGACGCTCAGTCATGTAGCCAGGGATTTCTCTTGCAAGCAAGAGTTTGCAGGCACCTCTTTGTATGCATTCGGACATTCCTATTAAGAGACCACAACAGTAAATGCCAACTTATCTAACAACCATTTCATCTCACGTAACAAGAACACCCTTAGAATAAAAACATTTTTACTGCTGTTAGCACTTTAATACAATTGAGCAGTGTCATCCTGAGCTACAGGGTGTGGTATTAATTTGAGGTCATGAATGCCAACAGAAGGAAAAAAGGTATGGTAACAAAACACTTCGTTATCAGTCCACAAAACACACATGGCATTTAGAAGACAGTTATCCTCATATTCTTATGAACTTTCACAAGGATCTGTTACAAAATGCCATGAGCAAGTGATAGATTGTTGTAGTGTTGGGACAGAAAAACATTGGCTCCCATCAAGTCTTGTGACCTACAGCATGGTTAACAGGGAACCAAGCACCCTTCCACAATGGTGCAACCCTGCACATCTGAAAGCTCTTAAATTCAAGACCAATGCATCATCTTAATAAGACTAAATTACTCGGATTTGGGGATGTTTCTCAGAGATACATAGATTACCATTACAAATATCACTCATCAGCAGAACAAATTAGTTCAAGTTAATGAGCTGACATTTATGTAGCATTGGACATCTTCAGACACCATGCCAACTTTATATTAGCTCTTATTTACTTGCACGAACACGCATGACGTTATGTGTTATTAGGCTTCTGTTTACACTGAGGAAACGAAGAAGCACAAATTGAATTTTTTTAAAGCTGCTGTGCCTGTTTAATTTTGCTTCCATCAATGGGAAAAATTGCCAGCGCCAGTTTTGCATTTCCATAGGGTCCCTTTATGTCCCCCTGGCAGGGCAGAATGCCTTATTTTAAGAATACTGACTTTGCCAACAATGTAGTGAAGCTTTGGAGTCCTAATTCTTATTTCCACTCTCAGCCTCAATGGGAATCAGCACGGTGTGTTTTTGAAAAATCCCTCCCACAACAGCTAGACAATTTGACCAATACGGCACAAGAGATTTGTGACAAAGACGGGACGATAACTCATTTTGTCTGAGCACTAGACCAAATCAGCCCCCCTGAATGGGTTTCTTCCTTGGAAAGCGGGCCCAGGCACACAGAAAACTTTAAATTCTTTGAGAGTATATTTTAAGAATAGAAATGGATGCAAAACATTTTGATCTGCTCAAAAGTGAAGTGCTGCTGGCGCCAAGCCACTTTAAGGGGCGAACAAGATAGACACACCAAGATCTCTCTGAAGAACAAGACAGATTTCTAACCACTGTTAAAAGAAGGTGATGTCAACAAATTTGTCTCATTAATGTGTGTCAAAGATGAACAAAGATAGAAAGACTGAAGGAATCTTGAAGAAATAAGACCCGGAGAAAGTGATCCTGACAAAGAAGAGGGGCTTTGATGGAGGATTGAGGCTGGCTACCCTTGCTAGAGACAAACGCACGACAATCACTGTATATGGGCTTACTTCCACTGCCTTGCAGCATGATTGAAGCTGAGAGATGCACTGTGTGTGAATAGATATGTATGACTTAGGACTGAAATGGTGTCTCAAGAAAACCACCCAAGTTTGTTTAAAACTCTATGAGTTCAATAAGATGTTCCTGCTATCCTGCCTCTTCCCCCCTCAACCACTGCTTACACTTTAACCATGTAAGGAAGAGTTTTCAGAGGTCTGAGTCATTAAAACCTACAGAGAATAAAGGAACTTGGCAAATGTGAAAGAAAAGCACTCATAATGGCTCTGAGACAGCCTCCTCCTCCTCCTCGCTACTGAAGATATGACAGATGAGTTGCCATTTATGTGGAAGTGCTGACAATCTGAGGTTTTGAACAAGCCTATAAACTTAATTACATGAAACATGCCCCAAATACAAATCACTGTGTCAAAAACGGTGGGAAAATTTCTGACTTTAGTTTTCAAGAAAAAAGAAAATAAAGATGAGCCAAACATTTCAAGTCGTGTTTTTGTGTGTTATCTGCAGATAAACCTCCTGCCAAATATTCTTGTCCCTGCCAAAACTACAGTATTTTTGGATAGTTTCTTATTGACAAACCTTCATCGTGCATGAAACAGTGATGTTTTGCAATTTTTAGGAGTGGATGATAACACCAAAAGCTCTAACGCAATTTAAAGTCACAATCTCTTCTCATAGTACATGACTTGTTGGGGGAAACATTACAGCAGTCTTCCTCTTCCCTATAAAGAAAAGCTGTTTAGTGAAGAAAAAAAACCTCATTTTGAGGAAAGATCCAGGATACAGGAAATGTTGTGTGGAAGCTTACATAACAATAAGACATTACCCATGAGCATGTGGGTTTACTGGGGAGAACATCCTGCTTCTGGTAATACTGTAAGATGCAAATAGAATTAATAGGTTTTCTAAAAATACAGAGCGGGGTGGGGAAAGACATTTAACCACACATGCACCAGATTTGTCTTTATGAGAAACAGATTTTTGTGATGTCACAACTTTCAAACCTTTCAGGATGTTCCCAGTCAGTGTTGCTAAGTGATCAGAATGCAGTGTGATGTTTCTTCCCTAAAGATAATTCAGTAGGGCTCCAAATCTCAAATCGTTCATTGAGAAACTGAGATTCAGGATATCTGAGCTTATTCCTAGCTTCCTGCAATCACTCCACTACAGAGCGGTGTCCCATTTTCTCAGTTTAAAAACACAGCTAACACATCTAAACCCACCCGCCTCCTCTTCAAGTACTTAAAAAATCATCAGTACTCTATAGAGCTTGGTACTTCTATCCCCATGGTAAGTACTCAGTCCCTCCACCTCAAACCAACCCAGTTTAACTTTATTTGCCATATTCTCCCAGAATATTCCAGCTAGCAATATTTACACCAATTCAAGCACAGCAGAATGTTTCAAGAACAGAGACTTTACTTACTTCTATATCAATCCACAATAACTGATTTCTAAAGCAGTTACGACAGGTCTCAGTTCTACTGCTCTAAATTCAAGTTGTAGTCCTCAGCAGGGAATCTCATCCACGCCAATACTTGCAGTCATGCAGATCCCAGCCAGAAACAGAGACTTTATCTGTCCAATCACAAATCAATAATGCAGAGCATATGGGCCCAAAGTGATTCCTAGCATCATTTGATTTCTGATCATCATTAAATGATTCCTTTACAAAACCCACCTTCCGTCCCACCCTAGCCATTCTGTGGTTCACAATATGAGTAAATTAGAAAGAATAAAAATACTAAGTACATTGAAATATAAATCCACCTATACCTTTAAATTACTGCATGGATTAGTCTTTTTTATGCGTAATATCTGTGAGAAAGTGTAGCATTGCAGACAATTAGTACTCCGTTCTTCATAAAATTCATTAATTTCACATAGTCTTAAAGAACTACTCACACATGCAGAAATTCATACATTCAACAAATACTCCCTACAAATATTTTCACATTTCACATGCACTCCCTTACTCATTAATGAGGACACAAATTTGCTCTTCACCTATTTTCTATGTCAACCTTTTTTTTTTTTTCCACTCCGACATCAGAATTGGCAGAGTTGAAAATTGTCTTTTCACACACAAGACATTGGGATACTAAGTGGGAATTAAGACTCTAAAGAGGAATCTGAGAGTGAGGCACAAAATAGGTTAGCAAAGATCTGAGAGCCAAAAGCTTCTCACAACCTGGCAAAATGATGAAAAGCAGACAAAAAAATACTTCAGAGCTCATTCTCTCTGGAAATTAAGGGTGTCTTAGGAATCTGTCTTGGAAGCTCAGAACATACAACTGTGGGAAGTCAGAAATTAATGAAGTCAGAGGCTGGACTTGATTTCTTGGACAAGAGGACACCCCTGCACTATGTGTTCTTGGCCCTAGAGAATTTACCACACGCAGAGCCAGCATATTTTAGTGAAATCTAAAAATAATTTAAACAGTTACATTAAAACCTCATTAATGTTTATAAACATGTGAGTGGTGGGTGTCATGAGGATGGAGTCAGGCTCTCATCAATGTCATCTAGTGACAGGACAAGGGGCAATGGATGCAAGCTGGAACACAGGAAGTTCCATATGAACGTGAGAAGGAACTTCTTCCCAGTGAGGGTGATGGAGAACTGGAAGGGGCTGCCCAGGGGGGTTGTGGAGTCTCCTTCTCTGGAGACGTTTAAAACCCACCTGGATGTGTTCCTGTGTGACTTGGTCTAGGTGACCCCGCTGTGGCAGGGGGATTGGACTGGATGATCTCTCAAGGTCCCTTCCAATCCCTAATGATTCTATGACTTGGTCTGGGTGATCCTGCTGTGGTTGTGGAATTGGACTAGGTGATCTTTTGAGGTCCCTTCCAATCTCTAATGATTCTGTGATTCTATGACTGGACAAACCTCACTACCTTCAGATGTTGGTGCAGCGACTTCTTGCAGAACGGAGGTACTGATTACCTGTGCTAACTTCCAGCAGCTTTTTCCGTTTGAAAAGTGCATCCTGATTTACCAAAAGCTTTGTGCTGGGACCTGGCAGCTGCCAATGGGTAGCAGAAGCAGGATGAATTCTCTCTTTAAGCCTTCAAACGGATCAGTGTAGAGGTGCAACCCCCTTCCTGACCCCCTGGCCAAGATAGCTAGAGCCAAGTAGAGGAGGATCAACCTGCTCACTTATAACTGCTTCACTTTCGTATTTCATTTGCTTCCCACACAAGGCAAAAGCAAGTGACATTGGCCCACCTACTTCATGATTCCACAGGCGTTGCCATGCGGGTGCAGCCTCGCTGTCTAATACAGCCCCCCCCAGCTTGCTCAGAGAGAGAAAACAGCCATAAAAGCTTCAGACAAAAGCTTGAGCTTGACAAAACCTGCTAAAACCAGCCCATCACTGCAAGAGAATTCACTTCCAAAACTTGACTGAGCTGAAAACACGGATCAGCTGTAATTCACCACTCCCCTGGCTTCATTCTCCTTTTGTGCATCACTGCTGCATGAACCCCACAGCTAATTCTGAGCAGATGGAGCTGGTTTCAGTTGCAGTTTCTTTTCTGCCAGCCCCTCCATTTCTGTGCCAGCAAGAAATCCAGCCCCACTGGGAAACATCCTCCTCTCGCTTCTATACAAGGCAAACCCAAGCGCTTCTGCCGTCACATTGACTTTCTGGGCCCCTGCAAGTGAGACGGATTCCTCTGACCGACAGCTTTTCCCTTTATGTCTTCTATCATTGGGCAGACAGTGGATCCACGTTTTCGTGCTGCAGCACCCAACGTGCCCACTGTGTTGAGTTCTTCAGGGCAGACCAGTCCGTACCAGTGATCTGGGAAGTTCTCAATGTACTGAGCTGTGAGGTTGAAGTAAAGACCCAAACGTTGATGCTGGAAAGGACATCTCCAGTGGAGTTCCCATCCCTGGAGGTGTCGAAGGTCAGCCTGGCTGTGGCACCTTAGTGCCTTGATGTGGTTGCTGTGGTGATGTTAGGTCCTGGTCTGGGCTGGATGAGCTCAGAGGGCTTTTCCAGCTTTGATAGTTCTGTGATCTTCGTGGTGGCTGTGCCCAGACCCTCACTTGCAAGTGAAAGTTGGCTAGCTCAAAGCTAAAGATGCTAGTGCAGGTGAGGCAGCTCTGCTAGGAACCATGTGAGTGATGATACGCACTGCCCAGGGGGGTTGTGGAGTCGTCTTCTCTGGAGATGTTTAAAACCCGCCTGGACTTGTTCCTATGTGACTGGATCTAGGGGATCCTGCTGTGGCAGGGGGATTGCACTGGATGCTCTTTTGAGGTCCCTGCCAATCCCTGATGTTCTGTGATTCTGTGAAATTGCCAGGCTGGGCATGTTGAAGTGGGAATAACGCTAGCAAATCCGATAGAATGGAATTCCAGGGTGCAGGAAACACTGGCAGGTTCAAACTACTCACACGCAGGTTTTATGTACAGCACAGAAGCAGTTAATGTGATTCAAGCGTAAACGAGAGCAAAACTTTCTGGGCTGGTGAGATTTTCCACCTGACACCAGGTAGTTCTGTAGATCCACGACTGATTCTCCAAAACTCTTGAGGTGTGGTCGTCCTGGCCATCACACTCTGGGATTTGGGCACATTTCTGTGCCCCAATTTCACCCACCAAGGCAGGATCAACTGTCTCCTCCTGTCCTCTCCCTTCCTACATTTCCCACCAAAGCATCGCTCTTCCCACTTCTCCTTATTCCCTGAGACTTGTGTAGCACGATGTACCGAGGGCAGGTCTGCTGTGTCCGTGTTCAGAACCCAGCTCCTTTAGCCCTGCAAAGTGCCTCCTGTTCTGCCATTTGTGACCTTCCCTCTGTGCTCTAGCACCAGGAGAGGAGGTAACTTCATCGCAGAGTCAGTGGCTGTCACTGCTCTCATTCATACTCTGGTAGTCCTGGTGACTCGCTGCTCTTCCCTTTTGCAGAAGAGGCAGAGAATCAGGTGCCACTGGTTTGTAAGCAGGGATCCAGCTTAGGGGGTTAGAAGATGCAGAGAACCAGTCCACCTGCCAGTGCTTACAGGGAGGTGCCATCTATCACAAACAAAGCACCAGAGGCAGCTCCAGCTTTGCAGTATTAGGGAGGAGCCTCCTGAATATTAAAGCAGACAACCCCTGTGAAATTTGAAATTGTTGTTGCTTTATTGGGGGGAGCCCTAGAGACAGAGACTGATGGCAACACTGGAGATGTTTAAAACCTGCCTGGATGTGTTCCTGTGTGACTTGGTCTAGGTGATCCTGCTGTGGCAGGGGGAT
>JAOXOE010000632.1:10389985-10433595 GCA_028565055.1 Phoeniculus purpureus | reverse complement strand
CTGTCCAGGTCCCTCTGGATGGCATCCCTGCCCTCCAGCGTGTCTGCTGCACCACACAGCTTGGTGTCATCAGCAAATTTGCCAAGGGTGCACTCAATGCCTCTGTCCATGACCCGTAAGAGATTTAAACCCCAGAAGCTGCACAGGAAATACCAATTTTTGCACTTTCTTCTTTCAAATCCCACCTTCAAAAGCACATTACTGCTGCCAAGCTGCCTTTTGATGTCTCTAAAGTGGCTAGGAAATTGGAAATTGGCTACTTACAGAAATACCCAGCAGACTGAAAACTAGCTTGTTACTTAGCTTGATTTAAGCCCCACGAGTCTCCCGTTGCCTGAATCTTATGCTGGTTGTTTCAGCATTTACATCATCTTCTCTTCCCCTAGAATAATGTCTCTGTTTAGTGATCATCGTGTACTTAGACACCTCAAAAACCAGTAATACGAGATCCTGCAGGTGATAAAATCTGGGTCTATTAGCCTTTTAAATGCCAGGTAGGTTGGACTTGATGGACTTAAAGGTCTCTTCCAACCAAAGATATTTAGTGTGTTTCAGTGGGACATCAACTGGAAACTCCTGCAGTTAGGACGTGCCAGGATGCAGGTGGCATAATGTGCTGTAGTCCTACTCTGCTGACACTGGTGGGATGTTACATTTCTCCAGAGGCAAAACTGAAGCCTCTCTGTTCCTGCTGCCGCATCCTACCCTTGGGGTGCTACCTGCCTCCTTCTTATGTCATTCCTGGTGTCTTTATACCAGTGATAATGAAAATTCTAAATCACCCTACTCCCAGAGTGTGCTGCCCAGGAAGCCTGAGCTCTCCTTACGCTGGATCGCTCAAACCTCTCAAAAAGGTTTTCAATCTCACACCCATGTTGCAGCACATATTTCTGTACCTTACGTAAGATTATGTCACGTAAGGCAGTAATGTACCCTAAATATAACCTAGCTATTTCTTAGCTAAGCTAAGCTCAACTATTTCTTAACGACGAGGCTTGTTCCTCAGCCATTGGAGGGGATTATGTTGGTCTGATGTGGTTTGTTTTTGACAAAACCATTCTTGTTTTGTCATCCTGCTTTTTTTCTTCACTTTATCATGTTATTTTTCTAGATGCTTTACTAATATTTCCAGTATTTCTCCAAGAACTGGAGTTGGGCTGAGCAGACTATAATTCCCAAACTCTTTTATCTTGGTTTAGCAGTGGACCTGGTACAGTTGGGTTGATGGTTGGACTCAGTGATCTCAAGGTCTTTTCCAATTGAAATGATTTCATGTTTTCGGCAAAATCAGAAATACTAGGGCATCCTAAAAAAACCATATGAAGCATCCTAACGTTTATCATGATCTTCATTACCATATTTAAATAGTACTTTGCCATTGCCTTTTTATACCTTCTTCCCAGCAGTACTCTCTGAGAGAGTGAGAAAGGACATTTAAAGGTCAAAATCTCCTGCAATGTGCAGAAACAACTTAAACTAGATCACATTGCTCAAAGTCTCATCTAACCTGACTTTGCAAATTTCTAGGGATGGGACTTCTACAACCGCTTTGGGCAACCTCTCTGGGCAACCTCTCCTAGTGTTTCACCACTCTCAACGTTCACTATGTTACAGCTAAAAACTTCACTGAAATGTCCCTGAGGACAATGTCCCTGAGGACACCATATCACACCATTCTTCCTCATGTAGAGAGTTCTAAGCATTTTTCTGGCTCTAAGTAAGAGGTTCCAAGTGCTGGGTCAGGTGGGGCCACAAGTCTCTAGAATAGAGTTTTTGTCCTCCAAGGTGACCCTGAGCTGGAGTCCTTGCTCACAGCACATGCTCCTGAGTGGAGGGATAGCATCACAGTGTCCCTGGGACATCCTTGGCACCCCAGAGGTGACGAATGAAAGCTGGGTGGCTGCAGTGAGTAAGATCTGGCAGAACTGCACCTGTCAGCTTGCACTGCAGTTTCTGGTAACCGAGAAAAATATTGTTCACAAGAATGTTTGTCTTTGATCTTCAGGATCAAAATCTTTGGCTTCACCAGTGATTTTCCCATGCTTTCTGCTTTGTATAGTTATTGATCTGCTGCTTAGTTTTGGTGAACTGCTGGAGATGACTAGAGAAAACATCTGCTTCATAAACATCTTTCACATCTGTAGTAGAGGCAGCCACTTATCTGTGAAGGTGACATTTTCCATATTTAAATTTACGAGGACATTTTAGGAATAATTTACCCTCTAATGAGATGTCACAAGCTTGTGCTCATCTCCCTTTCCTCAGCTCTCTGGCAAATTAAAGAAAAAGCCTCTTGGTGTTCAGCTCCACGTGGCAGATACAGTACCCAATGTCAGTAGTGCAAAAGCAGTAGAAGGGCTGACGGGGAGAAATGTCCCAAATCATTGCTGCTAGTCTAACACAGTGTGCATCACCAGGCTGATCTGGATGTTTGTGATGTCCGTCCACACCTGAGGTATTGAGCAGGAGGGATAAGAGCTGTGAACAATCCCATGAAGACAATGAGCCTTACAGACACAGTGGAGTTTCTGAGCTCACACTTCACTGAGGGTCAGCAAGGCTGGGAGGGGGAGTGAGTTTGTTTCTGAGGTGATGCTGCTTTCCTGTATTTGCTCCAGTCATGTTGTGGGATAGAAGAAAATTACCCTGCTTTATCAAAGAGGGTGCTTTTGGCCAGCTGCCTTCCTAGAACTGGTGAAAGACGTTGCTTATATTTCTGTTCTGCTCATCCTACCATCTGTATATTCCTCTGCCATGTCACCAGCTGCCTGAGTAACCCATGAATTTGTTTTTCCAGTGTGGCTCTAAGTTGTGTGGATACAAGCTGAAACAACCCCCAGTCTGACTTCAAACCACCGATACTCATATACTTCAGACAAGTAAAGTATTTGTTCTTCAAAGAAAAGAGCCTCCCCAAAAGCAAATGTAAAAGTAGTAACACAGAACGTCTGCGTAGAGGATCTTGAAACATATTTGTGTCAGTGTTACATTAACTTCTGTGTTTCCTAACGCTAAACTGACAGTTGTGCCAATTCAGCATTGATTTAGCTCTGCTCGAAGCTGACATTGATTGTGTTTTGTTTGCTGCTATCTACAAGATGGTCGTCCCAGCAAACAGACCCAGCTGGTCTTGACCATCACCATGAGTAACCTGGGCAAACATCCAGCACGATCTGGCCAAAGCGTGTCCAGTGTCCACTGATATTAGCAGAAAAGAGTAGTTGCCCTGTCTTCTGGTGAAAAGAAATGGCTTGAAACTCTTAGCAGGTAAAAATGTGTTTCCATGCCCACTTTGTTAACCTTGTTTTGTTTACTGTGAGAAGACTTGATCTTTCAAGGTCCCTTCCAACCCATAGCATTCAGTGATCCTGTGTGACTTGTGTGGTTTTATTCAGCCTCCTGTCTTCATACTTTCTGCCTTTTTTTGTAACAGATCAGAAACTTACCTAGCTATTGGGGGAGAGTGATGGTCACTGGTGATGGCAAACTAAAATGAAGAGCTGGGCATTGCTACCGGTCACCCCTTTGGGCCCCTCCAGGTTTCAGTTTGTGGATGATCTGGTGCTCAGTAGCCGTTTCTAAATTGGGCCATTTATTCCTGCTTTAGTCAAATATTTCCAGTGCATGGGGAGAAGGTCAGGACAGCAGGGCTCTCTGAGTCTGTCCTGTGGTTCATATCCCTTCTGCTGTTGAACAGTGTTATAAACCCAGACTATATCATAAACATTAACCAGACCACAGACAGATAATAATTCCCAAGGAACAGCAAATAATGTGGATATTGTCTGTGTTTCTTTTTTCACAGATTCTGAGGGACTTTCCACTTAGAGGGAGTCAGCTGCATGGTGAAGAGAGACAAGCCTTTGACAGAACGAAATCCTCCTGTCAAAACTCGTCTTCATCCAAATATGTTGGGTTGGGTTGCCCAGAGCAACTACTGAAGCTTTTGCTGAATGCGCTGGATCATTTGTCCCCCAAGTAGTTTTTAGAAGAAAATGTAAATAATTTCAATTTGGTGGTTTCAGAATTGGGAAAGTATTTTTAAAAGCTGCTCACAAGTTTTAACTGACTCTTATAGTACCTCCCTCAGCTCAGTATTGCACAGCTTTTCAGCTGGGGTCAGACAACACATGCTCATTGCCTGGAGAACCTTTCAGCTCATTTACTGATAAAATGAAAAGTGGTTTTCTGATGATATTTTTCATTCAAAGGGCAAATTTGAAGCAATTCGTCAGTGTTGCTCAGGCATGGTATTTCATTCACTCGGGAGTGGAACTGGGGATAAGGCCAGTGGGGATTAGGGAAGGGTGTGGAAGACTATGAACAGGCACCAACGTGCCTCCAAGGTGAAAGGCCCATCCCACGCACACTCATTTCAGCAGCAGCCGAGTCCTGCTTCTGATGCATGAAACTCCTGGATGCCATGAAAGAAGAAGGAACAGATGACAGAAATTATGCTGCTATGAAGAAACTCGTTTGTTTGGCTTTTTTCTACTTTCTTCAAGTTTGTTTGAGAACAATATTGATGGGTGTGAGAAGGCAGCTGGTCCCAAGCCTGAGATGTGCATCAGTCAGAGGAGGCCCTTTGTCATTTGGACTCAGGTAGTGTAGGCAGAGGAGGGCGATCTAGCAAAGTGAAATGTTTTGTTATTTTCTCAAGAAATTGAAATCACATTTTCAACAACAGTGCAGGAAGTTGTTCTGGTCAAGATTAAGAAGGGAATTTTCCAGTAAAATAGAAGTGGGAAAAAAACCAAGAAGAAGCCACAGATAGCCCATGGGATGATAAACTGCAATCTGCAGGTGTCTAAAACACAATTTCTAACCTATTTTGTCCTTACACCTGAAGCACAACACTTTTTTAAAGATTCCACCTCCCCCCCAGTGATGACCAGCTGACAGTATTCCTGCAGTTGGTGAGTAATAGGAAAAGAGAGGGAAGGACCAGTGGGACTGTAGTTCATGCTGTGCTGCCTTGCTGTAGTAGTAAAAGCATGTTGCACCCCTGGTGCCTTCTTATCTGGCAACCCAATGACCAGAGAAAATTAGAAGTGTTCAGGCATTTATCATTATCAGCACAGACAGCAGCACGGATTCCACTGTTGATGCTCTTGTGCCATTCCAGAATATCTTCTCTTTTTGCCTATGCCTAAAGCAATAGGTGCAGAGACACCTACTGCAGACAGTGCAGAGAAAGTCTGGGCACAGCACGGCATTTTTTAGCTCTTAAATCACAGGTGCTGTGCCACAGGGGTTTCAGAATTGAAAGATAGTGCCTTTAGTGAACTGTTGTTCTGAGTGGCTTCTCACTGACACTGGGCAGAGGGGCTCTTCATTGCCTCTGAAGTGACTGTTCTCTGAATACCAAGCATAACAAGCAGGTGGAATAAGGAAATTAACTATTGCTTCAAATCCCTGTACAGCTTTTCTGTCTCAGGATGTCTCCAAAATTCTTCTGAAAACCTGCATTAAAATCTATGGAGAGGTCAAATTTCCTTTTCATTGCTGGTTCTGTCTAAGAGAAGAGCTTGTTTCCTGGAGGAGTTTCATAATTCCTGGACTTACTTCCAACCATCCCAGGTGGCTTGGGGTCACAGGGCTGCCTCAGTTACAAAACTGTCTTAATCCTGTAGGTGCTCTTTGCTCACTCTGACTGCTTCCTGCAGAAGCTCAGGATGGAATGGGCTGCCCATGGGGGCTGCAGAGTCTTCGTCTCTGGAGACGTTTAAAACCTGCCTGGAGATGTTCCTGTGCAACTTGGACTAGGTGGTCCTGCTCTGGCAGGTGGATTGGACTAGATGATCTTTCAAGGTCCCTTCCAATCCCTAATATTCTGTGATTAGTGCTATTAGAACTATAACCTAAATCATCTGGAAACACACGACAAAAATTCATCAAAATAAAGTAAAAAGGGATCCCCAGGGTTTGATGCAGCCATGACAAGTATCCAAAAGAAACACTAAAAAAATGTTTTCATGTTATTTCCAACCGGTTTTTGACACTGGAACTGGCTTTTAACACATGCAAAAGAGATAAATGTCTCATTACCAAAAATAAATCTGTCTGTTAAGGATGGCAGAGAGAGGCAGAAGCACTGCACTGCCTATTATGGTATTGAGCAACAGATTTCACTCCCTCTGCTATATGCCCATTAATTAAAAATCTGACAAGCTCTTCCAAAGAATTTCTGAGCTTCTTTGGCCCTCTCTTCAATTCCTCCATAATTCTTTGTACATATAAACATGTCAGGCCTGGGAAGAAGTGGCACAGTGCTCTTTTTCCATGCAAGTACAAACGCTGGTAAGGAAACAAGGACAGACAAAAGGGGAATAATGCAAGAAAATAATGCAATGATGCAAATGTGCCTGCAATTCCCTGTCCAGTCACCAGATGAAGCTGCTTAAAACATCAGCAACAACACATTTGTCTGCCTTTTTGACCACAGAGGTCTCATCTGTCCATGCCAGAGCTCAACGCATCAGCTCCCAGTAAGTTAAATCACACTGCATTACAGGATCTGTTTCACAATCATGCCAGGCACTACTTTAATAGGTAATCGTAGCTTGATCCAGCATTAACAGGGTGTTGCACGCAGCCACAACGTGGTGAGGCCTTTGTTCTCTTTGCTATGTGGTGCCTTTGTGAAATTCCCTCCCTGCTGCAGGCAGAGTAGCCATTTTGTTCTCACAACTGATATAACACAGACAGGTCTCTCCTGCTGTCAAACACAAACAAACACGCTTGTGTTCTCACAGACAGCCACACTCATGGACTTTTGCCTTGTCTTCTTGGTTTTAATTTGATGAGGGATAAACCACGCACATCAGTGTACTCAGAACAGTTTCTTTCAGACTATTGTTACACTTAAAATCAAGTAGTCTGGAAAAAAATTCTCTGGGATAGTGCTGCTTATGAAAATCAAAGCTAGACAAACATGTACAAAAACCAGAACATAGAAGGTCTTCCACTATATCAAACAGAAAATGTGACCCTGTGTTTTACTTGGCTATTCATCTGGTCTCTAAAGCAAATCCAGTTGATGTAATTCTTCACTGGCAAGGGGAGGGCTAAACAGTCTAATAGGTCTCTTCCACCTCCAAGAAATTAATGTTTTGTGTGGCTTGTTTTTATTGACTTATCTTACTGTCTGTCTGTGGGCAGAAGCACATGCCTCAAGAAATGCCTCATGAAATGCCAAGACCTTTCTTGCTTAGGGATGCTATTATACAAATGCAAGTAATTGGGAATAAAACAAAAATCATCATTTTGTTTCTGAAGGATTAATTCTATATTGTCATCATCACAGATTTTACGTACTGGTAGGGAAGCTTCAGAAATGTCAACCCACAAGCATTATATTAACCAGTCTAGTTCTTCCAGTTCAGAGTCATTCTGCATATAACAAACCATTACAAGTGAAAGATACCTCTTCATCAGAATAATTTTCTTTGTGCAGTTTTTACTCCAGCAGAGACTTGCAGTGACATTTTGAAATCAACAGAAGATGCTACATTTGTGGCCTTACCTAAGCAGATCCTCATCTAATGCAAATGGAGTGTGGCTATGCATCTTCATCACCCAAGAGGAACCCCAAATCTGAGTACGCCTTAAGGAGTTACTATAGTAACATCAATATCAGTTACTGATTTATTTATTAACACAGCCTTTCTGACTAAAAGAGCAAGGAATGAAACTTCTATTTCCAAGCCAAAGACCTGAGAGAAGGAAAAAAAAAATTTGTATGTTCCAGCACTAATTCACCACCCGAGTTTCCTCCCCAAACTGTATTACCTGCTCAGGAGAAAAATTCTGAGAGAGAACAGTTCAGAAGACGACTGAAAATTTCTAACTGTGAACCTTGTTAAACTGATCAAGTAAGCTGTAGTTTTAAAAGCTAACCAGCCCAACTTCAGTACAGAAAAGGAAAGTCTGCATTCACTGCTTGGAACTGTTCCTGATTTTTTCAGTGGGAACATTCAGAAGCACATGTTAATATTTAACTCCGTGTTTTTCCAGAGTTACACCAGCCTTACTCCAGGGATGCAGCTGAAGGCAATGTCATAGCTGACCCATTACTGTCCTTTAAAAACAAGAGAAGTGGCCACCACAGAAAAGAGAAAACAGCAACAGAGAAAGGATAAAAGTTTCTGAAAAGAAGCTTTCTGTATCTCACATCACAAGAATCAGCAGTTCACATAGTAAGTGATGAAAAATATGTTAATAAAAATCATCAGCTGTCCTCCTTACAGCTGTTTGTAGACCAATAGTACTGCTTTACTTGGTTATTTAGTCTTTCTGAAAATGTAACAGGTTAACCTCAAGAAAGTCTTCAAATGCTGAGCAGTGAACACTTGCTCATTGCTGCTCCAGCTACCAAGGCAAACACAACAAGCTCAGTTAGACACCTACTGTAAGGCATTCCTACTGTCCAGTTTTCTCTAATCTTTTTATGAGACACTCCCTGCCCATTTCCTTGTTTTCTGAGTTAGCTAGAAACACGACTTTCAAATTATATGCTGAAAGAAATCTGCCCACAGTCACAGTGAGACAACTAGGAAAAAACAAGTGTTCAGAGATGGAAGAACCCATTTTCCTCTGGTGAACACACACCCCACATCCTCCCTTGTGCCAGAGCACAGGGGCATAGAATAGTCACAGCCCTGTTCTTCGAACACACTGAATGAGGTCCTGACATTTCTAACGGAAACCAGTGGTGTCTAGGAGTGACCATCCCCTTTGAAAGAAGAGACATGCTGTTTTGGTACTTCAAAGACTCTGAACAAAAAAGGCTTTTAATGTTAGAAAACAAATGAGCGAATAAAAGTTAGCACGTATTTCCAGATGCCAGCCACATTGTAATGAGATGCAGAAGGAAAGTCAATACTCCTACAGACAGTAAAAACCTTATCATATCAGTGCCTTCTATACCCCACCATTCTATTCAGGATCTTTAAGTGGGAGGTACTCCACAGCCTTTCACACTTGACCTCTTAATTAAAGCATGGTAAAATTAACATCTCAGACACGATAGCTCGTTTACCCACCTACATCAGTAATTAAACTAATTCTCAAGGGAGCAAGAACATTTGTTATGTGTAGTGTAACTTTAGCTGGGGTATTCCGAAGAAGGAAAAAGAGCTGATGTAATAAATGCAGTCATTTATATTTTAAGGAAGCTATTGTATATAAAAGAAGAACACCTGTGACAGCCTGAGGCAGCCCCAGCCAAATGAAATCTTTTGTGTCACCCAGGGACAGTACACTGCATATGGCCTCCCCGTCTCCATCTGCAATATTGAATAACTAAGTGGCAAAGCAGACAAGCTTTGTGCCTTCTCTGATTCTCAGACACTAGCACTATAATCCACTCTCACCACCCATGGAACTGTACCTTATAGTAATTTCATATCGGTTCTACATGAAAAGCAGAATAGGGCAAATGTCTTTCTTATGGGCAATACAGTCTGTTTTACCTTGGTCTCCTCTAAGTAGGAGACTTGGACTCACAACTCAGACAAGTCCAGGCTCCATCACAGTATGAATACTTGAATAATCATATAAAACCAGTCTATGTAATTAAAGAGGAAAAAACCATCCTACCAAAGTAGCAAATTTAGTATTATCTTTATGCTGATGAATAAAGGAACAAGCAATAAGAAAAAGCCAAGAAAGTAACTAAAAATGTATACGGAACCAAGGACATATACATTTATGTCATATACAAACAGTATAGAGGATACCGTTTCCTACAGCAAAACCCATTAATTTAGGAAACAAGACTGACTGCTGACGGCTTTTCAGATGCAAATTTGAGGGCTTGATTTTGTGACTGAGCCTCAAAGCACAAGAAACACTGCTTCAGTTGTCAAATCTGGTACCTGTTCAAAGGACCTTTTTACTCAGACAAAGCACAATTCCTGAGAAACATGGCCAGGCAAAGTTTTGTTCCCCCAGATAGTAACTAGGTAACTTTTTCTAAGGATTTCTCTTAAGCCACATATAAGCAGTCAAGGCTCTCTGAGCATCAGAGAGGCATGTCCTCCACTCAAGCTTTAAAAGTATAGTGTTCAGATTATAGACAGCCAGCATGCACATGCCATACTGTGTCTCCCCAAAATACAGTCAAATACACACCAGCTAAAGTAAAGATTTTCCCAGTCGGTCCTTGCTGTAATACAAAGCAGTTAGACAGTATAAACCACACTCTAAACCCTTGTCCTCAAGTTTAGTTGATCCCATGACTCATCCACTCTGAGTTACTCAGTTAAGACAGATTGACAGCCTGTCAGAAAAACCAAACCACGCCACGCCAATCTGCTATTGCAGAAACTGTTCCAACCCTCACGCCTATGGTAGAGTTAACAAGTCACCCTCAACAGTGAATCCTGACTCATTAAGAGGCATCCCATTGTAATGTCTATACATGTTTCTCTGAAAGGAGGAAAGACACACAATGTAATGACCTTTGACATAAGCAATAAGGTTGGCAGGGGATGTTGCTCTGGCTGGCAGTGTTTAGGTTTTGGTGAGGGCTTTTTTGTTCATTTTGGTTTGTTTTAATACAGACAAAAATGTGTTGGTATTGAGGTCCCTCCCTAATTTTTAATATAAAATCAGGCTACAAAATTATTCTCATGAAATTGGTAATATGACCATCAAAATGGTTCAAAACAAAACTCCATTGACAAAGACTGCTAAGACTACACTTGAACTTAAGAGCACTTGAAAACAAAACACTTGCCCTCATGTTTCAAAGCCTTCCCTCTCTCCCCATGCTGCTAAACCAAAAAAAACAAGAGCTCTTTTTCACATGCAAACCCCAACAGCAAACTCCCTTACATGAAGGAAGGTGTTGCTTTAGCTGCCTGGAAATCCATACTGCAGTGACTTGTTTGCCTCTGTCTGGGGTTTATCAAATGAGTGGACACACCTCAAACCCCAAGGAAAACATAAATCTACTTTGGCTGCCAGTATTAAGCACTGGATTACTTACTGCTATCTCATCCAAGACCGAGAAATAGGCTCAGCGTGGCATATTCGAGAAATGCTCTATCACTGGTCATCCAAATTTCAGACACACAAAGAAGTCATTGTGGTCCTTGTGAATTCTGCATCAAGTTTTCAAAATGCCGAGTCCAAGCAAAACACCACAATGGAAAACACTTTATTTCTGATCTATTTCAACAATCTTTTTCTTGGCTTACATCACTTTCTGTGATTAAAATGTTGCTAAGGAAATGAGACAGCTAAAGGGTCATTGTCTTAAGTATACACTGAACATCTTATAGTACAGGCAGTTGATACCAGCTCTGTTATGAAAAACATCAAACACTGAGCACATGACAACTAAATAATCAGAGGCATTCACTTGTGAATGCGTAAGGCCAAAGCAAAACAGACATACAGGAAGAGAGGATTTTAAACCTTTTATAAACAGATTGTTATCAGCCTACAGAGGGCAAAAATTACTGTGTGACTTCCCATGTTACCCAGGGTACCATCTGAAAAATGAAAAGAACATTTTTAGAAGTAATTAGAATAACTTATTAGGATACGAACAGAGTATACGTAGGTGCAAAAGATCAAATCTTTGACATCTGCAGAGACAGTACATTCTCTCTCTGCAAGAGTGAGAGTACAGTCAGTGATGCTAAACCATTTTATAGAGTAATACCATAATAACAGTACTAAAACATAATTTTATTTCATTAGAAATTCAAATCCTCAAATACCTGAGCTTCACTTAGCTTTAGATCCTACACAAGCCCTGTTCTTTATTACACTGGATTCAACACCTTCCCTCTAAATAGGATTTACTCTGAACTTACCATAGTGTAATTAAGAACAAGATGCAATATCATTAAGCCCTGAGTAACTAGTCTAGTTCCTTAAATTGTTTCCAGTAAAACAATCTTCAATACAAACACACAATAAAAGTTCTGATAAGCCCACATGATCCAGATCTTAAATTTGCAGGTTTTGTTCTTCACTCCATGCAATGGAAATGCACTGATGCCAAGAACTGACACTTTTCTTTGTCCCTCTCAGTGTAGAATCAATTATTGGCCACTTCAACTAATGTTAATTACATGCCTTATATTCATAGCACTGTGATACTCAGCTAAGGAAACTTATATTTGTATGAGCAAGAGACTAGGAAAGAAAAGACTACAGTAATGCAAAGAATATTTAGTTTACTATAAAAGACTTTTTGAAAGTTTCAGATGTTAAATGGCACTATTAAACTTGTTCCTAAACCTGATATATACCAGTAGCCACAGTCTATGAGATGGTGTAATAAAAAGAACTTCAAAACTTAGATTAAGACAACATAGATAAAGGTTCATAATTAGCTAGAAAAGGGCATATTTTCCATTTATGTACATGCAGGAAACTACTTCAACTTCATGGTGGGTACCATAGCATGAAGAGCAAACCCCATCTCTCTAGTGCGTCTGGAGCAGATGCTTCTAAGGTCATGATTTCTGCAAGCATCCCCAAACACGTTGGAAATGCAAGAGAGAACAAAGCTCTGAAACGACATTGCCAAAAATGCCTCTGTCTCCATCCAGAGATACTGGAGTGCTCTAGCTCTGAGGTCACTAGAATATTTTCTGTTTCGTTGGAGAAGGAACAGGGCAAGATACAGTAAATCATTCACTTGAGAAACATTCCCAGAACTTCTCTTGGGACTAAAACTACCTAGGCTGTCTATTGTCACTATATGACCTTTGACCACTCTGAAAACTTGATCTGAAGGAAAAACATCCTGAGCTGAACAGCACAAAGCATTTGAAAAATGTATGAGGTGAAGTAACCACTAGAATTAAGAAAATTTTGCTAGTCTTTGGGCATCACAGAAACATATACTCCTGGCAGGGTTGAGTTTGGAGGCCAGATGGACTCTTGTTCAGTTGTTTTTCAGTAATGCTAAACTACATCAGGTGAAGGGCACTGTATTATGCAAGAGACTAATCATGCCCACACAAAGGGATAGCACATTCAGGAGGGACAACTCCACCAGTATAGAGGTACAACATTCCTGCAGATTACATTTCTGAAGAGGGAGGTGTCTGTACTTATGTCCTTCAGTCATTACTACAACCACCAGGTGTGGGGCTTTGCTAGCCCAGGTATGGATAGACATGTAGTCTCAACTACAGATAGATCAGAGAAAGCTGGCAGCCCAGGCTGAAAGTGTGAAAGCTCAAGTTAGTCCATTACAAGTGCCTAGTGCCTGACCCGGTACTTGACCTAATACCACAAGGGAGCAGGTGTAGCAGGAAGTCAGAGGCGACCCACATACTTTATTTCACACCTTGTCACTTATTTTCAGAGTCTGCTTCATCCCAAATAAAAACTCCAAGGGTGAAAAATAAATATTTCATCCTTGGAATGACACTTTGATAACATTAGAGAATCACAGAATGACAGAACTATTGGACTCTGTAGAGACCTCTAGAGATCATCTAGTCTAATGCCATAGGCCAAAGCAGGACTCCCTAAAACACAGTGCATAGGACTGCATCTTGGGTTTTCAATATCTCCAGAGAAGGAGACTCTAGAACCAATCTGGGCAGCCTGTTTCAGTGCTTTGTTATCCACACAGTGAAGAAGTTTTTCCTTACAACTAAACCAAACTTTCTGTCTTTCAGTTTGTACCCAATGTCCTGTCACGGGGCACAACTGAAAACAGTCTGGCTCCACCCTCCATACATCCACCCTTCAGATACTTATAGACATGGGTACTGTCTCCCCTCAGTCTCTCCAGGCTAAACTGCCCCAGCAATCTCAACCTTTCTTCATAAGAGAGATGCTTCAGGCCCTCTGCTGGACTCTCTCCAGTAGTTCCATGTCTCTCTTGAAGTGGGGAGCCCATTTATTACAATGAATGCTTACCATTATATGCTGAATGCTTATCATTATACCATGATTAAATCCCAGCTAATAACCACTTCAAGACAGCAAAATTGTTCACCTTTCCTAGCAGAAACAACAGCTTAGAGACTCTGTAATTTACAAGTTTCCTTATTACTCTGAGGTTGCCAGAAAATTTAAATTATGGTTGCAAAACAGTATTTTTCATCAAAATCTCAAGAAGTTAATTAAATACTATTCTACAGTGCACTTCATAGTCTCTCCCCAGGAAACTTGTTATGCTCTTTAATAATGCACAAGCTTCACTCTATTCGCATGAAATGGAGGAAATCATGTTCAGCACAGTCACAGATGTCATGGTGAGGTGTTCCTGAACAAAGACAAGGGGGATCAACTTCTACACATATCCAGTGTCAGAAAGTGGCCTTTATTATAGATGCATGTTCAGTGACATCAGAAAGGACAAAATATTTCATGAGGGCAAGGGCAACAGTGCTCTGTTCAAGGGCTTGTCATCACTTCCGATTAGAGGCTTGTGAATACAAAGCCTGTTTTCACTCTAGAGATGCAGGCAAAATAGCACCAGCCTCAGCGATGTGAGTGAGAAATAAAACAAAAAATAAAGAAAAGAGTACAAACCGCCTCAACATATTAAAAAGCAAGATTATCAAGTGCTAACACTGCCACAGTGCGAAAGAAAGCAATTCTTGCCTCCTTTAGAGACGAAGCATACAGGTTCCAAAGAATGGGGAATGCTTTGTAATTTTTTTCCCAGCTTTGTTTTTCACCCAGGTTACATTTCTTTAAGATGTAAGAAGAAGCTAAGGGACAGAGGAGCAGGAATGAGCACATTTTCTCTTCTGCAGCCTAATAACTTCTGCCTGGTTTGAATCTTCTGTAATTACTGGGTATCACGACATACTCGCTCAGGAAGTAAGGGCAGCCCTAATTAGCCGATGATAATGAAAGATACCTTTTCACTGCAATATCCTTTCTACCACATACTGCAGACCATAGGAAATTTTCACAAAGTAAAGCATGTAGCATTTTGACCCAGATCAGCTGTGCCTGCATTCCTATTAACCTGGTGGCCTATGGCCACCAACTGGGACCACCATATAATCCAGGCATGCTGACAGCGAGATGACACTAGGCACCAATTAAAATACCAGTAGCTATCATCACTGTGAGCAGTAGTGCAGCTGAGCAAAGAGAAATGCTACTGTAGATAAAGCCAGTAACTTCTGTGGATGTTGCCTGGTTTTCATGCTACATTACAGCTAAATAAGAAATGCAACAATAAAGGAAAAGGTGATTTAAGCTTATAATATTCCTAATCTAAAAGCTAAGAAAATAACTCTTTCCCAACTGCACCCACATGCTTCTCTTCAGCATTTTGTTCCTGACTCAAGGCAAATAACAAGACTCCTATTTTTATAGCTAAAGAACACAGAAACGGAGCTTCTAATTTAGTTACAGTTCACATCATCACACAAAACTATATCATCACACCCACATAAGCTCCTGGAGCCAGCCTTCAAATATAAAGTGGTTCCATTTTGCAACACGATTGATTCCATTACAACTGAAGAGACCATCAAATGCATGGAGACTATTGGCAGCAAGACAGTGGGAGGTTGCAGTGCCAAAGACTACCGTTTTGTTTGACAAAGGAAAGCCCCGTGACCATGTAGTGAAGACTAAAGAGCTGCAGCTTTGTTGGAAGGGAGCTTTCAGAATAACTCGGACTAATTTAATCTCCTAGTGCCACTCTCCATCTACAATTTCTGGCTAGCGTTGGTCTTCTGCCTTGCAGCAATATAATGCCTGATTCTGCAAAGTGATAGTTTAAGTGAATAGAACCACTTAAGTTGTCCATCCACTTGCCAACATGATGGACATTCTAGAACAGTGCTCAGTAAGGCAGTTCTTCAGTGTGGGCAATTTTTTCATCTTGAATTATTTTTTCCTATTCCTTAAAATGAAGGAATATCAAAACTTTGTCAGTTCTTTGCAAAACAGCGCAGAGCACTTGTCCAGGGAAAGCTGTGTCTCTTGAGAGCCTGGAACCCATCACCCAGAGGCAGTTCACTCTGCATCTGCTAAGATAGTGACCCCAGTACAAGATATCTCCTCAAATGGACAATCTAGGAACCAGACAGACACCCAGACAGGAAATGTGTTTGGCAGTTAGGATGCATTTTGTCAGAGTTGAGCTGTCTCTGAAGCACAATGTCAGAGAATTTGTGACTTGCTAAAAATATTGCACTGGAATTCTTCCAACACCTCGTAGTCATTGGAAACAAACTATAATGTGTTTTAATGTGCATCAACATTTTCGGACAGTATTTATATACAGAAAAGCTCTGATGATCAGAATATTTTTTGGTTTCATGCACTGGCTGAGAACAATCACTCTGACAAGTGATATTTGGGGTTAGCCCAAACTGGAGTAAAATTTGCATAATTTGTGTTGTTTTGGTTTTTTCAAGCTGCTGGTCTATGTCCTGTTTGGCAGGAGTCCATCAGAGTTTAGAATCTTCCTGAAAAAAAGAAGCATATCCTGTTCAATATTTCAAATAAAAAGGCTTCAGCCATTTGACAGGTTGTAAACCACAACTGACTCTGATGTCATTTTCTGCTATGCTGTTTGAAAAAAATAAAACAACATTGAAAAAACCAAACTTCTTCAGTGTGGGCAGGACAACATATTCCCTGTGGAAACTTGTTTAGCATTTTGCTAGACAGAGATAACCAAATTTTAAGGAAAACGAGGAAGCCACGTGTAACTGTACAACAAAACGCAATATTCAACAGCATTTATATGCTTTTTATGACCCATTAGGAGATCACAATTCAGACATTCTGACAAAATATTGTTCCCGATTTATTTAAGTCATCACAGAGGTTTCGGAATTTGCCAAGAAACCTGCTGACATCAAGGTAGTTTGCTGTGTGAATTTAATATATAAAAAATCTTCTGGCATTATTTTTTTGCAGTGCACAGTGTTGCATCAAGAATCTGGAAAGTTAACACTTGCACAGAAAGCTCTCGGAGTCCTGAAACCTAATGCAATTTTATTTTACTTATGTGTATCTCGTGGTATGTATAAGTCAAACAGAACTGACGCATGAGCTAGAATTAAATGTTATTTCCCAAACAAGAAGCTGAAAAATGTTGGGCAAAACTGATTCTAAGCACAACCATATTTCAGCACATAACTTTATCCATTTCGTGGCCCTGCATACACTGTAACATGTAGGCACATGGAACCAAGAGAACAAGACAAGTGAAAATCTTTCAAATTCAGTTATTTGAGGTTTCTTTACATAGGGGTTTTTTTCTTTTCAAACCCACAATGTCTCCAGTTTCTGTCAGTGAAGCAACACAATATCTTACTTTAAGAACAACTGCTGTTGATAGGTAAATAGGTTCAGGACGCAGATGTCAAACAAAGAGGTCTGAGCCGAAGCCAGATAAACTGAGGTTCAGTAGCAGGCATTATTATAGTTTAAGAAAGCAACAAACTGCTCAATGACATCATAAGGAGGAATTACACAGTATTGTTTTTAGGCTAAGTGAAAATTGCTTTCTACTTCTTCTCGAACTTACATTTCATTACACAATTCTACAGCTAGGCAAATACATAAAGACACTTTCATTTGACCACAGATGAAGTGTTTGCACTACAATGTCTGGTGGAACTGTAAGCTTTTTGAGGCAAGAACTAAGTTTACTTTTGTGTAGAGCCTTTGATGGAGGTTGTGATCCTAACTGTCTCCTAGTGGCACTGCTTTAAAACAATTAATAAAATATCTCCTGCTCAATTGCAACTGCTTACAAAGAAAGGCCTCTTAAGCTACACAGTAAAAGTTATTCACTACTTGAAAGTCATAACATAAGTCATTGACAGCTACTGATCAAAGCTTAAATTAGTGGTTCCAAAGAAAAGGGAAGAACCACTAAGTACAAACCAGCTTGACGAATCTGTACCTACACTGAAAAAGAAGCATGCATTTTCATAGGAAACACAGAACTAGGTATATTTACTTGGATGAGGTGCCAGTCTAGTGTCTTTATTAGCGCTAACGTAGCTTATTTACACTTGATTTGTAAAAATAATCCCTTGTAGATAGTGTTCAATGGAAGCAACCTTGCTAAAGACCACTGAGATGCAGTGCAATGGAATGTGAGGGCAGAAATGTACCAATGTACTGATGCTCTGACTAGTTCATTAGGTACAGTTCCTCACATCCCACATTCTGCCAGTTTTAACTTTGTCTGAGACTGGAATTAATGCCGGGAACCTGAAACGAATCTCCTTTACAAGGAGAAAGGATAACAGAACACTTGGCCTAATTAAACTTGCCTGCCTCTTCAGATCCATGCAATCAAATCAACGAACTTGAAGGTCAGCTGCAGGAACAGCTCTACAAGATTTGAATTTGACCTTATAATCTTTCATCAAGATGTGTAAAATCCATGCAAATGATGCAAAAGCAAATTAACCTAGCAAAAAGGCTTACACACAGACGTACCAGCAGTGCAAACAGGTTTTTTTGTTTTGTACAGTAGTTAAAGTATACCTTCAGTTTTTCTTCATAACTGTGAGATGCTATGTGTTGAAATATGAAAATGGGAGATACAACATTCTTTCATCTCTACCGCCCTACCACCCTTTGTAGACATTCAGACTGCAGTAAAAGATAGTTAATAATTTTGGTTTTAGTAGTAAAAAAGCAGTTTAATCAAATGACCTGGAGAAAACAGATCATAGAGAAGTCTGTAAGCTACTTCAGAAAGTTAGCCTCTTTTCCTTGGCCTCTTGTCTCGACAGTGAAGACATCATGGACTCTAAGATAACAAATAAAGTTAAATACCACTTCCCGAGTCTGGATCTTGTTCTTGGCACCGCACACAAAGAATAATATCCACAGACCATCAACAATAGAGGGGTTTTTGGTGGTGATGGCTTTTTTTTTAAAAGCTGTTTTTTCCACGATACGCGTGTTTCCCACAGCTCACAGTAAAGGTATCTGATCAGGCTTTAAACTCTTATCGTGCAGTGCCTGTCTCTGTTAGTGAGTTCATCTTTTTGGGAAAAGTGCCACAAAAAGCACTTAAAAAAAAAAAAAGACATTGCAAAGGAACCTGTGTGAAAGCAATTTTTAAATCTAAATGGCTTTTAATTCTGAGTCCCCAACAGACCTTTTAGTTCACATTTAATGAAAAAAAAAAAAAACCCAACTGTTCAAGGTAGATTATTACAGATGAATTTCCACTGTCAATGAACCATTCCAGCTCTCAGTAGGAAAGCATAATGCCTGCCACATAAATAAACATCATCTTTAGGACACTCAAAGAGCACTATCAAACAGGCAGATTGTTACACGGCACAGATCACTTCACCCAGCAGGCACACACAGGAGTTACTCTGTTCTCAAGCTGCAATGTCATTTACCAAAATACTTTGTTTGTCTGAGCACTGAATGTCCTATTTGTGAGGACTTTGGACTAATTCAAGGTCCGTACCCACAGGCAACCTGATGCCTGTTAAGCACGGAACCAGACTACTTAGGCCACAGTACGATCTTTTGTTGCGTACAGAAAAGAAAGACCATCTTGAAGGACACATTTGAAGATTTCATCTACATGTACTTGCTTCAGATGCTGCAGTCTTCATTTCCAATACTTTTTATTTCTGAGCCTTTAACAATTGGGTCGTCTTCTGCGTCCACATGTCTCTAAACAGTAATGAAAACTGGAATGAGCTATGCACTGTTGGTATTGCAACAGCACCGAAAAACACTGTCGTAATACACAACACGTGCTGTCTCAAAGACTTACAGCCCAGGAATCAGACACCACAACCCTCCCATTACATTTGATCCCTTCCTATTCAGAGTGCTCAATAATCTACCACCACTATGCCACATCAAGCCAATTCAAATACAACTTAAACCAGAATAAACTAGCAAATTTTCCAAAGGTGGACCTTCAATAAATATTCAGACTACTCCTGCTAGCTACACTATTTCTAATCCAAGTCAGGATTTTGTTGACCTTCTTGGCCACCTGGGCACACTTCTGGCTCATATTCAGATGACCAACTGTCAAAAGTGACCCAGGTCACATTTGCTGAGTAGCTTTACAGCTACTCTTCAAAAATCTTGTAGTTTCCCTGAGTGGCCTGCCCCTTGTTCCATGGGCCATAGACTTTCCTTTTTTTCTTGAATTCCAGCCAACATTCTCTGTTTAGCCAGATTGGTCCTCGCCACTGGAAAATTCCCTTGTTTATTTTACTGGGAATTTCACAGGTGCTGAAAGGCATTCTTGTCAAAAAGCTGGCTACCTGTGCCCATGACAGGCATACATTCTGCTGGATTAAACACTGGCTGTACAGTCAGACCTGAAGAGCGGTGGTGAATGAAGTTAAAACCAGTTGGCAACTGGTCACAAGTAGTGCTCCCCAGGACTCAGCACTGGGGGTCACTCCTGTTTAATGACCTTATTGATGATTTGTGCAGAATCAATAGTGCACCCTCAGCATGTTTGCTGACGACACCAAGCTGGGCAGGTGTGTTGATCTGCTTGAGAGAAGACAGGCCCTACAGAGAGATCAATACAGGCTGGATTAATGGATTGAGGCCAATTGTGTGAGCTTCAACAAAGCTCATACAAACTGCTGCAGTGGGTCCATCCTGCTCTGTAGGGATGAGAAGGCAGCAGGGGTGCAGCAGCTTCTCTGGCGCAGTTCAGATGTACCATTTGTTCCTCTGCTCCTCTGTGTGTGTGTCTATCTTAGCATCTGCTATCAGTTTAATATCTGATACGTCCTCAGTGAGAGGACTTTATATTAAATGGCTTTTTGGTGCTGGGAGTTGGATTTGGAGCTTGCTCTCTCCGCTCTGTACATTGTCCTGGTATTGCAGTGCCTCTGGGAATGGTGCCCTAAATATTCTTATTTTAAATTTTTAAGGGCCAGAAGGAGGATCTGGGGAACTATAGGCCTGTCAGCCTGACCTTGGTGCCTGGCAAGGTTATGGAGCAGATCATCCTTAGTGCCATTGAGAGCCATGTGCAAAGCAACCAGGGGATCAGGCATAGCCAGCACAGGTCTAGGAAAGGAAGGTCCTGCCTAAACAATCTGATCTCATTCTAGGACTGGGTGGCCTGACAAGTGGATGAGGGAAAGGCTGTGGTTATGATCTACCTAGACTTCAGCAAAGCATTTGACACAGTCTCCCACAGCATCCTCCTGAAAGAGCTGGCAGCCCATAACTTGGATGTGTACACCGTCCGCTGGGTAAAAAACTGGCTGGGTGACCAGGCACAGAGAATGGTTGTGAATGGTGCTACATCCAGTTGGTGTCCAGTGATGAGTGGTGTCCCCCAGGGATCAGTACTGGGCCCAGTCCTATTCAACATCTTTACTGATAACCTGGATGAGGGGATTGAGTCTACCCTTAGTAAATTTGCAGATGACACCAAGTTGAGGGGGGGAGTGTCGATTTGCTGGACAGGAAGAAGATGCTGCAGAGAGACCTGGACAGGCTGGTTCAATGGGCAGAGGCCAATGGAATGAGGTTTAACAGGACCACAACAACCCCTGCAGACTACAGACTGAGGGATGAGTGGCTGGAGAGCAGCCTGGTAGAGAGGGACCTGGGAGTGCTGTTTGACAGCCAGCTGAGAATGAATCCGCAGTGTGCTCAGGTGGCATGGGAAGCCAATGGCATCCTGGTTTGTACCAGGAATAGTGTGGCCAGCAGGACTAGGGACATAGTTCTCCCCCTGTACTCAGCACTAGTAAGGCCTTCCCTTGAGTACTGTGTGGAGTTCTGGGCCCCTCAATTTAATAAACATATTGAGGTACTGGAGTGGTTCCAGAGGAGAGAAACAAGGCTGATGAAGGAACTGGAAGGAAAGTCATATGAGAAGAGGGAGGTGGGGTTGTTTAGACTGGAGAAGAGGAAATTCAGAGGGGATCTTATCATTCTCTATAACTACTTGAAGGGCAGTTTGTAGACAGGTGGGGGTCAGGCTCCTCCCCCAGGCAACCAGTGATAGGATGAGAGGGCAGGGTCTGAAATAGAAATAGTGTGGCTGGTAGGTGTACAGATGTGATTGTCCCCCTGTACTCAGCACTGGTGAGGCTGCTCCTTGAATACTGTGTCCAGCTACCAGGTCCCTCAATATAGGAAAGACACTGAGGTGCTGGAGCATGTCCAGAGAAAGGCAACAAAGCTGGTGAAGGATCTAGAGTACAAGTTCTGTGAGGAGCACATTAGGGACCTGGGTTTGTTTTGCCTGGAGGAGGCCCAGGGGAGAACTTACTACTCTCTGCAACTACCTGAGAGTAGGTTGGAGCCTGGCAAAATCACCATCCCTAGAGGTGTTTAAAATACCTATCAATGTCATGCTTAGGGACATGACTTAGTGGTGACTTAGCAGTGTTGGGCCAACCATTCAACTTGATGATCTTGAAGGTTTCTTCCTACAAAAAAAACCCACTCATTTGATTCTATGATTCTATGACATTTTAAGATGAGTTTTTTGAGACAAAATAGCAAAAATTTTAAATGTTTAAATTTGACATGGTATGCTTCTTTCAATATCACTGTGCCTCTCCAACAATTTTTTATTGGTATTTTGTTGTCAATTATCCTCCTTTTCCCAACAGAAGAACATGCTGGAAACATCACTCACACAGAAACCAAAACTGGAACACTTTAACTTATAATTATCACATTCTGCAGCTTCAGATTAAAAGAATTTGTCCACCAGCTCAGATGGAGCAGCAAATAGACAAAGCTCCACAATGTGGCCCAGCTCTTGCCGCTCTTCATTATTGAGAGCTGCTCCAGCATTACATTGTTCTATGTTAAAGTTTCATAAAGTTTTCTACCTTTACCCCTTTTAATGATATGTGTTCTTCATTGTTCAGTAAATTCCAGGTGTATTTGACAATTAAATAATTTTCATGGTTACAGAGGAAAAGCAAACACCTGATATTTAAATAAGGAAATACTTCTAAACAGTGTTTCTTAGAAATAGTTTTACATTACTCTTCAAAGAAGCCTTAATAGAGAATGAAAATACATGGTCATAGCGTGACGTAAGACCTAGACAGTCCACACAAAATTTTTCCCTTGGAATTCACAGCTCACTTTACCAACATTGTTCAACTGTCACACACAAATGTGAGACATTTTAAAAGACCTAATCAAGATTTACAGAGCCCAGTCCTGTAACTTCTGAAGACTGTGCTAGGAGAAAGATAAGGTAAGTACTAGGTTTAAAGGCTGTGTTTAAAATATTTTCAAGAAATTTCTTTGGAAACACAGAAGTTCCTAAAGAACTGTATTGAACATGCATCTGAAAGACCAACTTAATTTTGCAAGAGCTCTAAGCTGAATGAAAGCAATCCAAGGAATGGCAGTATCCTGAGAAGACACTAAGGTTCAAGCCATTGAGATATCGGCCATGAATTTCTCTGACAATTGCTAATGAAATATACATATCAATAGAAGAAGCTCAAATGGTTTCAGACTGTAGTTGAGGTAACACTGCAAGTGGTACAGACTACATAAGCATCCTATCAGCCCTACATCCTCTCTGGCCCAGCGCTACAATATGGGCTCATTTAAGCTGGTGTCTCATCATGCTTTGAAAGACAAAAACCACTAAGAAATTCAGAGCTTTTCATCTCTTCTTCAGTACTTTGAATACTACTATATAACAAAAATTCAAAAACGTGTCAAAACTTCTGTGTTCTGATCAGTGGTTTATGGTCATTAGCGATGCTCTCAGACTAGTTTCTAGTATCCAGCAAGCAGCTATACAAAGGTATTTAGACACCCAGAGATACATGAAGCCTCCTAATCAGATCTACAGTGTGAATTAGGAGTCTAATTTACTTAGGCAATTCTGAAATCCCATTTAGAGACTAGTAGCTCTTAAGCAAATAAATACTTTGAAGATCTGACTCCAGGTCACTTAAAGTATAAAGATTATAACAATGGATGACAGCAATTGGTAGTCTCAATGCAAAGGCTGCATGCTTTGTCAGAGGTGCAATTTGTCATTTAATTGCAGAGATAAATAACCTGGAAGAGAAATAAAGGGTTTTCTACAATATATATGGAGGAAACTGGGCAGCCACATTAGAATGACTGTTAGCTACTTACAGCAGGAGAAGATAGAGGATCTGTACTTTCAGAGCCCTATTCAACAGCAAAAAAGTCTACTCTTTTTAATGATACTGAGTATTACACATATATCCTCTACTTTTATAACACAAGTAAGAACCAAGGAGTATTCTAAACAAGCACCAAATGGTATCTCAAGCACAAAAAGACTCAAATATTTCTTTAGCATAACACAATGCTACATTAAAAATAGTCGAACAAATGTAGTTGCCCTACCATCCTTTGGGGACCCACCCTACCTGAAGCTGTCCTGTGATCAAATACCCAGCAAATATTCCTAGAGCAGCACAGTGCTGTACCATATCCATAACAGTTGCCATGACATAGTCACATGGATAAAAGCTTAAACAAAGACTTCTGATTCCATTGCTGAATCAGCACATGTCCACCTGCCTATCACCATGTTCTAACAAGAGAAAGTAATTAGTTTCTGAAGGCTGAGATGTGAAAGCTGGAACCAGCACCTGCAGAGGTTCAAAAATGGCTTGGTTCTGTTAAAGGCAATCTTAATTAACACCAACAGGGGATGCCACATTTATAAGAGCCTATTCTAGGCACAAAAGGGTTTTGTTCCTCAGTAGCTAAACTGAGAACAGTGACTTCAAGATGTGGTTTTAAATAGTTTTAAAAAACACAACCCCATCGAGCACATTAAAATTCCTGTCTTTTCCATGAAGTAGTGCAGAGAAGAACTGCAGAACAGAGTAGTTCCCTCACTGAACAGTCCAGCACATGTAAACACAAATGAAATTATGGCTCGCTAAAAATTATTTTCTAGCTGCTCACCAAAATAGCTTTGGGACACCAGGTCCATACATGGAATAAAATGGCTTTCACTGCATTCCTAAGCCAAACACTCCTCTGGAATGACATTTTAGGTAATATAAACAGTTTAAAGGCAAATGTAGAGGAGAGCAGCCTCGCTTTATACAATCGGTGCAACAAAACTGAGATTTATTCTGTGCTGAATTATTCGGGACTTTATAGTGTTTCTACTTAAAAGGAAAGTATCAAATGCAATAATTTCTACAAATCTATCTTTCACTACTCTTTCATAATCCATTTTTTATTTCACCGAGCAATAGCAGGGCCAAGCAAACTGGGCAGAATATTGGCCCTACTCATTCAAAATGAGTGCAAGCTTTGCCCTTTCTACTGTTTATGCAACTTAAATGGTAGGATAAGTACTTCTCCAATAAACTTTGGCACAATAGTTGCATAAAGTTCTTGGAGTTCTGGCTTAGATGCAAACAGACACTTTTCAAAACACTCGCTTGCATCCTTCAGCTTAGATCAGCAACGCAGAATATGCACTTAGAGATAAAACCACTTCCATGAACTCTGCAATGCTCAGAGCACCGGGGATGATGACTCATTTACACTCATGACTTCTTGGGGCTCTGCGTACAGCAATTTGCTTATCAGGGGGCAGAGATGAGAATCACAAAGCAAAGTTTTATCAGTACCACACAGCATAACAACAGATTGCAAGTAATGCTTTCATCTTTTAGTTCTACACATGACAGTACAACACATGCCATGGTGCACCAGAACATGTCTGATAGGAAGCATAAGAACATTTTATGCCAAAGCCACGTGCATACAACATCCAGAGGTCCCTTCCAATCCCTACCATTCTATAATTCTATGAATAGCCTGTCTGAAAAAGAAATCAGAACAAGAGTGACAAAGAAGGAAAAAGAAGCAGATGCTTATATGCTACACCAGGATAGACAAGGGTTTAGGATAACTGTAATGCCTAAGTTTAACCAGGACAATGGCAAAAAACAGCCAGAAATTGTTGCTGAATATAACTTGAAATAACATTTCAGAGTAGCAGCAAACACATATAAGAACATTCATAGTAGCAAAGAATTGCAGAAGCAAGAGTATTTTACTTAAAGCCTGCCAATGAGAAAACACAACTATAATAGTCTAGAAGTCAAGTTTCTTCATGCAGAACTTTTGGAGACAGAAATTGCAATCACAGATCTGACACTTACTTTATCAGTACAGAAGTTTAATCGATTTTTTTCTGCACCTCACAACAGCAATTCAGATCACTCTTTTCTGTTCAGACTTGTTCTGTTCAGAGCTGTCTCATTTGAGTTGTAAGTGTTACAGTAATTAGCTCTGATTTAAGATTCTCGTTACGTGAGCAGTTCTGGGCTTCAAAATGCAAAATTTAGCTATCTTAGAAAATTACCATATTGAAATCATAGCTACGGCTAAACATTTAGAAATCTACACTCTCTCAACTCAATAATGTGTTTTTAATTGTACATTTTTGCTTTGTTTTTGAAAAAACTTGACAATCATAGAATGGTTTGGGCTGGAAGGAACTTTAAGGATCACGTGGTCCAACACACAAAAAATTATAATGAATCTCCACTATATATCTTGCTTTGTTCCTCTGGTTCAGAGCTTTTAGAATTCACATTTTGATGTTTTCCTCTCAAAACTTCTGTTGCTTTCCAGACAAACAATAATCCCACATTAGGACACCTCAGTACTGTCACACAAATAATTCTTCACTTTTCCTTCTCCAAGTAGGTTAGGAGAAAGGACAAAAATAATATATTTAATCTCATTAAATACTTAATAAATAATTTTAAATTCCTGAAAACCATCAATAACTAATAAACTGATTTAAATCTGACCACCTGAGCCATTCAATTTGTCTCTTGCTTTTAAAATACCATACATAAACAATCTTACATGTTCAGATGAGGGATACTGGATCAGGAATTACTAGTGAAAGAAAAGGAAGATAAAAATGAGTTCTGAGAACACTTGCATTGCTCACATACTGAGCTCACAGGGATGAGCTGCAGAGATACCCACATATGGAAGTCGCAGAATTTCTGTAGATGCTTTCCTCGATGATTCAACAATGTCTTACTGTCACTGAGCTCCCTACTGCTTACCAACATGCTGCTCAGGATGGAAAATAGAGACCACTGTCTAATGTTCCAGACAGAAATCATAAACAAAATGCTGAATTTAAATTCCAGTACAGACTGATTAGATTGAAAGAGACGTTAGAGTGAAATGACGCCAGGCTTAGCGAACCAAGGATAAAGGTCTTTATTATTATTACATTGGCATTTTTTGCTCGGTTGCGGGCGTCAGCGACTATTGGATTACCTCACCTAAGAATTCATACACAATAGTACATCCCTAATGAAAAAATAGTACACGTGAGTAATACAGTTCCATATTATCTTATTTACATATTGCAGTCACAGCAGCAGTGCTGCTAGGATGAAACTACTGCAGTTGAGCCCCACCATATTCCATGCAGGCCTTTCATGGGAGCCTCGTGCAGCCTCATCTGAACTCTCATGGAAAATCAGTGATAAAGACCAGAATGTGAACTCTGTCCAGGTTAAGGACAAGGCTTTTATTGCCCTGAGGTGGCTCAGAAAAAAGAAAGATGAAATTTAATTTCTATGTAAAATACTGGGGTTCTTTGAAGAAGGGGCTAAAAATAAGTGAAGGCATTTTCTCCTCAGAGAAAATGGACAGCCGCTATACTCTATGGAAAACACACTAGTGATCATGCCAAACGCATGATAATGATGTGATGATAAAGGCAAAAAAGGACCAAGTGAAGTAAATACACACTCTTCTGCTGTTCCCATGCTTCTTGACAAGAGGGAGGTGGAATTCTCGTCTATCTTGGAGCTCACAGAAAGACAGCATGGCATAAGGAAGGGGAAATTTTCTAGTTACTCACCTTGACAGCATTCCAGCAACAAGGCACACACCACAGGGCTTGAATCACAACACTGCCTTCCTTTTCAAATAATTTCCCTTCCTCTTAGCAGTTGAGACTTTACAAATAGACATGCCAGTATGATGGACTTCACAAAAAGAAGGCACCACTATCCTTCTACAGTAACTTTGCAAGGATGCCTTACCCAATTTAGTGTCAGCACCGATCAGAACCACAGGCTGCACTGGAGTCATCCAATGCAGCTCTAGTGAGAGCAGTTGCACAAATTCAGAATAAAACACCATTTCTAATCTCACCTGGAACTTCAGCCTGAATTTAAAGTTTAAAAAGTAAATCTATGGCAAAAAATATATAGAAAAATTATCACTGCTTCACCCATTTCCTAAAAGAAAGAAGTAACAATGCAGAAACGTATAACAACTCAAGATTCTCTTCTTGCATTTTGCATTGTCCTCAGGATCTTCTGATGGTTGTTCTGTCTTGCAGAGAAGCACTGAGAGCCGTGTTCCACACAGTGTCTATAAACCATCAGGTTGTGCCAAGAAGCACTTAACTGCTCTAAAGCATGCAAGCTTCTCAACAATGGAGACATGTGAGTTACCTGTGGCTTCACCGTTGACACAATACTCATGTCATTTGCAGTTCTCCTCAGCAAGGACACCAAGCACATGCTCTTGCTCCAAAAGCACAAATCCCTAAGCATGGAGATAATGCTTTCCAGTACTCTCCAAGAGCTTCTCTAATGACAGCAGAGAACTTAA
This sequence comes from Phoeniculus purpureus, assembly GCA_028565055.1. Taxonomy (NCBI): domain Eukaryota; kingdom Metazoa; phylum Chordata; class Aves; order Bucerotiformes; family Phoeniculidae; genus Phoeniculus; species Phoeniculus purpureus. The sequence continues at coordinate 10,405,005 of JAOXOE010000632.1, read as the reverse complement.
AATATACAGTTAAATCAGTTACCATTTATCCTGAGGAGCACTGTGTATGCAGACATACAAATGAGGTATGAAACAAGCCCATCACAAAGGACTACAATACTTCATAACACCAAACAGCATGTAATGTGAAAGTCTATGACTTACTTTAAGAAAAAAGGATCTATTTTTTTTTATACCTCTCTTAAGCTTTTCAGGGAATCAAATCAATTACATTGACTAGTTTTGTTCATGTGATTGAAAAATATTTCCCAGAAGACATACGTGCATAGTATTAACAAGACTATACCGGGCTAAGTAAGCAAGAAGCAGGATTCTAGAGTTTGTTTTCTGTCTGGAACTGAAAGACTGGGTGTGACTTTTATGTCTTATCTTGTTTCCTAGGGAGAACAACCCTGGTCTGTATTGCTAGATACACTCTGCCTAGCAGCCTTCCCAGCCCTTCCTTCCACTTCAGTCCTGGGCATCTCTTTTGCCCCTAGTCACACCCTTTATCAAAGTCAGCTTTTATAAGGCAAGACAAGGTAGCATGGTTAGGACCTGATAAAATGAAAAACAAAACCCTCCTGCACAAAGAAATGGATTGATTCCCTGAAACCACAGTAATTACTAATTATCAACAGCAGCAAATGATGTTTTCTACACTCCTCCATGTTCAGTGCCACCAAAATTGTGAAGCGCTCTGTACAACTGGTGATGGAAAAATAGTCTGAACTGAAGACTTCCCACTTGCAGCAAACAGTGGCAGGCTGGCTCTTTTCATACAAAAATATTTGTTCAACATATTTAGTTAATGTTTACTACCAGAATAACATAATATCATTATCTTGCTTATTAGTCTAACTTATATAACGTTGAATTTCATGTTAAAATACAGCAAAGATGACCTTCCAGTTCAGTGACGTTACTTTTTTAATTCCAAAAGGCCTGAAAACTGCTTAAAATTAGAAACATTTTTGCCACTTGTTCTTTTCATTTAAAATACCCCTGGTCTTACTCTGCAATTTCCTTAGATGTCTTAGATGTAGACTCAAAGCTCCTTCAACCATCTATCTGCACAAGCTGTTATATTCTGCAAAACAACTTTTTCCTCACAAATATTTGTTCAGATGTTCAAAACATTTGGGGTCTTATTTGTTTGTTTTAAAACTTTAAACCATCAAGATAAAATGTCTCATCTCTGGACAGTCAGCCAGCTTCCATTCTTATAATATCCCTGATACAGTTCCACTAGATCATCATTTCCACATACACTCTGGTGGAAATTAGGAAAAAGGACAGGAAACAAGATGTGCTTTTCTATACAGAAAACATCTAGAGGGACCCTTTAGGCCCTTTTTATATAGAACAGGAGAAAACACAAACCACAAAGATCACAAGGGTACTTTTTATCTTTTATAGATGACTTACTGTTATCTTGCTAAAGTCCCCAGAAGGACATTAAATATTTCATACGTACAGGGGAAGTTACAGAAATTAACAACCCTGTGCTGGAGGACAACCATCTAGCAGGCAGTTAGCTGCTCCTCAATCGTATCAGAAACATAATTTTAAATTCAAAATAACTTTATTTTATTAACATTAAAGTGGTATAGAAAGGAAACTATCATTAGATTTGCATAAGGAACTTATAAACATCTTTGAATTAAAAACTATTTTTTAAGTAAGAGAAGTTTTTTCAAGGAAGAAAATCACTTTGCTGCATGAGAGTACAGCTGACAGGATTCAGCATGCTGAATCTTTTGTTTCTTTGGCTAACTGGTTTTGTTTTCTTGTTCTTGTTTTCCTGTTCTCCTCTGCTGTAGTCCTTCCAGCTTTCCTAATCTGGCCATCCACAGGTTAACTGAGGACTTGTCATGTAGATGCCTTCTATATCAAATGGGGTTGGGGTAACTCATTGTTTGGAGTAACCAGAGAAGGCTGCAGTAAAACCAGAAACTCACGTATTTTATAGTTTTCTTTTTTTGAAGCCTGTTCTTAAGAATGTTCCTTTATTCTGGTTGGGATAGCACAGTGCAGGTCCATACCTGGGACTCCCAGGCATGAGAAAGCGACTCCCAAGAGAACAACTGCCCATCTTATTTTAATAGTTGCAGTGCACTTTGTATACAGTCCTCATCTCAACTTAAGCACACATCTGTGATACATGCATGCCAGCAGCTATCACAACAAAAAACCCCACTTAATTCTGTCACGTCCATATGCATGCTTAGAATCAAGAGTTGGCCCTTAAAAAAATAAAAGCCAGATGCAAACTGATAGACATAGTCTCTAAGTCACAGACTGGTCATCCTTAATAATGCTAACAAAAATAGAGGTACTTAAAAGACCTACAGATATGGTGCTGAGGGACACGATCTAGTGGTGACATGGCAGTGCTGAGTCAATGGTTGGGCCCAATGATCTTAAAGGTATATTTCAATCAAAGCAATTCAGTGATTCTGCGAATAGATGCTCTTGCGTTACACTTTGTCTCTGCCTGGAGTTCACCTGTGCTATCATTCTTTTGGGACCGTAAACAAGTCTTCTACCCTTGATCATGCCAGGACACTTTTTGCTCATGTTCTCTGCTGCATACAACTGAAGAAGAATTTTTTTCTTGCTCAGACTGAGGTCTGCTAAGATTTGTGTCTCAGCAGCAGGCATCAGCACTGTACCCAACTGGTGTCACAGTGCAGCTCTTCAAGTCAGTGCTTATTACAGCACGTAGCACACATCCAGAATGGCTTAATGGAAAGAGAAGCCCTCAGTAGGAAATTACAATATTTACAAGAACATATGGTCCACACAACTCAGTGGCTGCAAAAGTGTTTCTCTCAACATTTCATGGAGGGGAAAGCAAAACAGAATTGAAAGACAACTTACAGTGCTCCTCTGAAAATGTTGTGTCTAGCAGACTTACACAAAACACTGACCAAACATGAGAAAATGTAGAAAGCTCCAGTATTTAGAGTGGAAGCTTATGGTACTGAAGACTATTAACTCTGGGAATGCTCTTTTTTCCCCCACAGAGATAGTACCTCACATATCTATTGTATTTTCCACTCATAATGACTCTCACACACCACATGCGGTGAAAGTTCCTGTACTCACTATCGAGAATGCAGACACTTCTGGGGTAGGTTACAACAGTCACTTGGAATGTGCCTCTCTCTGGCATATAAAAAATGAGGAGTTAATATATGAGACAGCCAGACCTCTCAATCGCATTTTCTCTTAGCAGTCCACTAACTGGTATCAAGATCACTATGCACCTAGCAGGACTGCCTTGCACTGAATTATGAGCATCACTTCCTGCATAACCTATGTTTTCAAATAAACCCAAGTATTAGACACGGATAGAACATCCTTTCCCTGCCCAAAAATCACCTTGAGTACTAGCACAAATAAAACAAGATTCTTCCTGTACAGTAGAAAACACCCCTGACTAGCTGGCAAAAGTCTTCTAGCCACATCATAGACTGGAGAGTGGAAGCAAAAAAGAATGTTGTGTAATTTACCCATCACCCTGCTCTATATCAGTAACAGCGCTGGAAATAGAAACCTCCCCTATTAGACGCCACATCAAGAGGCATGACAGGTGCTTCACAGAGCCCTGTTCCAAAGCATGTGTCAACTAGAGTGTGGGCATAATGCCACAGGGAAGCAAGAGTGGGTACTGATACAGGCTCAGTTAAGCTTGCTGGTGAACGCTTTCCCCTGTGTCAACCCCGTACGCAGTGACCAGCTCGTAGGAGATGAATTGTTATCATTCTGTCTGCATTCACGTGATGACAAGAGAAGGTAACATAACAGTGACTTGCTTCTAACAGAGCCTTAATAATGAAAGGTAGTGATCCCAACATTCCTCATTTAAACAAAATGCTCTTCATTTAGCGGGACTCTTCCAAAATACAAAATAAACAGCGTTTTCAGACTTGGCCTTAGTTTACTAAGCCATTAGAAACTTAATTAAATCATTAATTCTGCATTAATACAAGGCCAAACCATGGCTTGGCAAGATGCCAAGTAAAGCAGACCTTTTTCCCAGGATTAGACTTTGTCTGAGAAGTTATCTGTCAACCAGAGGCTAGTTCAGCATCAAGGAATCACCTAAGATAAGGAGGTCTGTGACATCCAGCAGTCCAAGCAGCAAGTGTTTCTTGTCACTCAGCGTTACAAGGTGAACAAAGCTCTGGGGTGTCCTTGTATTTGGGACTCACTAAGGACTTTTGTTGCCAGGTGACTGAATTTTTGTCTTAGCTGATGTTCCAGAAAAGCAGCAGCGGTATTTGTGAAGGTCATGAGTCTTTATAAAATTATTATGGTAGATTTTTTTTTTTTTTAATTCAGCAGCATGATTTCACTGGAAAAAAACTTTACTGAATTGACCTATATAAGAATATATAATCTGGAAAGAAAGCAATTGCTGAGCAGTGAGCTGCTATCTACTAATGCTGATTTTGCTGTAGCTCATGTAGCAAAGGAGCATACTAGAGCACGTGTCTTAATTAAAACCTGTAATCAGCCTGAAATACCTATAGAAATCTTCCATTTTCATCACAAAGGCAGGAGACCTGGTAGCCTAGTACTGCTACAGTCCTGCAAAATACTACTAGAGGGATAAAACCTGTGACAAAGAGACATGAAATGATTTATCATAAAATTTTAGTCCTCTTGTAAAAGAAAAGAAAACATCCATCATATCTCTTGGCCAAAGGCTTATAAGCTTTTATATTAGAACACAGGCATACAATGAATTAGTCACGGGATTTAACAGGGCTGGACTACAAGCTTTTATGAATACCAAAGTCTGTAATTTGTATTGCTTTCACAAAAAAAAACCCCAACTCACAGTGTAGTAATTCACTTAAGAAGGTAGCAGGGCAATGTTTGACAAAAAATGGGGAGCAGTGACACACCTGCAAAATAAGAAAAACCCACCCAGTTCCAGTGACAACCAAAAAGTTAACTAAAATATTAACATAAACACTTCAAGAACAGGGACCTCTCCCACAGCTCTGCTTCAGAAGGGAGAGGTGGAGATGTCCACATGGTCTTCTCATACTGGACTGTAAACTGGAAGTATCTTTGGCCCTATCCAGAGCTATTCTATCACATGCCTTTGAGGAATTTATGCAAGCCCTAGACTACAAGGAAACACTGAACCACTAGTGACTGGAACCTTTCCTGCAGGTTCACCTCTGGAACTTACCAATGTCAACTTCACAGCAAAGAATCTCTGCAGTGGTGGGAGAACCACAGAGCAAATAGTGTGGTGTTCACGAGGAGGTTTTGGCTCTGTTTGATTCATGCCACCTGCAGTATGGCATTAAGGGGCTATTCTGTCCACCGAGCCTAAAGCATTGCTCAAAAGCAACAACTATCTACACTGCTACTGCAGTATCTCATACTCTTTATTAATTCCAGGCAAACTTTTTAAAATGTAAAAACCAATGGGAAGAAATTATTCAATATCCTGCCTTTACAACTCAGCCAGATTAATCCAGTTCACTGAGGCAAATGAGATTGCTTCCACCAACTCCAATAAGTTTGGATCAGAATTTGGGTCTCTTGTGCTGATAAGGGCTGGAACACAGCTAACAGTTACAGTCTGATGAAACATGAGTCAGAAAATACCACAGCTCACACTGTGTCTGAGCTCTACTGAGTGGGGGATCAGCAGCAGAACAATTGTTTGAGTTAACATGAGTGCATGCCTGACACTATGGTTTTCATTGGGCACAAAGACACACACCTGAGTGCGCTCATAGCCTGTTTGTTCCAGTAAAAGGCAAAGCAAAACAGCAAGAAAGAAACAAAAGCAAAGGCTGTAAGATAGCAAAGGGTTGTCCTCTCCTTAGAGAGGCCTTACAGGTGACTCTCCAGAGACCATCTCTCAGTCTTACAAATGCATATATTAGGACACTAATACTATAAAACCCTCTCCAACGGAGGAGGTGGAGGAGGTTGTAGAGACATGAGGATTGGTCTCTTCTCCCAAGTAACAAGTGATAAGACAAGAGAAAATGGCCTCAAGTTGTGTCAGGGGAAGTTTACGTTAGACATTAAAAAAACCTTCTATATTGAAAGAGTTGCCAGGTTTTGGAACAAGCTGCTCAGGGAAGTGGTCAGATTGCAATCCCTGAATGTGTTTAAAAGTCATGTAGATATGGAGCTTAGGGACATGGTTTAGCATTGGGCTTAGTACAATTAGGTTAATAGTTGGACTCTATGATCTTGAAGGTTATTTTTCCAACATAGGTGATTCTACAGTTCTATGAAACGAGTGGAGACATTAAAGTGCTTCTACTCCTGCCAGCAATCTGATTGCAAAATAAGAGACTTGGAGTTTGGTTAATCAAAATTTCACCCAAAGAAAACCAGCCAAACAGAATTTGTAGACTGAGCAAAAAGACTTGCTGGCAGGAGTGTCGTGAGTTAAAGCCAGCTGCAGGGTTGAAGGAACACCTCTGCCTCAATTCATTTCCTGCACTGAGAAGAGCAATTTTATATGGAACATCTGACTGCTAAGTCTGTTTCACTTTCCACCATTCAGAGCTAAATAATAGGATTGCCTTCTGTCCCTCCATGGCTTCTAACCCAAGAATCTCCAGATAATTTACTTGCTCAATAAACCCTTTTCTCAAGAGCTTTTTCTGTTAGGTTTTAGCACGAAGGTACAGACTAGCATTTTTATAGATCACAACACATGTGAAGTTACATGCATCACATATCTCAGCTAATTACAAATAAAACTTGAACATGACTTACGTCTAATAATCACTCAGTATCAAGCCCAAATATTGATGGCCAGTTATGTGCCCTGTTCATTTCCATTAGTTCTTCACTGGGGCACAGTGACCCAGGAATTGTAACAGGAAACAATCTTTGGGAGCTTTGTGTCATTTTTCCAAGTATAAATAATTTTTAAGGAAACAAGCACAGCCTAATGATTAAATTATTGATCAAGTTTTCAGAACAGTTTCTCAGACCTCATAGCAAACTGAAGTGATAAATAATATATATTATCAAAACCTTTTCATTAAAAGCTTCCTATTAGTAAGTATACCCAGGCTTGAAGGTTCATCATGAGTATTGGCCTTATAGTCAGTAAGACAGACACCTCCCTGTGAAGACAGTATGAAGACATTTATTCTATGGATAATGTATCTCGTGATAGAATGAGCTCTGTGAAAACCTTCACAGAGGAAGTCTCACAAAACTGTGCGGACTACTATGAAAGAGAGGTTAGGAAGTGTGTGTGTTTTCTACTGCCAGCTTTATCTCATACCTGTCTGAGACAGAAGAGGACTCACTACCAAATATGCAAACTGTTCAATCATGCCAGACCACAGATCAAAGCCAAGCTGTAAAGGAAAGAAAGGTAGCAGCCCACCAGGCCCCATCTCATTCCTCACATGAGAGTCCATGTCAGCAGCACTAAGCCTAATTGCCTCTCCATCCTTCTCCTAGTCTTCCCACTCCCAGTCTTCTCGCTTTCATAGCCCAACAGAGTGCTGTGTCAGTGCTCTTTCTGGCATATTTGCACAAGGCCTTTTCTTATGAGGACTTTGATCTTAGTTGATGTCAGTGCTGTTTGAATCCAAGCAATAAAACACACTGTGAAAAAAAGGTTTAGAATACACAGTCTGTATTATAGCACTGCTTTTTTAAGCACCACTTCGGGTAGAACCACAAAGCAGTTTGTATGAGTCTTTGAAAAATCTAGATGTTAGAACTGCAAAGACCATACAAATGCTTTGCTGAGATACTCATGATGCTAAACTCATACCCAAGTATCTTCAGAGTCCGAGGAAATGTGATTTCCAGGTTTGGGGATTATATGATTTGTCATATACTTTTACAGTCGGATGTGAAGACTCCGAACTTACAGATATGCTGAGAGATGATGCCTAATAAAATGGAGAGGCAGAATACAAACAGTGTATTCTTCATAAATGTGTGTCTACCCTAATGTTACATTACTGTGTTGGCCTTGCTTGGCACAGCTCATTTCCTAGAAAGTAAGCTTTCTGCCACATGGATTTGCATTTATTCCACATTCATACAACATCCTGGTTAAGGGGAGCAAATCTTTGCTGGCCACATAAATGCACATAAAATTTAAAAAATATATATTCATTTAGCTACTTACCCAGCCAAACAGATTTAGAGAGGTACAGTAGGGGAAATGAGAAGAAACAGAAGCAACATAGAGTGAGAAAACAAATATTTACACAATCTTCCTTCTTTTTTAATCTTTTATAGGAAACAATACAAGTACTTAGCATACATTGTGATTAGTTTTCCTGCTCTGGTAAACTCTTAGAAGATAAGTATCAATAAATAAGATTAAAAGATAAAAAAATAAAAAGATGTAAAATATTTAGTAGATTCTTTTAATAATTAATCACTCTAGGCTTTCAGCCTAGCTGTACTGATGGCACAGACAGATGTTTCAAGAGAAGAAACAAAACTAACTATCTAGTCACCTTTTAAAATGTGTTATCAGGGTGCTATTTCTAGCCCTTCAAGTGTCACACTGCATCAGGAGAAACTGCACTACTTAATCATTTTTCCCTGAAGCTGTAATCCTGGGATATATCTAGCTTTTAACTGTCACTCAACATGTTTGTGCATGTGATATATTCTTTCCTGGTTTTGCAGACTTATGCCCAACAGGTTTGTGAGATTTCTCTTCAAGACATATGTTATACAATGCAAAAGTTACGCAGAATACTACAAACGATATTTTTCATGATGGATGGGACTCCATTGTAAGTAAGATAAAGTTATTCTCTAATGCTTCTGAAGACAGAGGATGTACACTCATAGTTGTCTACTGACAATCTTGGAAGAAACCTCAAGATGGGTGTGCAGTAACCCTACTGGTTTTCCCAGAGAAAAGCTCAAGCACAGCCAGCACTGTGAGGAAACCCTACACAGTACAACTTCCAGACACACCATCTACCCTTGCAGTGACAATTTCAGGTGAGCAAAATGAAGTGGCAAACATTCAAGAATACTCTGGTTTCACATTACCTGATGCAAGCACTTGTAGCATTTTTAGGACTCTTTGTCACAGACAGTTTGATGTTAGACCCCAGGTGCCAGTGTGTTACCCATTATCTAGGATCTGAGCCATCCTCAAAGGCACAATCTAGACACTGTCAGATCACATTAGTCTTCCTGGCATTTTCCCCCCTACCAAGCACTGGCTCAGCTGCCTCCTATCATGACCATACAAATCTCAACTCAGAGTTAAGCAAAAGACTGCCATCCACCGAGTGTATATGGAGCTCAGTTACGCTCTCTCCGTTCAGCTTATGTTCTGTGACTGGCTTATACCCAAAACACAAGAATATCTTTCCATAAGGATTAGAGGTAATTCACATGCAAATAAATTTATCCCAAGCTTTGAGAAAACAAAACCTCAATTTGTAAAACCAACACTTTATACCATAAAATTATACAAAATTACCTATTAAAAGGAAGTTATGAGTACCAGCACTGCAAAGAGATGTCTTATTTGAACAATAATCTGCACATAGTTTTCCATGCTATTTAGAAGTTCAGACAGAGCAAACTACAAAATGGAGAGGAGGAAGCAGACCTAGTACAATCTAGTGCTATCCTTTGCTTAGATATGACCAAAGATGAATGGATATATCACTATAAATTCACCAAGACTGAGACAGTTTTGCTGTTATTATCTAGCACAAATGCTGTATGAACTCTCAGATGGATTAGTCTGAATACTGTTGAGATAATGACAGCTGTAATTCCACATTAGATCAAACAAGACTCTGTTCCAGAAAAGCTCATTGCTTTTTCTTAGCTCTTCTAAACTGTGGGCTTGAGCTAAGTGAGGGTTAACACAGCCTTAACAGGTCATTGCTGCTATTGACATAGCTGGGCAAAATTTCATGTGCACAGTCCCTAAATCTGGCCATTCTCTCTTAGGACCTCACATAAATAACGGACCCTGCTTGACTCAGAAGAGACATGCCCATGATTATAAAAGGCATTTGATTGTGAGAACCATTAGGCTTGGTTTTCCTGCAAGGCCACCACTGGTGTCTCTTGTAATGGTGACGCTGGAGGTGCTGGGAAGTGGGCTGAAACTCAAAGTACTCAAAATAATAACTGAACAACCCCTACTTTTGACCTTTAAATGCTAGGATTAATACAAATATAAAAACAAAGGAAAAAGGACTCATATTCTGTTATTAGCCTCCATTTCCATCCTAATTATGTTCATTCTGTTCTAGGAAAAATATAACTTCTCCTTATGTGAATGAATGAGCATTGCAGTGTTTATTGGAAACCAGAATAGCCTTCCGGTCTAAGGGCGTATTTCATTCATGTAAATAACTGATTCTTTGAAAGACCAGAATAGCTATAAATGAAACCTGTAGGAAAACAATATTTTCTTGCATGCTGTTTCCTGTTTTCCCTTTTTGATGGAGGCATTGAAAACCCCAGCCGTTACATTACTGACTAATGTTCTCTTAGTCCTCAGGATAAGAGGAAGTGGAATTATTTCAGAAGTCTTCCTAACAAAGAATAATTTTACCAACTATTTGCTTTCTCAGATAAGGCCACCCACTTCAAAGTTTTCATTGCTTATGAAGAGGGCAAACATCAATAAACTGTTACAAGATTGGCTATGGATATAAAAGATAATTTCTTGTAGAAATTGCTTTACCTCTCCACTTCTTACTCTCTTCAGCTGTAAAGCGATGGCAGAGCTGCCTGCCTACGCTGGCATCTGTAGATAAGAAACAGATTTGGCACTACACTATAATTCTGCTGCTAGAGGGACTTCATACATGATATGGAATAAACTTGCTTAAAAATCAATCCAGATCATCTCCTCTTACTGTGAATGAGTAGAAAACCATCAAGTTTACTTTATGCACATTAGACAGGTGTAAAAGTAAGAGAGAACAAAACACCAACTGACACACAGGCATTCACATACCCAGATTCAGAGATGAAGTGTCTGATCTGAGAAGTACATCACAAACCAGTTTTTCTACCTAGTTATTCTCACCTAATGCTATTTGTTTTTATAAGCACATTCCAATAAATAGCATCTATGATGCAGCAATCCAAAATTATTTCATCATGCTTCATAGTATCTTGGTGACACCATGAGATAGTGAGACCAAGCCACAATGTCATTATTTCCTCTAATATTTAAATAGCATTTCTCTCTGGCTTGGCATGCAGTGTCTGTCTTAGCAACACTTACCAACCACACACAACAAGGAGGATGATGCATCACTACATTTAGACAGCAGAGTTATTACAGTGACCAGTCATCACTACCCAGGCTGCAGTTTGGCATGGATCGATTTTCATGCAAAAAGAACTGCAGAGTGCCGACAAACCCAAGCATGCAGGGCATTGTGACACCTTCTTTGAGAGACAGTTCTAGCAGCACATTGCCACGCTTGGATAAGCTCTGTCTTAGCTCAGTGTGAAGACAGCATCATCCCTTCCCAAACCCTCTCCTCCACCTGATCCTCCATATACACCAAGTCAATACAAAACCTGCTTATATTGTTATATATAGAAGGGTCACAGTATAGTCTGCACAGGAATAAGCACTAAAACCATACTGAAGTCAAAGGTCACATTCATAAATACCTATCTATATAGACAGACTAACTGCAAATCACCCAAGGAAAAGGAAAAGGTGAAGGGAAGCATCTGGGTCCATAGTGTTGTTAATAACCCAGACCGTCATTAGGCTTCTACTTCAGAACTCTCAAGCAGTGAGTGAAAGTCCTAGCATATTCTTTTACACAATAAGAATGAAGAATAAAACAACCTACCCATGACTGAGAACTTCAAAGGCCTGAATTAAAAACAATTTTCAAAGAACACGGAACATTATCCACATTCCCAGTGCACTTCCCAACGCTGAATAATTCCAAAGCAAAAATATCACAAAATAAAGCTTCTCTGCTGAAAAATTCTTGTCTGTTTTTAAAGGTGCAAGCAGCTTCCATAATCCTATAGGTAGCCTCTGCTCTACTCAGAGTTACACTAAGCAATGAAAGTGTTGACCCTATCTTAACATTTGCATTACAAACAACACACATCGTACAACCTAATTCCATAATGCTCATTCACACATATAGCTCCACAGAAGTTAATGAGATTATGGAAGGGATTGAAGACTTCAGATCAACAGAACCTATGTGGCTCATTGCAAAGGACTTAGCAAAGAGAGAAGACAAGATGATTTGTCATCCGTCATACAAGATATACACGTCACTCAAAACAAAACACAGAAAATCATCAACAGCAGTGCTTTGGTATTGCCATCTGCCCTGTTCTATAACACACCAAAGAGATATTTAGTGACGTTAAGGACCAGAAAAAAGCACTGAAAAAGCAGCAAATAAAGAGGAACAGATAACTAAGCAGTATATCTCTCTGCTGCATGATAACATTTAGGCAAAACATTCTATAGTAATTTCATCAAGTAAGTAGCGCAATGTATACAGTAATGCATCAGATTAAATACAGTCTGTGATCAGAATCTGCTGCCATTTCTTAATAGAGACCCAGGTGTCTGCACATAGATGCATGCATCCAACTACATGTACACTGAGAACATTTTTAAAATAGGATGTAATTTGCATGAAGGTTTAACATTCCTGCTCCTTCCTCTGATTCAGCCTTTGCACAAAACAGTAAACTTGTAATTCAACATTTGTAGAGTGCTTCAAAGTTTCTCTGAACTCTCCTTTCCACCACCCCCCAAATATTTTCCCTCCCCTACAAACAGAAAAAACAAGAAGAGACCTGTTTATCACATGACCTTCCTTTGGAGGAATCCTTACATTTGTACTCTCTGAACCACTTATCTATTGAAGAAAAGGGAAGATGCAAATAAGATCCACATGCAGCACAGAATTCTTACCTTCCTGACTTTTAGTTTAGCCTTCTGGGCATGTGAAATTTATTAGGCACGGTTTAATTCTTCTCGTAGACAGCGTAGGTATGAGCTTGAGTGTACGTGTACGTTTCTGTTTGTGTTTACAAACAATCAGACGTATTCCAAACAAGGCACAGTTCCTGTGTTTTGACGGCCTAAATACCACTACCTGTATCTTTTTTTGGTATTGTCCATCAATATTGGCTTTATAGGACATGATTATATTTTAAAATAATTACTCCTATTGAAAGATAGTAAGTATACTTACTGAACAAGGAAAAAGGAGCGTTAAAGAAATGGGAGTTATTACAGACACTTATGTGGCATACACATTTTCTGTATGGGTATATGTGCAGCAGAACCAACCTGATCCAGCATTTACAAGCCAAGACACTAACTCTGCTATAACCTTGAGCAAGCTAAACCTCTCTTTGTCTTCCCATACCTTCTAGGTAGAGAAGCCATCTGAGACAGATACTGTTTCTTTGTCCATGCCATTGCAGCAACAAATACAAGAGAGAACAATCCTTCAGTAGCATAATTCATAAAAATGAAATACTACTGTACCAGATATTGCCCCAGAACAGCAGCATTAAGCACATCCAGACAGTAAATGAAGCGGCAACCACAAAGAAGCAAACACTGATCTTTGAGTAGAACAGTGAAGAGCATGTTCTGCTCAGAACAAATCCCTCTGACAGTCATATGGGCTCAGCTCTGATCCCCTTGATTTGAGAGCTATGATGAATACCCACATACGGGAGTGTAGCAGCCATGGCATTGACAGGAGCGCAGGGTACTTACTGGTTAAAAATCAAACAAGGGTAACAGCAGGAGCACAGACAGTTTTGCTGAAATGAGATCTGCACAGCAGGGCAGGCAAGGCTTTTCTTCATTACCCTAATAGCCTAATAAATAAATAAGGGATAGTTGTGTCCATGGTAATCACACTGGTGATTTTTTTTTCCTTCCTTTCCAAGACATTCTTAGGAGAGAGGTAGCCCTAAAAGAGTTGTAGGATTTGTTCCATAAATAAAAAAACCTGAGACCTAAATGAAGCCCTTCCTGCTTAATATGATTTAATGAATATTACTCTGAGTTCTCAGGCACCTAAACCATCCAACATTCATCAAGGACTGGTGATACCTGAAGCTGCTGCCAATTATTTTTCACTCCTGAATTTCTTACGAACAGATTGCAAAAGGTATTTACGCCTCCGCACAGGAGCACACAAAATACAAATCCTCAGAAATGAGAGAATGAGAATAGGCAGCAGAATGAGAATAGCTCTTCTCCACTTAAGGACACAAGGGTTTCACACCCTGTCATTCCCAGCTTATGTTTTGCCCAAACTACTGCAAGTGTCGGCTTCCTAAAGTACAGTATTCCCGGCGTGTCACTTGCAGGGCAGCATCCGTGTGCCGCTGACTTGGTAATTGCATTATCTGCAGCCACTGATGAATGAACAAACGTAACGCATCCACACACCCCGGCGTTAGTTCTCTCGGGACGAGGGAGATCCAGACACACACACGCACCCCTACCCCCGTACCAGATTCATGCATTTTGCTGGGACCGAAGGCGGACGGAAAATGCCCCTGTGCATTCTCTCTCATTTGAAAAGCAACATAGCATTCTGCTCCCCCTTCCCACCGACGGAAAAACAGTATTTGTATTTGCAAGCACGAGAAACTCATGCCCAAATCCCTTCCTCTGCATCTGCAGCCTATTTTACCTGCAAACAACAAGGCTGGAATAAAGGTTGCGGTTAATATCGACCGCATAGACAGATACCAGAAAAAAATAGCGCGAGACAGAGTCGGTAATAGCCCGCAGCATGATGGCCCTTTAAAGCGCAGCCAGCCCTTATGGGTATAAAGAATCTCAAGAATAAAATGGAGCCAAGGCGCTTTTCCTTGCAGAGGGAGGGGGGGAACGAGGCTGACCAGTTGCTACAGCTGCAGAGCCCTGGCTGCCCGCGAAGTCAAACGCGCGGCCGAGCTTACCTGAGAGGCAGCGGCGGTCCCGTGCAGCCCCGCCGGTCCCCCGCAGCCCCGGCCCTGCCGCTCCCCCCGGCACAGCAGCG
>JAOXOE010000632.1:10363810-10389885 GCA_028565055.1 Phoeniculus purpureus | reverse complement strand
AATTTCCCTTTCGCAGTCTCTTATAGCTCTCAGTCTTTCCACCTCTTCTTTTAGCTCAGCCACCATGTTCATCAGGTGTCTGATCTGCTCACACCTAACAGGAGTGTTGTCCCTGCCATCCTCCAGATCGAGTGCCAGGCTCCAGCACTGACTGCAACCACCTGCCTGAACATCTGCATGCTTGTGTGTGGCCTCTGTTTGGGTGCCCACCATTTTTCTACTAGCTTTTGTCCTAGTAGTAACCATGTCTTATGGTAATTGCCCTTTTCTCTCCAATATTTTTTTGGTTTTTTGAACCAAAAAACGGGTTCCCCCCACCCCATCAGTGAGAGTGCCTCCTCTCCTCACAGTCATGCACTGGGTTCTGCTTGGTTGTTGAGTGGTTTCCACAGCAACCCCTCCCCCTGCTACTCAGGCAGCTAGGTAACCTGAACCTGCTGTCTCTCCTCCTCTTTTCAGGAGCTGCTCAGCAGTAGCAGCCCCTCACATGAAAAGGAGGGAAAGAAAAGCCAAAAAAGCCAAAAAACCCAGGCACCCAGACCTGAGCTGGTCGCCACTGCCTCCTCTCCTCGCAGTTACGTGCTGGGTTTTCCTTACTTTAAGTGCTGCTACATGGCAAACATCAATTAAAGAACCTAGGGGTGTTGGTGGACCACATGCTGACCATGAGCCAGAATTGTGCCTTTGTAGCCAGAAAGGCAAATGGTCTCCTGGGGTGCATTAAGAAGAGAATGGCCAGTAGGTTAAAGGAGGTTTTCATCTCCCTGTACTCTGCTCTGGTTAGACCTCATCTGGAATACTGACTGCATCCAGTTCTGGGATCCACAGTTCCAGAGAGACAAGGAGCTACCAGAGAGAGTCCAGTGCAGAGCCACTAAGATGATAAGGAGGCTGGAGCATCTGCCTTATGAGAAAAGGCTGAGACAATTGGGACTGTTTAGACTGGAGAGGAAGAGACCAAGGGGAGATCTCATAAATACTTCTACTATCTAAAGGTTGAGCGTCAGGATGACGGGACCAGGCTCTCCTCTGTGGTGCCCATTCATAGGACAAGGGAGATTGGATTTAAACTAGAATACAGAAGATTCAATTTCAATGTAAGGAAAACTTTTCTTCAGTGAGGGTAATAGAGCCCTGAAACAGGCTGCCCAGAATGGCTGTGGAGTTACTAGAGATATTCAAAACCTTCCTGGGCATGTTCCTGTGCAACCTACTCTAGGAGAACCTGCTCAGACAGGGGAGTTGGACTATATTATCTCTCCAGTGGTCCCTTCCAACCCCCACCATTCTATGATTATATGACTTCATTGACGTGGAAATAAGGGAATACTGAGGTTCTGTTGGGACTCTGTTGTTCAGAAATCAAAATAACCACAAGATTTTTGGAGCCCAGGGGCACATACATTATTTTCTCCCTCCTACTCCAGTGAGGGAAAATACTGTAGGTTCTTGGACCCTGAGAGTGTAAGTCCATTTATCATTCCTGCCCAAATTTCTTAGTACTCATATTTTGACTGAACTTCAATAATAAAGACCTCAAGAATCTCAAGAGAAAAGTTAAAGCAGTGACTGTTTGCTTTTTTGTCCCTGTAGTAGAAACAGTCATGGAATTGCCAAATAATGGGAAGTGTCTTAATGGCTTTTATATAAATGACATGCTCTGAGTCTTTCATTTCATCTTTCTTTTTTTTTTTTTTTGTTATCTTCTACACCAAAAGGCATGTTTGATCCTCTACTGCCTGGTCTCCTTACACTGTCTTTTTCATCTTGGTCTTCTGCATAACAGCACTTCCTTTATTCTGGCAGAAACAGTTTTACATCTACTTGCAAACTCTCCTAAATGAAACAGTTTTGCTCTCTGCTTCATGTGATTATTACCTATATAAAAAGGAGATCCATGCAATGGAGTTGCATTGGCATTTCTGACAAACATTTCTATGTGCTCTTGCAATTGCACCAAGGCAATTGCAATGCACTGGAGCACTTGGCATAGAAGGAGAGCTTTGTCACTTGCCAAGAGGATTTCTTTTCTATGTCAACAGATAGGTCTTGTTGCTTTAGAGGGAGAAGGGAATAAGTTTCACACTGGTCAAGTGCAGAATTCAGTGATTATCACATACAGGCTTCTCTTTGTGTTCTGTTGTCAGATCTGTGTAGCCCTTTCAGAAATCTCAGTGCTGTAGATACCTGCTACCAAGATATAAAAGCGGGGCTACTTAGTTCTGCACCATGAAACTTAGAGACTCAATAGCAGTTCAACTTTCAAATGCCTTCGAGCTTCAGTGTCTCCTGACCTCTGATGATGAACCTCAAAACATGCAGGCTTTAGTTAGTCTGAGCTACAGGTCAGCATATGCAGGCAGACTGTAGTCTGTAATCAAATGCAATTATAGTTTTATCAAAAAGCACCACACACAGTGGGCTCTCTTTTTCAACAGTTATGGCCCAGGTTAACTCAATTGCTGTAGTTTCCAAAAAGTACTTGGTGAGTGAGGTCTTTCACAACACTCACAGCTTTCTACAAAGTATTAAAATGAGAGATGTTTATTATTAAGCTGACTGTTCAAATGCACAAATCAAGTATCTCAATAATATAAATGTCAAATAAATTAAATGTGGTGAGGTAGAAGCGTGTCCTGTAGTGTTTTTCACATGACAAAAGGAGTGCAGTAGCATGTAAGTTAATAACAGAGCTGTACTATGTGGGGAAAAGCAGTAAGACTAGAAAGGATAGCAGAGAATAAAAATTGTTTTAAGTCATTTTTTATTTCAGGTGCCCAATTTTAATTTTCTTGGTCCTGTACTTTTATCCTCACAAGTGTTGAGTGACTGCAGTATGCAGCATTTTTGAAAGCAGCTTCTAAGTTATATAGATTTTAATTTAAATATATCAGGGGAAAGGATTTATTCATATGTAGGGTTTTTTTTTTTTTGTCCCAACTCTGACATAAGTGGAGCCATCTTCAGAAGTTTCTGTCATTTATTTATGTGTCAGAGAGAAATTACTTAGTTGCAGCTCAGCCATATTTTGGTCTCCCTGATTATGTAACTAAATAGCCATAAGGCAAACCAAGGATAGTTTCAGCACAGCTAACATGGAATGGGAAAATTAAGCTGATCTGCCACTGCCTTTTGGGTGACAATAGAAAAGATCATTCCCTGACTCAGCTTCTGCCTCTGCATAGTGCTGGTTGAAATTTATTGCTCCTTTGTAATGCTTGGGCAGACACTTTTCTTCCTCCGACTCCTCTGTGAGCTCAATCTCACACAATATTCTGTTCACAGATTCATTCATCTGTTTCAAGGCAGCTACTAAAACATACTCCAGGAACTCATTTCTCAGTATTTTTGCTGAAGGCAGCATGAAAAGCCCTGGCAGGTGCAGGGCTGGTGCCAGAGTGCAGGGTCTCCTTGTCACAGCCTTCATGTCACATCACACAAAGCTGTAGTATAAGGAGAATATAGAATTTTCCCCAAAAATGACATTTGCTCACAAAGCAGAGTATATGTCTCACAAAACCGTCCCTTGATTTATGATGAGTGCTGAAAAAAGCTAGAAAGCTCCAGTGCTATCCTATTTTCATCTATTCATGTTTAAAATGAATGTTAAAGTTATATATCAGAGGAAAAGTCATGCAGGAACCTATACCACTTGCCCCTATCTTCCAGTTGCACACCTTGGTTTTGCTCAGATAAAGGCTATAGAAAGACTGTAAATGTCTCAAACACATCAGGAGTGAGAAACACAAATATCTAAACTAAAATCTCAGTCTCCTCTTCTCCAACAGACACGTCACAGCCAAGGGTCTTCCAGACAAAAAGAACCAAATCCTTAAGGAGTGCAAATCAGTTCTATCCCATTGAAAGCTGTGCTTTCATAGATCTAAGAATCTGTCCACTCATAAGCGGCAGCAATTAAATAGACTTTGTCACAATTAAATAGACTTTGTCACTATGTTTCATATAGTTTTGCTGATGGGCACATCCCATCTTGGCTTAAAATCATCTGAGGCTTTTCAAATCACCTCAGCACAAGACTGCTAGCATTGATAAAGAGGTTATCAGCCAAGTCTCTTCTATGGGAATTCCAGAGAGCAAATCTCTTCCTATTGCAGCATGTCCCAAGAGGCTGCAGAGAATAGCTTTCCCCAGCAAAGATGACCCTGGGTCTGCTCAATAATGGTAAGAGTTCAAACCACAGGCAGTGTTTCCTGTGTTGCCTTTAGCAACACTAATACAAAAATAATGTTAGATACTATGGTGATAAGAACACCTGGTGTCCTGGTTGGGCTGTTTTAAAAGAGAAACATGGCTTTCTATTTTGCTAGCACAGATACTGCCCAAATAAAGCCTTCAGCAACAATACCTGCCTTTCTTTCAGATGGGTGTGCTGCGATCTTGTCTATACTGTTCCTGTGTGTTTCTGCAGTGATGTTGGCCAAACCTCACCTCATTCTACTTAAGCTGCCTGGCTTGGATAATAGGGCAGTCGGTGTTTTTGTAGCAAACCCATTTGCTCCCTCCCAGTCATGAAGTATTTACAGATAAGCTAACAGCAGAGGTGATTCACTGCAGTACTCCCATCATGTATTTCACTTCCCTTTTGTCACTGGCTTGCAGTGTGGTTTTAGACAAGTCTTTTTGCCCTGTGTGCATTTCTCTTCCATAGTTCACAAGACAAAAGATGGCATGAAAATTACTGTGCTAAAGATTTATTTTTTTTGTCCACAAGATGTGTTTTCAAACATTCATTAAAATCTTAGTTGCTGAAAACACACAATACGAACTGCAACCTATTTCAGTTGCTCTGACCAATCTTCTAGACTCTGTGGACTTGTTAAAGCATTTTCCAATATGCATAAATATTCTGTTTTCATTGCAATTGTTGTTAACCTAGTATCAAGACTCTGCTAAACATTTCTAAGCTCAAATATCTGTACCACAGAAGCAAAGATGTAGGGACATTTCTAGAGGCTTCTCACTTCTAACAAACCGAACTGACTTCTTGAAGAAAGAGGAGGCAGTCATACAGCCTGTAGCTGCTTTTGCACTTGGTTTCTGCCACTAATTTCTCAAATTCTTTGTGAAACAGATCCAGTCAATATTACTGACTTTTAATAGAGGAAACACCAGTGGGATTGTTGGAAGGAGAGGCGAAGGTGAAATCCCTATCACTTGAATAGCTACTTGTGTCACTCTTAAGATTTAGATGGGCACACAGAATCTAGAGAAGGCAAAGGTAATACGTTAAGTTATAGAAAGAGGCTGTTCACAGTGAAAAGAACAGTTTCAGGATGAAGTTAGAGTTTCACCCAGTACTTCTACTCAGGAGGATATATAATTTCTGGGAGGACAGTAGAGCATTACTGCTTGGAGATGGTACTACTTATAAGGCCCAGGCTCTTGATGTTTATGAATTAACTGTGCTAACAAGAGAGGACCACAAGTCACATGCATAGTGCCTAACAGGACACACAAGAAAACATGGTGTGAGTGGAACACCAGAAAACATGTCCAAACACCACTTCTCAGAAATCAGCTGCTCTATATCCAGTATTGTACTTGAAAAACACATCTCTGTAGCTGTTGCAGCTGTCCAGTGTCTGACACTGCGCTAAGTAGACTTCAAATCTAGTTAATCCACTCAGAAGGGGATTCCTCTGGTAAGAGGGAATCCTTCTGTAGCGGTTCCTTCCTCAGCCCCCATTACAGGAAATGCAGCTGGGAAAGTTATCAAGGCCTGGACAGCAACAATTCCTCTGTTCCTAGCTTATGGAATAACAGATCAGCAACCATTCATATAACTTCCAGAGCAAGGTACAAACTGACAGATTTTGCTGGGACAAGTTTAGTACAGTTTGCTACAAAACTGGGAAACTACTGTGTTCTCTGCACCCCTAACCTTGTCTCCAACCCTGTTTCCATCTGCATTTAGCACCTAATTACATCTGTGAAAACAATTATGTGGGATGCAAGTCTTTCAGGGGGCTGGTGCTTCAAATTAATTCAGAAGCTCACTAGATAACATCTGCTCACTGTTACAGCAGCTGGCATTGAGCTCTGAGCTCCTCTACCATTTCAAATATATATGCCAAGATCTTCTGCAGAAAGAAAGCAGAATAGATTAAAACTCTCCCGAAAGTTTTCTAAAATTGGAAGACCCATTTCAAACCCTGTTGCTAACTATTTGTAGATATGCCTGCACAAAAAGGAGCCATGTTACATTAAGTTGGGTGACAAAACACAATGGTTTGTTCTATTTCTATCAGCTAGTCACAGTGATAGGCTGGGGACTTGGGTGATGTTTTAAAAGATGCATTTACAGCAATAGCAAACACACCACAGTATTCTGTACTACGGCCCATCACTCAAGTATGAATATTCATCATCTGCCCTTATCAGAGGCAGATTGTGGGGCTTTGGTCCGTTTGAGACTTCTTGGTTCTCTTAGCTTAGATACAACTGCTTAGGAAGTATTGGAGTAGTCAGACAGCAGTTAAGGAAAGTCACTTGAGAAGAAGGGGCATTGAGGCACACAGAGGTTCCTAGTGCAGCATTTTAGTCATGCTCCTGGAGTACACAACTAAAAGCCTAGCTAAATTATACTTCTCAGACAGCCAAATTAGATTGTTTGGAACTCCAAGACTCTGCAAATTAGGATTGCTGGTATACATCCATTTAGCTGAGACAGCTCTCTCAAGCAGATATTTTCCCTCTGATTTTTTCTCTTACATTGCCCAAGATGCAGAAAAAGCCTTGTGTGACATTCTGCCAAAAGCACAAGCAAAACACTTGACAGGACAAATCTTAAGAAGATTCAAGGTGTAAATAAGCCCTTCTTTGACTTATTCAGCCTTTCCATGGTGGCTATGGCAGTCATAATCGAGCAGATTTCATTGAATCATAGACTGGTTTGAATCGGAAAGGACCTTAAAGATCATCTACTTCCAACTCCCATGCCATGGGTAGGGACACCCTCCACTAGAGTAGGTTGCTCAAAGCCCCTTCCAACCTTGCCTTGAATACTTGCAGTGATAAAGCACCCACAACATTTCTGGGCAACCTGTACCACTGTTTCCACATCCTCACAGTGTGGAACCTCTTCCTTACATCTAATCTAAATCTACTCTCTTTCAGTTTAAAGCCACTGCCCTTTGTCCTATCATTACTTGTCCTTGCAAAAATTCTCTTATCTTCTCCAGGCTGAACAACCTATTCTTATTGGAAAGGTGTTTCTGCCTTCTGATCATCTTCATGGCCATCCACTGGACTTACTCTAACAGGTCCATGTCTTCCTTGTGCTGGGGGCTCCAGAGCTGGACACAACTGAATATCCCAGGTGGGATCTCACAAGGGCAGAGCAGAGCAAACAAGAGTCTCCCTTGACCTGCTGGTGACACTTCTTTTGATATAGCCCAGGATACAGTTGGCCTTCTGGGCTGCACTTACACATTTCTGGGTCATGCTGAGCTTCTCACCAATCAACAACACTACCAAGTCCTTTTCTTCAGGGCTGCTCTCAAACTGTTCTCCACACAGCTTGTATCCATGTTTGGGATCGCCCTTGCCCATATGCCAGACCTTGAACTCAGCCTTGTTGAACATCATGAAGTTCACGAAGGCCCACCAGTCAAGGTCCGTCTGGATGGCATCCCTTCCCCTCAGCATACTGATTGCACCATACAGCTTAGTGTCACCCACAAATTTGATGAGACTGCACTCAATCCCACTGTTCATGTCACTGACAAAGATGTTAACCAATACCAGTACCAATCCTTGGGGAATGCTACTCATCACTGGTCTCAACTTGGACATTGAGCTGTTGACCACAACTCTTTGAGTATCACCATCCAGTCAATTCCTTATACACTCAGAGGCCAAATTAATGTCTCTCCAAATGAGAGGTAAGGCCATAGTGAAGGACAGAGTTAAATGTTTTGTACAAGTCCAGGTAAAGTCCATCGATTGTCTCTGTTGCCATTTAATAGAACACATGGATAAAAGAGAAGAAATGCAGTCATAAAGGAGCTCCACTAGTGTCTGATATTATTCTAGGTGTAAATTAGCCTAAGTAGTTCATCCTAAAACAATTTCCATGTTCAAACTTATGTGCCAAAAGCAGAAAACTGACTGCCAAATCTAATCTTGTAGTTAAACACAGTTCTGGGTCTTGAAAACCCATTTGGGGAGAAGGGATGGACTTGGAGGTGATAAACAGGATAGGAGAGTTCAGTGCTTTGTGGTTGCTCCTCAGTTCTTTCCAAAAACAACTACACCCTTTAAAACAAAACCTTGACCATGCAAGATATAAAGCCCTTAGCTCAAGCACTCTTTGTACACAACAGGAGATGTTATCAGGAACAGATCAGCCAACAGAAACAATTGCTAAAGCAAAACCCTCTTGTGACTCCTCCATTGTTCCTGAACACCCAGCAAGAAGCAAAGGGTGTCCCTCACTGGAACGGAACAACCCGTGTAACAGCAAGAAGCTTTGCAAATATCATTAGCTACTATTCAAAACAGTAAGACAATTACCAAACACAATGCAAGGAGTTACATGTGCTTTATCACTTCTCTGCCATTCCCTCTCCCTACTCACAACTGCTGTCCCAAACAATAAAATGGAAGGAGGTTGCTATCTAGTGAATGGAACGGGATATTCTAAGGCAGGACCTCCTTAAGCCAGGCTCAGAGTTAAGTGCAAGCTGCTGTAAAATGCACAGCAGGACTCTGCAGTCAGTCTTAAGCTCTGGCTACACTTCTGTGCCAGGGAGCAAGGACACACAACACCATGACGCCTCGCGCAGATAATGCGTGTTTGGAATAATACTGCTCCTTTCTGCGTGGTGGTGCATTAATACAGTACATTAATGCAGTGTCAAAAGCCATCCATGCCACCTAGAGATTACTGTTTCCAGGTCGGGGCTCCAGAGGTTCACAAGTGTCAGATTTCGTGACTACTCTTTGGTACATGAGCCACAGAACAACTCTCATTCAAAGGACATGAAAAAAGTAACACAAAGAACAAACAAATAATTTTGTTTTTATAGCTGACACAGCCAGAGCAAGAACATGTATAAAATAGGAAAGGTAGCTAGTAGGAGAATGTCACATATGAGATAGAGCAGTCCCACCCCATTATGTGCTGCCAATATTTTAAAATAACAGCTCCCAAAAGCATCTCCCCATCATGTGATATATCCCACACAGCAGCAGGAGTGGCTGTGCTGCAGAGAGAAATGCTGGGTGGGTCAAGGAATCTGTTTGCTTTTCTCTTGTTTTCCCCATTTAAACAGCGTTTTCATAAACACAGCGAAGGAGGGAGGTGGCTCCACTTGGCAGACAGGCTCCTCCTGCGTAAATTTTCTGGAAGTGTTTATTCTCTCCTCCTGAAAGCTGTACTGAGCACACTCAATAACTGCACAGATCTCAGCAGGTACAAAGCAGTGCTCAAGGCATTTCATGGAGAATAAGATTAATTGTCCCCTCAATGTTCTTCCCGACTCCTTTCAAAATACCTGCTCCTCTAGTATAAGAAGATGAATTTTAAAAGTAACATAGTTTTAATCCCCAAAATTGCTTGCATGAACCTCAAACAGGGATGAGTAAGTCATAAGCAGAAAATGCAATTTGGTGTAAGAATCACTTTCCTTTTCAACAAGGACTGGTTCCTAAAGTTCCAGTAACCATTCCAGTAACACACATTTACCCCAAACTTTACAGACAGACAGATTTATTATGTTAAATACATCTTAGACTCCTTCCAATAATCCCCTTCCCTTTAGTCCTTCCCTTTATTCCTGACCACTTTTCAGGTCCTCAGATGACATATAAAAGCCACTGCAGTGCAGCAAGGCTCATCCCTGTTCTTATTAGGTGATGCAGTGTAGGAGAAACTTGCTCTTAAATAACCATTTCAGTCCTCTTCCCCACCCCATATATGATGCTTAATTATAACTGACAGACATTTCTGCTGCAGGGATTGTTTTATATATATCAGTCACCTAATACTAAAAAAGCCCAATCCTACTTTAGTCCCAGAGCAGATTCCTTAAAATCAGACCTAACCAGCTTATTTTATGCTCAGGAAGATTGAGACAAATGTATCTGCCTTACATACTTCTGTCGTTTTATACTTTGAAACCAGGTGTTGAATTGTCCTCTAGGGAAGAGTCCTACCAGGGCTGAGTGACTGAGGTATTACAAAGCTGCTTACATTGAGGCCACTCACGATTTATGTGCTATATGATTAACCAGAATCAGCCTCTAGGGCTAAGCTTGCATATACTGGTTTGCCACAGACAGAAATAGTAAGTGATCTAATCAAGTATTTTGTTATTTAATACACAGTCTAATTAAGACGTAATATATTCAGGAAATAGGATAGGGTCCATGCCCTGTAAGAGATTTCTTTTAATATGAGAAAATCACTTTTGTATAGGTTTGGAGTGATTAATGAGAGGAAACTAGCGTTAGAAAAATAAATAAATAAATAAGAACCAGAAACGTGCAGGAATGTTGGCAAAGAAATACAGCAAATGAAAGCAGCACTGTGATCCAGGCTGAAAATAGTTCCCTAACTAAATTTATCATCTTTGGTACATTAATAAATCCATGTGCATGGCATTTGGAAAATGGCACACAGTGCTTAAGATGCTGAAAGTATTGGTAAGGAAACAGTCTTTGTTACCCTCAGGTATTTACAATGGCCAGGTTTTTCACTCTGGGATGAAACAAAGATAATCTTGTTTCAGAGAAGGCAAGAGAAAAGTGGATTTGTGCTCTGTGCGCAACTGCTATTCATTGCAGGCAAAACATAGTGACAGCAGGCAAAGTCCTTACATCCAGTAGCTTAAACTTAATCTCCATTTCTAATAGGTTGAACTTGTCAAAATGGTCTGAGTGAGGGTGAGAGTCAGAATCCATTGCCTGAGAGGGCTAAAAGTCAGCTCAGCATCCTTACCAGAGGGGCTCTGCCTGCTTCCACTGGGGCCAGAGAAAGAAAAGTTATCACTATAACATACTACATCCCCTCCACAATGGGTGTCTAAACACAACTGCAGCACAACCTGATATAGGCACTGCGTTTGCTTTCATTAGACAGCTTCCCCACCCCACACGGGGACCCACACCAGGCTATGACCTTCCTCATTTTAGGACTGATCCCTCTGGTCTGTGTTTTGCTTACAAACGACTCCTGACAGCTGGCAGACAAGATTCGCAGTGTGTATGCCAGTCACACAAAAGGTGTGCTAAGTTAGTACCAGCTGCAGAACATGTGTATGTGCAGGACACAACAGGCTAGGTAGCTCTGGAAAAACCACAGAGCTGAATGAGAAGACTAATTCACAGATTTTCCATCAATTTAAGGACACAAATATTACCAGAGCCAGACCACAATACTGCTTTGGTGCACCATGATTCAATATTTTATGTTTTGGTGCACCATGATTCAATATTTTATGTTTTCCCACCCACTCTAATGCTGATCGTGATAGTGTTTTCCAGGGGTTTGGTGTTCCATTACTGCAACACAACAATACTCCTGGTTAGGAAGGGGGAGACAATAACTCACACATGTGAGAACTTTAGAGTGAGAGCCAGTTCTTGATGTAAGGATGTCAAACTACATAAAGTCCACATAAATTCCAGTAACATTTTGCAATTGTACATTTATCATTTCCAGCTTAAATATACATGTTGACTTCCACATACCACAACTATCCAACCAGGCTTTAGACTGAGGGACCTAGATTGCTTTTCCTTTGTGAGATATTTCACTCTGCCAACTTCAGCTAGAACCACAAACCCCAAGCACTACCATGTGAAGCCTTAGAAAACACAAAAAAAAAGGCATTGTGCAAATTCTACAAGACAAAAGTATTCATGTCAGTAACGCTGATGGAACATTTGCAAATATAAGGTAAATTTTAAAATTACTATCATTTTACCCTTATCACAGATATGATATAGTGACTATTAGCGCTGAACCAGTCTTAAGGGCGTATTGTAGGTCAATGAGGCTAATCTCAGTGTCACCAGCATCCCTGCATTAACTCACATTAGAAGTTCACGAATGAGTAAGCATATTAATTTAGTCATGTATTTTTAAAATATGCATTTTAAGTGTTCCCTGACTGTAGTAAGCCTCAAGCAACAAATCCCTGTAGAGAACACTCTGATAGTTATTTCTTGCACCAATGTTCCTAAGCAACATTGGTACCATCTTACACAGTTAGTCATTCTTGTATAAGATCACACAAAGAAGGGCAACACTGCAAAACCCAAGGAAATGTGGAGATTCTGGACCAGTGCACCAACATTACTGTAAAAATGTGACTGCCAGTTTGTGTACATTAAGTGTCAAAAGTTTATCCTGAAACAAAATTAGCCAACTAATTTAGTTAATGTGCTAATGGGCTGTAACAAAACCAAGAAGGGTTTGAAAACCACTTATAAATTGCAAGCACAAAAGCAAAACTAACTTGTTTTGGGGAAAAAACAAGACAACATATTTAATTCACTCACATAGTTCCCCAACACACAAAGATATACAGAGATTAATTAATCACATGTTCTTACATAATTGGACCAGACAGCAATCTCCAGCCCCTCAAAGGAAAGATATTTCCAGCAGTTCTTATCCTTGTGAAAAAATGAAATCCAATCAGTCCATGCACAAGTCCCTCAGTATCAGTGGGCATTTTAAAGTCCAGTTCCCCATTCCATGTGCTTCCAAGCCAGTCCTCCAGTTCCAGTGCACTGATTCCTACAGCCACAAATAAATGAAGAACTCACTCCAGTTCAGCAAACAATGAAATTCAGACTAAACTTTCCTTCCACTAGTCTTTGAAGTACCACGCTCTCCAGTCACCATGTTCCCAGGGCAGGACGGCTGCTGCCCCTAGTACAGCAATGTGCTTTCCTCTCCAAACAAGTGCAATAAAGAAGGAGCCAGAAACCTTGAACTGGACGCTTCAAACCCATCATTCCAGTTTTTTGCAGAGCCAAAAAATGTTCACAAGTGGCCACAGCAACTTCCCAATGCCTCAGGCCAAGAAACCTCAAATTTCAAACTACAACAAGGTAGTACTACAGGAAGCTTATGGGCTTTACAGTGTCCCACTCCCTTCTTTCTGGTAAACTTAAACCCACTTTTACAAAAAGATGGATTTTTGCCTCTGTGATTGAGCACATGACACTCTTTATAGGCTTCCTATTCATACCTGAAAAAAGTGCAAGCAAATGAGATTCAAAGAATCTCAGTGGAAAAAGTAAGAAAGATTTTTCCCAGAACTTTTATGTCACTGTTTCACAATGCTTCCTACGAAAAGCATGGACAGACCCCAAAGAGTTTATAGTAAACTGCAGTAAATACAGAGGACACAACGATCACAGCGAATTCATAACCGCTTATGTCTGCAACACTTGTCTCAACCTGATGTTCCACATCTGTGTTTAGCTACAGCATCTGAAACATGTTCTTATGAAGACTCAGCACTGGACTACAATTTCATTATTCCATGAATGATCTTGTTGAATTCAGTGGAACCATGCCTGAAAGCAGTCAGCTACATTGAGAATGAAAGGTGTATACAAATCTGTTTGCAACAGTTGGTTTGATTCAGATTTTTACACGTACTTCTATAAATCCATGCTTCAAATACATTGTGCAAAACATGCATGAAAATCGATGTAAATAAATCCTGTAGTCTTCCTGAGTGGCCTGCATCTTGTTCCATGGGCCGCAGGCTTTCCTTTTCTTCCCAAGTTCTAACTAAAACTCTCTGTTTAGCCATGCTGGTCTCCTTCCCTGCCAGCTCATCTTTTGGCACATAGGAATGGCTACATTTCCTGCCATTCTTTATCTGTAGCTTTCCATTGGTTTAGTTAATAATTTTATGAAATGTCACTCCAATTATTTGTTTTTACAGTTATATAATTCCCTGCAATCTCCCCCACCCTTGACTCTACTACTGCTAAAGATTCAAGTATAAATAAACTCTATAAACTATTATTCATGTTTTAAGCACTAAGGAATCTACTGGTCACTAGCAGGGCTGTCAGCTGAACAGTTTTAAAAAGAAAAGATACCCAACTGCAGAGGAATAAGTGTTTTTGAATCTTCTCCCATTGATACAAGCAGCACGGTCACAACAACAGAAATTAGTCCAGACTTGCTAACTGCAGCAGCATAAGAGCTCATCTAAATTGTTATGCAGATTATCAAATCCATGAAAACAGACATGATATGCTAAAAGGATATTTATCCCCAGAGTTTCACACACTAAGTCATCCACATCCCACTCCTGCAAAGCGCATGTCTTCTGAAAGGCTCCATAAAGAATCAAAGACTTGACTGCACCAATTGCTTATATTGCAAATCCCTTTTTTATTCTGGGTTCATGTCCTAGGTGGAACTATGGCCTCAAAAGAGACTGATATATCTGTCCACTATATCCATTAACTACAGCTCTAATGATTTTTTTTTAAGTTCTTATTTTACAGTCTTTATTAAAGGCTTTTGCTATAACTGCATTCACTTTAGGAATCTTTACAATTTCAGCCACTTTAAATACACAAATGATTTTCCAAAACTATTTCTGCTGTAGTCAGCCCACCTTATTAATCCATAAATTTTAGAGATATAAAGGAAACAGGACTAACAGGGTCAAGAATTCCAGGTGACATCCAGAAAGGCTACAGAACTGGCAACTACTTCACATCATACTATTCACTAGCATAAATAGATGCAACTTCCAAACGTATGCCAAGCTGCAGCCTCTTATTCTGAGAAAATGACCTTTTTCATTCCAGTTATTCCTACCTCCCCCCGTCTCACATTCCCTTCTTTACTTTGGCACACAGCCCAAGACTGCATGCACCAGTTATGTTTTCATAGTGCTCCAGTCTCTGTTTTAAGTAAGAGGTAAGAAGAGCCAAAATGCACATCACAGGGCCCTTATAAACACCTAAAATCTCAACAATAGTCCTCAAAGAAGAACAGATTGAAAATGGCAGCAAGGGGCTAAATTTTACAACTTGTGAAAATGCTGAAAATGAGAGAATGAAACTAATTTTGACTGAGGAATCAGGGCACACAAGACAATACTCTTTCAAATATGATTCTGCATTGATTAATAGCCATGAGTATACGTATTATATTTGGCTAAACACAAAGCACTGAGCACTTGCAGACGCATGTTAAACTGCGGCCAAAAGTCAAAGAGGGATTGAATTAGCTAATACTACACAGAGAGAGCAGTAATCCATGACTGCCTCATCCAGATGCCTAGGTATTCAAAGGCTTAAAGTGTAAGCAAACGAATAGGCCAACAATGTCGCCTTTTCTATTAATCTAGAAGGGGCTTCCAGAATTAGCCAGGCTTGGCTGTCTAGTCATCTTTTAAGATTTTGTTGCTTCTTTTTATGCCATGTCTCAGATTTATCCATGACAAATAACAATTTTTAATACAGTTACACCAAAGGATGTTTATTGCTTGATTTCAACCTCACTAAAAGGCTGGATCAAAACTATTGTCTTCTTTTACTTCATTTTCAGTTAAACAAAGATTTGACATTTTCTGTTGCAGAAAGTCTCCAGGTTCTGCCAACTCTAGGCAATTGTTTCTGCTGTCTGTTGTGTAATGGGAATGACAGAGTGGTACTGACATAGACACAAGCTCACAGAGTATGTGACCGCATCACAGAATCACAGAACATCAGAGATTGGAAGGGACCTCGAAAGATCATCTAGTCCAATCCCCCCGCCAGAGTAGGGTCACCTAGACCAAGTCGCACAGGAACATATCCAGCTAGGGGCTGTCTTGATATCAAGCCCCAGACTGCTGAGGCACCACAGGAAGTTGAGACAAGAGAGGAGTTTGCCCTGGTTGATGAGGACTGGGTTAGGGATAAGTTGAGCAAACCGGATGTGACCTACTGCTTTACATGCTGTGACCAATTTATTCATGCCATTCCCGACACCAGCAACAACATTTGATGCCACTGTAGAAGCTTATTTCTGCTACTAAGAAATACTGTTAACAGTAAAGTGTTCCTGTAACTTCAAACATGCTCATTTTTGTTTGCTTGTTACTTGCCTTTTTTTGAAAAAACCTCTGCTTTTAATTAACAGAGCCTGTTTGAGGGTAGTTGGTACACCCACCACTTTTATAACTACAAGCATTCTTCAGAGTTTATATAGCAAACACTGACCATATGAACCAAGTTAGATGTTCTCTATTTACATTTAGTATTTCCAGGGTCATAGCTAGACAGATTTTCAGTAAATAATGATTAAAACAAAACGTGAATATCTGTGGGGATAAAAAATGAGATGGGGATTAGGAAGGAATGAAAAAGGAATGTATCAATCTAGCAATAACTTCAGAATTCTAAAAAAAATATTCTAAAAAGCATTCTTTCCAGGTCATTTTGATTCACAAAAGAATAACACCATTCCTTATGTGGAAAGAGAAAGGTGTTGCATCTCAAGACAATTTAAAGCTGGATGCTTTAAATCTGAACCCTTGCTAGGAATGGATTCACAGTTCTGACAGCTCTCAAGTTGAAACTTACTGGCTTGTGCCTATTTTGGAAAATTTTCTGCACTGCCAAAAGAGAAAGGTCAACCTTAATACCACAAACTACATGACAGTATTACACAGTATGATCTCTCGCTTGCAAATATCTTTTCTATCTTCCAGGTGACCTATATTTACTGATCAAATATTCAAGTGGTTTTGACAAATTTGACACTCAGGACTTAAACTGAATTTCACTGGTACTCACCCTAAGGGAAGATTAAATGAGGAATGAAGGGAAGGGCAAGATATTACGGTTATACTCTTGTGTCTTCTACAGTGCACTTATTTAGCAATTTTCCATTCTGTGTTTTTTGCTTTGATTCTCTGAAGAATTTTGTGCTCAGCAGTACACACCTAACTGTGCAGCTCCTCTCACCATGCTCAAACAGCTTTGCAGTGGCTGCTGATGCTTACACTGAAGATACTGCACATGCCATCAAAACTGACTCAGACCTCCTTCAGATAGATATCATGACAGAAACCACACAATTTCCTCTCCAGGCAGTTCCACATGCAGACATTCATCTCAAGAGCCACACAGAAGTCTAGTGCAGAACAAACCATGTATACTCTCATCGTATAATAATTCTGTTAACATCACAATATATTCCAAAAATTATAATTAACTGAGTCATAGAAGAATTCTTTCCAACAGTTCTGAACCAATAAACACAGGGAACCTACATGCCAGATTTGCCCTTTTAATCATACATGATATTCAACAAAATTCCAAAGCGGCTTTCAACTTCGAAAAGTAATTTGATCCAAAAGACATAAATTCAAACTTCCCAAGGGTTGTGCAGTATAGAAGCTATGTTTTTTTAAGCTGGAAATGGTACTGAGCTACTTTAATTTCATTAATCATCTTTTGGATAAATATATAATGTTAGATAAATGCAATGCCAAAACAGAACTGTATATTCCACATAATACACATTTATTTTTTAGAAGCCGGTTAACTCGGTCCAGTAGAAATAGTATTTCTAGAACACTGCCCTTGAGCTAGATCAGACAGGTAGGCTATTTCTTTTTTTCTTGTAACTTGGTAATGCAATGGAGTAGTCAATGAAGAGGCAAGTGTTGACCCTGACCATGCTGCTTGCCTTGGATAATGGTTTGATGGAATTTTCTGAGAAGCAGCAAGAATTCTAATAGACGATTTAGCAAATAAATACACAAATGACTTTGCATTTCTTACCTATGTCAGATTCTCACATACCTCAGTCTTGTAGCTTTGTACATTTCCTTATTCACAGATTCATCTTCTTGCTGTTGAAAGATTCCCAACAGCAATGGAAACAGGACCTTGATGTTCATCCAAAATCCAACAAAAGCAATTTCGGATACACATCCTTTCATGTCTTTTCTTACTTTTCTGCTTTTAATTCAGCACCAGGTTCACCACTGGAATCAAGAAGAAATTTTTCTTAACATATATGTTCAGTTTTGTCACAGAAAAATCACCAGAATGCTTCACTTTTATGCCTTAACACTAGCACCACCATTGCTGTCTCAGTTATCCATTAGACTGAACACACTTCCTCTAGTTCCCAGATTGCTCCTAGCCCACAGATCTCCAGGAAACTCTCGTGCCTTCTCAATCCTAAGAAGAGAAATGTTCTAGTAGGAAGCAAAATAACAGTACACATCTTCACAGGTGTTATGTATTAAGTTGACAGGTTGCAACACCCTACTTTTCTATTCTCATAACTTTGTTCTGCTGTAAATGCCCTCATGTATTGATTTTTATTAGTACTAAATATCATCTCAACAAAACATGTCAACTGAGCTGACTGTTGGTCTCAAACACCTGCTGATGCTTTCAAGGTTTGTCTAAATATTTCTAACAGTGTCTAGCTAAAAACAACCCCCACAAAATGTGGATAAACAGCTTAACCTTACAGGTAGAAAGCACAATTTACAAGGTTCATATGGTTCAGATCAAACCTCTCAGGGCCTCTGGCTCATTATTATACCTTCCAGCACTGCCTTGCCCCTATCTGCTGCAAGTATCACTTCTTGTGTAACCTCAACAGTGCCACACACTATGGTGTTCCACACTGCTTTGCACAAAATTAGAAGCCACTCCCACCGCCCTCCTTGACATGTAAAGAAGGTACACAGAGTTCATCAAAGTGAGGCATAAAATTTGGCCTCCCTAGTCAGTTTTAAACATCAAGATCACCTATGACAAATACTTTGAATGCCAGCATGCTCAAGTTGCATAACAGACTGGGGAGTGTGCTTCTGGAATTGGTTCCCTCCCTCTGTGCACAGAAGAACCACACAGAGATGTTCACAGAGCCAATTCTCAGGCAGCATGTCTCAGTTTGAAAAGGCAACAGTTGACATACAGAGGAACTTGCTATTTTCTATTAGGTCTGGTGCTTTAGGTAACATTCTTTTATCCTTTGGGAAGACAACTTCATGGTGCAGAATACATTCTTATCCCTTCCAACGGCCAAGAAGGAACCACAAGTATGTATTACTGGAAACAAGAATGTTAATCCCTGTTGATTAGGTCTGAGATGAGAATAATCAATTAATTTAGTGAATATGCTCCATTCAGCACATCCAAAGGGCAGACGGCTGCCATGCCCAGCTCCAGCAACATGTGCTGCTTCTACAATCCAAGACTAGACAAGATTCCCAACAAGAAACAGGAAATTCAAAACTAGTAGTCCCAGGCTGGTTTTTTTCTTTCAACCACAAAAAAACCCACTTGTTTGCAGAGGTGCTGATTGGCCAGGCTGAAGCTGAAGGAGATCTAAGTATTCCAAGCTGCTTATCAACAGTTACCATAGAAATCCTCAATCCCTTACACTAAGACCCGCCAAATTCAAAACACAAGTCATATGGACAGACAGGTAGAGAGCTGATACCTCCCTCATTATTTTCCTGCTATGACTAATAATGACTTAAGATGAGGGGATCAAATGCACCCTCAGTAAATTTACAGATGACATGAAATTAAGCGGAGTATAGATCTGCTTGGGGGTAGGGAGGCACTGCAGAAGGATTTGGACAGGCTGAAGCAATGGACTGAGGCCAATGGGATGAGGTTTAACAAAGCAAAGTGCCTGGCAGAAAAGGACCTTGGGGTGTTGGTTGATGGCAGGCTGAACATGAGCCAGCAGTGTGCCCAGGTGGCCAAAAAGGCCAACAGTATCCTGGCCTGTATCAGGAACTCGTGATACCACACCTTGAGTACTGTGTCCAGCTTTTGGCACCACACTATAAGAAGGATATGGGGGTGCTGGAGTGGGTCCAGAGAAGGGCAACAATGCTGGTGAGAGGTCTGGAAAACAGGCCCTATGGAAAGTGGCTGATGGAACTGAGGTTATTTAGTCTAGAAAAGTAGAGGCTGAGAAGAGACCTTATTGCTCTCTACAGCTACCTAAAAGGAGGTTGTAGTGAGGCTGAAGCTGGTCTCTTCTCCCAAATGATAGGATAAGGGGAAATGGCCTCTAGCTGAGTCAGGGGAGGTTTAGATTCGAAAAAGTTCTTTACTGAGAGAGTGGTTGGGCACTGGAACAGGCTGTCCAGGGAGGTGGTGGAGTCACTGTTCCTGGAGGTGTTTAAGAAATGGGTTGATAGAGCATTTGAGGCGATGGTCTAGAGCTTATGGAGATGTTGGGATAAGGGCTGGACTTAATGATTTTGGAGGTCCTTTCCAGCCATGATAATTCTATGATTCTCTAGGTCCCACAACATGAGGCCATTTACTTACAATATAAAGGAAAGTGAACTCTTGAATAGATCTCTGTAGGACAGAAATACTGCTGAAGTTCATCAGCAAAACCAAGAAATGTCAGCTAAAACAGAGGATGCAACATAATGTAAAGTAAATTTAAAAAAACCTCAAATACCAAAAAAGCATCACAATAAGCTCCTTTTAGGTAAGAAACACCTTTTTTCTTCAACACAACACCACTAGCTGACTTATCCTGACGTATTCACAGAGCCAGATGGAGGTATGATAGCTTTTCACAGAAACACACTGGCAATTCCACATAGGTGATATTGCATACTTTTGATTCAAAGAAGATGCTGAAGATCCTGAGCAGTGCTTTAGAAGATTTTGATGAGTAAGTTTAGGCCTTGAATAATCTTTACATTGGAACAGGATAACTCAGAAGTAAGGTTTTGAAGACCTTCAGGCACAACATTTTATACAAGACACTCAAAAGATCACTCAAAAGCAGACGAATCTCTGTTATGGGCTGGACAACATTCAGTTCAATCCTCTGTTATTAATTGGACAGTAACAGAGGGAAAGGGACATTATTTTTGCAAGGTCTGTTGCAACAGGACAAGAGGTAATGGTATTAAGCTAAACCAGGGGAGATTTAGACTAGATATAATGAAGAAACCTTTTACAGTGAGGGTTACAAAACACCAGAAAATGGTTCTGAGAGTTGGTAGATGCCCCGTCCCTGGATCAGACTGGACACAGCTCTGGGCAACAGGATCTAGTTAAAGATGTTCCTGTTCTTTGCAGAAGGCTTAAACTAAATGACCTGTATAAAGTCTTTTCCAATCCAAAATATTCTTTTATTCCATGATAAGATCAGCTGGTAGTAAATTAAAGATTTCACTACCCTAATACATATTGTCTTATTCAAAACACAATAGCTAACCTTATGTGGGTATCTCCCACTTACAGCCATAAATTGCAGGACGATAATCAGGAAAAATAGTCATAGGCAAATTTGTTTTTAGCTTCTTTTTAGCTGAAAACGAACTGGTTTCATTTCTATAAAAACTAGACTTTGCAAGCACACCCTGATACATGCATGTTACAAGCCACAATGCAAAGGAACCCCTACATTTGGTAATACCTCTGTGTCCTCACACTCCTCACTTCAGACAAATACACCACATCAAGTGAGCAGAACAGGATCACAGATCTCACAAACAAGCATGCAT
Organism: Phoeniculus purpureus; assembly: GCA_028565055.1. NCBI lineage: Eukaryota > Metazoa > Chordata > Aves > Bucerotiformes > Phoeniculidae > Phoeniculus > Phoeniculus purpureus. The sequence continues at coordinate 10,368,367 of JAOXOE010000632.1, read as the reverse complement.
CCTATGTGAGGGGTGCTACTATAATTAATTCTTCTCAGTGCACTTGTCTGAGCTAAATTGCAACCCAGTGTTGGGTTGAACTGAGAATCCTGAGCGTCAATTCAAGTTAAAACATTTGCAAATCTTAAAAAGTACCAATAGAGCTGAAGTACAGATCTGATTTTCAAATGGAGCCTCAAATGGCTGAAATCTCTGACTTTGGCAAGGAAAAAAAACCCAAAACCACACTTCTTGACAACATAAAACATTCTGTTATACTTCTGTTTTCCCAGTTGCTAGAGGTCTATGCAGCAGGTAGGACTTCACTAGTAGATCTGGTGAAAAATTAGAAGGAAATAAAATCTGTTCAAGACCTATTTACTCTGATATCTAGTCTAGTAATCTAGAGTACTACAGGTAGTAAAGGCTTTCAGGCTTCTTTTCCAAGGTAACCTAGAACCTAAAGCATAGACTTTCTGGGCTTCCAGTACTCCTCCTATAGCAGAAGCTCTGCAATGGAAACCTCAAATCTTCCAGACTCTAATCAGCTGTTTTGCCTTGCTTCTGTAATAGGCAACTGCCACTTCCAAGGCACTATGTAAAACTTGATTTGCAGATGACTGCAAGCAGCAATTTTATTCTAGGTTGAGATAAACCTGAGACAAGATCTCATAGGAGCCAGAAATACTGTATTTTCATAATGCTCAAGAATAAAAGCTGCTTGTAGTTTGGTTTTGTAGATAATCAGTAAGGCTTCAGGGCATTGCATATGGCTTCATAAGGGTGCTACTCAAAAAATCCACAAACACATCAAAGAAGTTCATCTAAGCAATTTTGTTGATTTTATGTTTTTCACAATGTCAGAGATGAATTAGAGAGAAAAACTGTGATAAATTACACATGAATGATTTAAAACATGGCATCCTGGGCTTACAGATCACCAATCATGACAGCAGAACCAATAATACAGTCTGAAGTCAAATCTGTTTGAAAAAAATAAAAATCCTCATGCTACAGAGGGTAACTACCACCAGGTTCTTCTCATGACATTTTCTAGTCAATCTTTCTTGTCACCTTGTGACTCTGTATTCTTACAGACAACTGGTTTCAAATCATGCTTCACTCTCAAGAAGGTAGAGTTCCTAATAGTAAAAGCAAGAACATCTAACATCTGCTAGATGGAACTTGAGTAACTTGTTTATGTCCTAGACCTCTCACTGTTAAATGCAGTCTTAGCCAAACTTGTAGGAGTTCTTTAAAATCAAGCACTGGAGATTTACTCCTACTTTCACAGAGATTGAACAGTTCTTGGCTGTAAGCGGCCTGTCAACTGCTACATCTCACAGCATGTTGCTATGGTTTCATTTACTTGAAATCAAAGCAAATACCCCAGTTTTTAAAGCAGCCCACAAAGGCTTCTTTAAATATAGGATGGAGAAAACCTCTTCTACCTGAACTCACAGGCTTTGAACCAGTGAGCAAGCTGAAGCTCATATATCCCCCAAATCAGCTCTAGTCAATTCAGGCAACTTCAGTTGTCTGCAGTGCTGTGATCTTGTTTAAGAAGCGCCAAACTGATTCCTAGGAAATAACAGAAAAGAGATTTTTCTGGCAATACTCTTTTCTGAGATGCACTCTTGATAACAAGGTGCTGCTGCATATTTAATACAGAGTCAGACTTTTAAGGAGACTCAGATGCTCTTAGATAAGTTTGAGATTTTCAGTGGCTTCCCCTGGGTCCTAACTTCTCAAGGGATTAGCCTCCTGTCATCATGCTCACATCACCTCTTTTGGAAACCTCTTTGCCCAAAAAAGGCAACCAATGCCTTTCAAAGGATATCTCCTGTTCATCATGAGAACGTTTTGGCCAATACCATCATCTTTGTTGGTTGCCTACAGCACCACAGCACAACATGTTTGTAAGAAAGCACATGCTAGGAATTTTTGAGTGGAATAACCTTTTCTGTTGTTTTTTAAGCAATCTATCTTTCTCTTATTCTCCACTATTCTCCATCATGATCCTGGATTTTAGGTCTTAGGAGTTACAGTAGTGGAATTAAGTTAGTGGTTCATAGAATCATAGAATCATTAGGGATTGGAAGGGACCTCGAAAGATCAATTAGTCCAACCCCCCTGCCATGGGCAGGATCACCTAGACCAAGTCACACAGGAACACATCCAGGTGGGTTTTAAACATCTCCAGTGAAGGAGACTCCACAACTCCCCTGGGTAGCCTGTTCCAGTGCTCTGTCACCCTCACTGTGACGAAGTCTCTTCTGGTATTTATATGGAACCTCTTCTGTTCCAGTTCACACCCATTGCCCCTCGTCCTATCACTAGATGACATTGAGAAGAGCCTGGATCGATCCTCCTCCCAATCCCAATCATCCAGTCCACACTGCCTCAGTTTGGCTGTGAGGACGCTATGTGAGATGGTATCAAATGCTTCACTGAAGTCAGGAGAGACCACATCCACCGCTCTGCCATCATTTATCCACCTGCTTAGGTCCTCATAAAAGGCTATCAGGAAGCATGACTTCCCCTTCGTAAAGCCATGCTGACTGTCCCGTACAACCCTCCTGTCTTTGATGTGCTTGGAGACGGCCTCTGGAACAAATTGTTCCATCACCTTTCATGGGATGGAGGTGAGGCTGACTGGTCTATAGTTACCTGGGTCCTCCTTGTTTCTCTTTTTGAAGATTGGAGTGACATTTGCTATCCTCCAGTCCCTAGGCACCTCTCCTGACTCTCATGACTTAGCAAAGATGACTGAGAGTGGCCTAGCAGTGACTTCCACTGTCTGCCTTAGCACTCGCAGGTGCCCATGAATTTATGTCCATCCAGTTTGCTCAACTTATCACTAAGCCAGTCCTCATCAAACAGAGCAAACTCCTCTCTTGTTTCAACTTCTTCTGGGGCCTCAGCAGTCTGGGGCTTGATATCAGGACAGCCCCCAGGAGTATAGACAGAGGCAAAGAAGGTGTTCACTATCTCTGCTTTCTCTGTATACTCTGTCTCCACGGCACCCACCTCACTCAGCAGAGAACCTACATTGCCTCTAGGTTTAGTTTTACCTGCAATGTATTCGAAGAAGCCTAGTCTAAAATGAGACTTAAAAATTCTTTTTTAAAACTAGACCACTACAAATTCCTTCCAGGTCAATTGGTGACCTGAGAATCCCTTCTGGTAAACACGAATCCTGCACACATTTGTGCAGTTAAACAAACAAATAAATGAGAGAAAATCAGATTTATTTTTTTTTACAAAACATGATATGCAAATATGTTTATTAAAGACTAAAGAATATCTCTGAGTTCTGCTATTATTCTACCAACAAGCATAAACAAATGAGTGATGAAATGTCTCGTGCATTTGGGAGAAGAAGAGAAACAGTACAGTTAGTCAAACCAGTAAAAATGGTGTATATGATGCTACTAGCTCAGAAGTTTAGGGTTTGAGACCTACATTTTCCTTACCAAGATTACAGTGAAAAACTCCCAGAAATCAAATCAAATTAACCCTGATAACAGGTAGATCATAAAGGCAAAAAAAGAGCAAAGGAAAGAAAAAACAAGTAGTACTTGTAGAACATTTTGACTATCCAGACTCTCATTGCACAAATCCAGGAAACAGACTCTCTGGAGGAAAAAAAGAAGTGATCCTGAATCTACTTCTCAGTGACAATTTGGGGTTTATTTCTGTTTGTGTACATATTTATGACTCTGAAAGTAATGCTACACCTGACTGATATGAGACAAATTAGTGCTCCTGGATGAGTGAACAGCAAAGACACTGGGACACACAGAAAACATAGGAATTAAATAATTGATTCCCACACTGATAAGAAGCACCAAAAAACCCAACCCAAACCAGTGATATTAATTACACGTGTAGGTCAGTGGCTATTCTTATGTTATCTCCAAGTACCACTGTCAGAAACAAGTCATTTATACGCAAGACACATTGCTCTGAATTTACATTTGCAATTAGATTATGGGTTCTGGAAGTCCCAGGTTTTGCTTTAAAGCTCAGATGGGAAAGTAAAAATGAAGTGCCTAAATTTGAAACATAAATATGAATCTTTACCCAACTCTTATGTGAAAGTCCCACGGACAGCAGTGCTTTCCTGTGACATCAATGCATCCTCAGGACCAACCTTACTTTATACTTTTGGTTTTGAATGTCAAAACTTCCAATCACAAGTGATTGCATAGTTCTTGTTTCAAAGCTCAGCTTTGAAAAGTAAGTAAGCTCAGCTTCAGTAAGAAAAAGAGATGTGCTAACACACAGCATGTAAGTGCTGCACACAGCTCTTTACTGTATTCCACAGGTCTTTAATGTTCTTGCCAGAAAGGATGGGGGAAAGGTTTCTGGTACAAATACAGCAGCTTAAGAAAGGTAATCGGTTCACTTCTCTTCCTTTAAATTAATATTCAAGTTATTTTGCAAGTTACTTTATGTTCTTCAATAAGTATTTGCAGATGCATTTTGTTTCACTCAATTTTGTTTTCCTCTCCTAGACATGAAATCTCAAATCAAACTCTATCAGTTTCACAGCCAGCCCAAGTCATTACAATC
>JAOXOE010000632.1:10301722-10363710 GCA_028565055.1 Phoeniculus purpureus | reverse complement strand
TGCCCACCTCTCCAGCCTGTCCAGGTCCCTCTGGATGGCATCCCTGCCCTCCAGCGTGTCTGCTGCACCACACAGCTAACCCCTCCCGCCGCCCCGGCTCCGCCGCCGCCGGCCCCACCGCTGTCGGCGGCGCTCTCGGGCCCATTCCCCGGCGGCCGCGTGGTGCGGCTGCACCCGGTTGTACTCGCCTCCATCGTGGACAGCTTCGAGCGGCGCAACGAGGGCGCGGCGCGGGTCATCGGGACGCTGCTGGGTAAGAGAACCTGCTCACCCCCGCTTAGCCCCGTTGTCCCCGCAGCCCCTCTAACCGCGCTGCCCTCCCGCAGGGACCGTGGACAAGCACTCTGTGGAGGTCACTAACTGCTTCTCCGTCCCGCACAACGAGTCCGAGGATGAGGTACGCGGAGCGGGTGGTGGGCGCGTCCCCGCGCGCTCGGACGGCAGCACGGCGTGGGCTCGGGCCCGTTGTGCCCCGGTGAGAGCACCCTGGTAACGGGCTGACTTGGTCTTGTGCCCATTTTGCAGGTGGCAGTCGATATGGAATTTGCCAAAAACATGTATGAGTTGCACAAGAAGGTGTCTCCTAGCGAGATCATCCTGGGCTGGTAAGTTCTTGTTCAGCAAGAATGCTCAGGCAGTTGGGTTGGCCCCTTAAACTACTTGAAATATGTAATTCTCCTTGTGACAAGTTGAGAAGCAGAAGCACCTCTGTGTTTGTGACAGTAAGATTTTGTAGCTTTTCTTACAGATCCTGTTGCAAAGCTCCTGCACTTCATAGTAGCAAATGATGGCATCGGAAACTTGCAGGCTTTGACTTTGTTTTTATCTAGCAAAGGTATCACACAGGGAATAGCAGATGAAGCACACGGAGGTTATCTACTGAGAAGTACTTGAGTGTGGGATGCCAGACAAGATCAGTAGGGTGTTACGGGAACAGAGTCTGTGCTGAGTGTGTGAATAACTTTACTAGTGTTTTCATGCTTCTGTGATCCTACAAAATGGATTTGTTCTGTTCCTGTGAAGAAAACTTCCTCAACAACCTTCTAATGGCACAGCAAAGGGCAGTTCTAATGACAGGAGCTTGCTTGTGTATGTGAGAAGCTAATTGTAGAGCAGCTAAAGGAGCTAAAGTAACAAATTATACCTCCTGCAAAGAGGTATTTGATTTGTGGAAGGTCAGTTTGGCTGGTCCAAATTTGTTTGGCATGCTTTCACTTACACAGAAATAAAAAGTTGGTTCAGAACATGGATAACTGAATCTTGGGTGCCTGATGTCAACTGTACCAACTCTTTATGGCTGGTGTTGGTCCTGTGCATGTTTTGGGTGTGGGTATGCTCAGCCTGTGATTCTTGCAATTCTAGGACACTAGCCATAACACTACAGATTGCCTAGTTGAGAAGCTTCTGTTTAGTGCCTCTGCAGCTCAGAGTTTGAAACACAAACATGTTGGTTTAGGATACAAACATGCTAAGTATCAACCATACCAAACATTGGTATTTGAATCTTGGAATCATGTATCTTCAAACTGTGCTCTTTTGAAGGTATGCAACAGGTCATGACATCACGGAACACTCTGTCCTGATCCATGAGTATTACAGCCGGGAAGCACACAATCCAATCCACCTCACTGTAGACACGAGTCTCCAGAATTCACGCATGAGCATTAAAGCCTATGTCAGGTATACTGGGAGCCTTCATTTCTGGGCGAGTTGTCTGAACTACTGACAGAGATCAAATGAGGGTAACGAGAAATGTAGTGGGCTGCAGTGTCCCATTTTGGACCAATATTGTGCAGTAGCTAAAACACAACAGCAAGCCCTGGATTGTGGCTTGCTTCCCATTGGAATGCCTTGACCATCATAAGTTGAAAGACCAGACCCTTCATATGCTGGTACTTTGGGGTGGGGAATTGTGAATTAAATACTGAGAAATGAAACAATTCTGCCTTGCTGGTCTTCCCAGTACTGTCTGAAGAGCTGTCCTCTGTAGAGATAAGGCCCCAGCCTTTCTTTGTAGTGGAAGCCTATTGCTTCTTGACTCTGCATCTTCAAAAAAATCTGTTCCATGACATCTTACTTATGTAAAGCACAGATAAACTTCCTATGCTTTGAACAATAGGAATGATGAAAGTGTTGACAGTGCTTTCTGCTTGAATTTTTGTCAAATTTATGTTTGTTCCATAAGTGATTTCTTAAAGAGCATAGAGTATTTCAGGACAGAAGAATACCATCTCGCTAAGCAAGAAGGTACTCTGGCTAAGAAGACAGTCATTAAGTCTTGGTGCATTCGTGCTGACAAATGTTAGATCAGCTAAGAATATTCTTGGGTGAAAAAGATCAATTAATAGTATGCCAGGACTGGCTTCCTTTCCTCAGTTATCCAGGTCTTAATATATTGGCAAGAATGAGTAACCTGCTCACATTCACACTTCAGTGCTAATACAGATCTTTGAGAATGAAACTGTTACTTTCTCCCTTAATTATGTCCATGCTGAAAATGTTTTGTTGCTATTCTTTTTCTAGTGCCCCAATGGGAGTCCCTGGTAAAACTATGGGTGTGATGTTCACACCACTAACAGTGAAATATGTTTATTATGATACAGAGCGGATAGGAGGTGAGTGTTTTCTTCCTAATTTGGTTATAACAATTGCGACACTGTTTAAATGCTTTTTTTACCTAGTAAAACTGCCAGGGGAATTCTTCTGGGAGTTAAAATTGTACTGTCTTGCTGAGACTATCCTAAAAATTCTCAACAACTGATTTAAACTGTTTTCTGACACAGTTTTTTCACTGTTCCTCCTTTTGCTTTCAGTGGATCTGATCATGAAGACTTGTTTTAGCCCTAATCGAGTGATTGGCTTGTCCAGTGACTTACAGCAAGTGGGGTCAGCATCAGCCCGGATTCAGGATACCCTGACCATGGTGTTGCAGTATGCAGAGGATGTGTTGGTAAGGCAGCATTTTGTGGGCCAGCAAATAAGTCTGGTGTAGGCTCATGTGTCTTGTTTTTATATTTTATTTTTCTGGGCCATAAACTCACTGGGTTTTACTCATGATGAAGTGTTTTTTACATTTAGTCTGGCAAAGTGGCTGCTGACAACACTGTGGGGCGCTTCCTGATGGATCTTATTAACCAGGTGCCAAAGATTTCACCAGAGGACTTTGAGACCATGTTGAACAGCAATATCAATGTAAGTGCCTCATCTGATATTTTTCAGTGTGTTGCCAACCATTTTTAAAATTTATCATAGAGACATAAATTTGTCTGTGATCTGAACAGTCTTGTCTTTTCAATACAAAGATGTTAATAGAAAATACACCTCTTTCTTGTCAGTAATTGGATGTTTTAAGAGCTGAATAAAGGCGCTCACTATAAGCTTGCTAGCCACTGCAAATGATATAAAAGTTTTAAAGTACGTAGGAATTACACAAGTAATCTGAAAGCCTTCAGTTCTTCCAGTGTGATGGGAAGCTTGGAATTACCAAGCTTAGAGCAGTATGGATTTCAAGGACAACTGGTTGCTTTCCAGCTTCTTTTGCCTGAGCTGAAGTTCTTTCTCCTTGTTTAACACTTGGCTCATAAACAATGTGCTACCTTATTTCTGTAACAGATTTTTAGAAAGCAAAAGCTAAGTTTCTGGATGTTTTTCATGCACAGTATGCAAGACACAACTAATGTTTAATTTTGCTTATACCCTTTGACTTGCCTGGTTAACAGGGGTGAACTCAGAGTTAAAATTTGACACACAGGGTTTCATATTCTGGGAATGCCAAAACCCTCCTGTGAGTGAAGCATTCCTCACAGGAGGACTAACGATATTTCTAGTAGTTGATTGTAGCCTTTCTTACAGATGTTAATAATTCAACTTGCTAACAGGCTGCCATTTTGTTAATATTTCTGATCACTGTTTTCTTTTTTTTTCCCCATCTCAGGACCTACTGATGGTAACCTACTTGGCAAACCTCACACAGTCACAGATTGCTCTCAATGAAAAACTTCTGAGTTTATAAAGAAACTCTTCCCACCCTAGACTTCAAAGAACCTGAAGAATGAACAGATACACTTTTCTGTGGTGGTGTTACAAATTTCCTTGGACCGTAAATTAATTACCCAGATGACTTGGTTTATTTCTTTCTTTCCAACATCCTGAAAAATCCCTGACGTGGGTTAGAAAATTAATGAGAATGGCTGTGGTTTGAGTTGAGCCAAATATTTTAAAACGGAATACACAAATCTTTTGTCTCCTGGGTTTATCTACTTGTATAACAAAAGATAACTTTATTGTGATAATGTATTTGAAATAAAAGTTCCATTCCAAGGGCAAGAATGGATTCAGTCCAGAAAAAAGCTGTTCTCATTTAGTGAATCATGAATAGAGTTTTGAAAGAAGGGATAGGGGGTGGGTAACTGCTTTGGGAAAGAAAATTAGAATGGATGCAAGTCAGCTCCAATTCTGCAGATTTCTTCACAGCTGTGTTTTTTTCCTGACTGTTAAGGTACACTTGAAAGCGTGGCTTCTTGTGTTGCACATAATATGCTTTTCTGTGGAGCACTACAGAGTAGTGCTTATGCCTTTATTCATCACAGTACTGACAGACTGTGAGACCATAAATTCAGTTTCCATTTCTATGCATATCTGATCATTTGAGAAAGGAAATCAAGGTCGATAGCAACAGCTCCTCAAAGTGGAGGTTCAGAGAATTAAACTAGTGACTGAGTTCACAATTATGCAAGGGCTGGACAAGCGTTTGTGGCTGAACAGGTGGGGCTATTGGAGTCTTCTATCTTGGCAAAACAAGAAGAACCACAGCAAAACTGTGCTTCATCAAGCTTCGAAGTTAAAAGTTGGTTGTCATCAAATGAATTTTCTGTTTCATGACGCTGTTCTGCTGCTAAAGTTATGTGAACAGAAACCTCCCATTTTCTTCCACAAGCCTATTTGATGTGAGTTTTAGCTGAAAGAATGCCAACGCCAGTCTGAGTTGTAACTTTACAGTCTTGGCTAACAACATTATCATCAGAAGTCTGCTCAGCTGTACTGAGGAGGTTTTGCCTAATAGACTAAAAGTGTCCCTCTTCTACAACATAACTGCTTCTGATGCCTCACATCAGTTTTGGTGAATAGATTTAAAATGTTAAAGAAACCTGCAAAGCTGGTGTTCTCAAAAATAACGTTTATATTAATTTGCCAGAGAAATCCAAAACGGGTACTCAGGTTACAAATCTGCAGAGCCTGTAATAATCTGTTTAGATTAGAACAGAGCTGTTCTAATCTGAAGAATGCCCCCCATGGCTCAATACTGAGTTCTAAGTGCAAGGACAAGGTACCTGAGAAACTGATTCTCTCTCTGACAAAGTTTTTCATGAGCATTGTTAAACCTTGGCTTTAGGGTTTTATTAGTTTGAATGATATTTTGGTTTTCCTTCTAATCTTTAAACATAATATTCATTACTTCATTTTAACTATTTCATGAATTTTCAGGTCAGGGCGTTGTGGGTTGTTTTTTTTTTTTTTTAAAGTAGCCTTGCAATAGGTAGAGGATAAAAAGCAACCAGCAAAGGCTGCGTAAATCTCTTAAGTGCAAAAATGTTGCAGGAGTGAGGGGAAGCATAATATTATTTCCCTGATCTTTGTAGTAAAATCTTACCATTCCCCATTAACAAAGCAGGTCAAACATACAGATTTTAACTACTCCACAAGTGAAACAACGAGCTACTGTGCACAAAAGGCAGAGTTTTAAAACAAAAGATCAGTTGTGGTCACTGATAAAGAAAAAGGTACTGTGGAATTTGCCAGTCCTTGCAAGTACTTGAAAACTAATGATGGTATAGAATCATAGAATCATTTGTATCCTGGCTTGGTTTAGCTGATCTTGGATTTTTACCTCAGTTCTCCTTGATAACTGTTTTCCCCAGGAGACATAGCAATGCTCAGAACTGCATATATTGTTAGAATGGAGTCTTCTGTTCACTTTCAGCATACTATATACCTAGAAAAGTTGGAGTCATCTATAAAATCAGTCTGTCTTGCTGTCTTGGACCCTTCTGAGATATGTAACCTTAGTCAGCCTCAACAAATGAACAGAGTTTCATCAAAGCACCCCTTGAAAGCCCAAAGAGGCAACGGAATCTTGTGTTTTTTCAGTAAGCATGAAGACTTCTGACAACCTGCAGTTTCATTAGCATGCAGCCATTATGCTTTATTCTGACATCCTCCTGGCATAGTAAGACTCTGACTTGAAGCAAGTGTATGTAAGAGCCACGAGCACATGAAGTACTCTGTGTTACTTCCAAAATCTGTCCTTGGAGGGTGAGCCATCTGTAACAGAAATGCTTTCTTAGAACTGCAGGAGGGAGCTAGCAATGGTCCAGTGTTTCTTAATTGAGGGCAGTCTCAGCAGTAGAAAGGTGGTTGTACCACAGTGGGGTCCAGTGTTTCTTAATTGAGGGCAGTCTCAGCAGTAAAAAGGTGGTTGTACCACAGTGGAACTGCAGATACTTCATGGTAATTAGCTTCCCTGTGTTCTGCTGTATTTCAAGGCTTGCAAATGACATTTGGATGATTCTTCAAGAGATACTGGTGGATAGGCAGTATGCAAGTCAGGCTTCCTGTGACTGCTGTCAGGTACTTAGGATCGATCCCGCAAAGAACAATTGGTGACTAGGATTGGAATAAAATACTAAGGCAGACTCTTGTGTTAAGCTAAAAAAGCAACTGAAATTTGACATTCTAAATTCATGAGACTGAAGGAAAGGGTTAGTACTATGTGTTTCTCTGAGTTAGGAAAAAGGTTCATGCTGCTAATTTGGTGTTTAACAGACACGTCATTGCTGCCATCTTCTCTGGTTCCCTGTGTCCACTAATTACATTAGAAGGGGGTTTCTGAATCACAAATTCAGTTATCTCCCATCTTGACCAATCATATCTTGAATTCTATTTAAAATATACCTAAATATAACTCTCTTGTCCTTACTAAAGTTCTTATTTCATCCTTTTCCTGGTGTTTACACATAATATTATAAGTAGCCATCATACTTCATTTACTATGCATACTACTAAACATATTAAGCTTCTTTTGTGACACACTGTCTATGCTTTGATCACATAGCTGTCCATTTAAAACTTAATTCTAGTCTTTTTTAAACTTAAGTTGATAGAAACCATACCCATATCAGCATATATATCAGTGACTACAATGATACTTGCCTCTTGGTGTCTGTCATCTAGTGTAACTGAGTACCCCAATCTCTTGACCCAGTTGTCATTTGCAGCTGAACTCTAACTTTCAAAGAAAACTATTAATTTAAATGCATGACCTGGCTCTATGACACTTCTTAATTAAAAAAAAAAAACAAACCAAACCTAGTTCCACATACTTCTGGTTTGAATTACTCTGCATTGGTGACATCGACAGTTTTGTCTGCAGCTATCATTAGCTTATTACTTACTGTTGTACCCTGCTCAGTGAAGAAAAAACTTGAAACTGATCCCAGATCATCTTAATGTAATTCTACAAAATCCTTTTTCAATACAGATTTTGTTCTTTCTTACACATTCTTTATCCTTGCTCCTGCTAATTCCTGTCTCCTGTAATCTAACTAATTATAGGTTCTCGTCAAGCCATCTGCAGACATCAGAGAGATTTATACTGCATCCCTCAGTGTGTACATTATGTCAAACTGGCCCAGTATCCCCAGTGACTTATCTCTGACAAGCCATGCATTTGGTTGTAAGCCTTGGAAAGTGGAGTTAACACCAATTGCTCTGTTGTTTGGAATAACAAACTTATTATTTTGCTATCTGCAGTTTGACTCGAAAAAATTCCTTACTGCCAGAATTGTAATTTCATTTGATGACTATTTCTGTGTATGGGTATGAAGGTCACTAAGTCAGCCTTGTTAGTTGAGTCATTTAAGTTTCTTGGCAGAATACTTTAGTCTGCTGCAGAGAGGAAGTAGCGTTTGGGGACGTGACTGTGAACCTGTGGGTATATGCCAGCTATATTCAAAGTGCGTGGCCTTAATCCTAAGGATTGAAAAGTTCATGGTGAAAAACATTGGGCGTGCTGCTCTTTTAAGGGCTCTGGCAAAACAACTTGCTGTTCTCATTGTGTGCTTTGAGGAAGGATGAAGCTTCTACATTTTGTGTGGTTTCATATAAAGGAACTAGAGACCAGAGTTCAGTTGTATTGTTTGTACAAAATCTGGATGTCTGGAGTGGGTGGGGCACTAGCATGACTCACTGGGCAGCGACTCTCCCTTGCGCAGCTCACGAAACTAATGGCTGTTCCTGGTGTGAGCTGAACTCACTCTGCTCCTGGTGCACACAAAACAACGTCAGCAGCTAACTTACACTTCAGTGAGTGCAGTCACAAGGTAGTGTAACAGGAAAAGTATTTTTAGCCCACAATTTAGACTTGGATCACTGCAGTATCCTGTAGGTTTGTTATACTTTGACCCACGGTTCAAAGCTGATCAGATCTTGTATCTTACAATGAACTGTAGGAATTTGTTTTGTTTTGATTTAACTGTACTAGCTGAAATAAAACAACAAAAGTAAAGTTGCATATTAATTAAGCGTGAAATTATGTTCCTACCACAATACATAAGGTGGAGAAGCAGCAACACGATAGTGACCCACGTCACCAACAATAAACTGCTCTGTGAAAAAAGCTTTTCTGGAGCTCTGCTGATAGCATCAGTTAGCATGGCTATGTTGTTGAAAGTCAAGCCCCTCCAGACCAGAATCCTGCCTATCATTTCTTAGCAGAACATGTAAGGGTACTACAAAAGAGTGGAGCAGGAGTGTGTCTTCCAACTCGACTGCAGTTGAATATTCTAACAGTGGGAACTTGCCTTGACTCTACATGGGGTTTTAGAAGCTTTCTTGAGTGTCCTGCATCTAGCTACAGTAACAAGCCAAGGGACTTCCTTAAATCTAGGGAGGTAAATTAGATGACCACAGTTTCACGCTTTAAGAGTCATTGCAGTCACTCCTGTTAATGTATAAACACACAAAGCACTTAACAGGTTCTCCAGACATATGTCATTTTGTTGAAATGTATTCTCTTACTCTTTTCTTACTTGTTTGTGAAAACAGATTGTTCCCTTCCTGAACAGCTCAAATCCAAGCAGTTCACTAAATGGAAGATATAAAACACTATTTTATATGTTTACTTGATTGCCGTGGAAACGGGGATTTAAATGTATACCTGTCCTGAAAGAGATGTGATTAAAAGAGGTGAAATAAAGTAGGCATACACTGGGAGTGTCAGCTCTGAGGATTAAATTCTTAAGCTGCTCCTGATGTGCTGCTAACAAGGGAGAACAAGCCCAATTTTGTTCCTGGGTCATTCATTAGATTCTTTCTGTGGCTTGAGGTGCTTTTCAGCAAGCATGGTAAACTATTACTCACCTATTTTCTGCTGCCTGCACTTAATGCTGTTCTGCAGAGAAACAGAACAGTGGCTGTTGCTTTGTCTAGAGCTCAAGCACTGCACTACGTTACAGGGAAAGAATTGTTCACATTTTAATGGTCTCTGAACTTCTAACATGTTTATCATAAAGTTTAATAATCTCCGATAACTGATGCATAGTATCATAGGTGGATCCCTTCACAAATTGGCCCTAGCTCGGCAGTCTCTTATGACTTATTAACAAGTAAAGGAAGGACTATGTGTATGTAGCACCTGCTCCAAGAACAGTATGAATAAACATTTCCATAGAAACAAAATGGTTACTGCACTTCCCCCAACTGCATAAAAATAACTATAACAAAGATTTCTTTCTACAGAAAAGCATCTAGGAGTCAGGACAATCTTACCTTTACACCCTTTAGGAACGTAGATCCTGATCTTGAGTAACTACATTACAAGGAGCAACTGCTCCACTTCACCTTTTATATAATTTGCCTGTTACCTTGTTCTGGTGGCCCAGATGACTTGTATGACTACGCATCAGGTACTGAGTGATGATCTTGGTCTAAAGACTCGGGTGTTACTGGATAACAGACTAGATTTAGAGCTACACGCCTTAGGGCCGAGCTCCACTGCAGTCGCGCTGTACGGAACTGCGTTGTGGACCTCTCCCACTGCCAAGGGCTCTCGTGGGGTGGCATCTCCTGACGACGCTTCCCCGGCCCGGCCCCGCCGCCGGGCGGCTCAGGGTCTGTGCGGCACTCGGGAACCCACCTCCGTCCAGTCGGGGGGGACCCGCGCGTCTCCTCTGGCAGGACGGCCGGGCTCGCGGGGGCAGGAGCGGGGCGCGAGGAGCGGGGCCTTGGGCCGGGGCGGGCTCGGGGCGGGGCGGCCTGGCCCGGCCCCGCAGCCTCCATTTTGCGGTGCAGCTGCGGGAGAGCGCCCGGGGCTCTGTGGGTTCCCCTCAGGTGAGGCAGCGGGGTAGGAGGACCCACCCCCACCGGGGGCTAGGCGGGGGGCCCGGCTAGGGGTCAGGGCCGGCACCGAGCGGGAGGGGCCGAAGGGCAGCCCCGCAGCGGCCCTGTAGTCCCCAGCGGGGGCAGGTGCGGTGCTGGCGGGTTCCAGGTGTGCGCAGGTGAGTTCGGCCCGGGCGGCGCCTCCTCCGAAACGCTGGGAACGGAGCCGGCTGCGGGGTCACCCAGAAAGTGACTCCCCCCGTGTCCGGCCGCTGCCGGCGGGAGTTCGCCCTGGCCGGTATCGCCGCTGACTCAGCCCGAGCGGGCAGGGGCAGCGCCCACCCCGCCCCGAGCCTGCCCTGGCAGGGCCTCGCCTTGGCCGGCCGCGGGAGGTTAAAACATGACGGGAAAGGCGGCGGCGGCTGCTGCTGTTGTGGCCGGAGCGGCAGGGCAGGGCCGGCGCCCTGGTGAGGGGTCTCCGCTGGTGACGAGCGCGGCCCCTCCTGCGGCCGCGCCGTGGCCAGCGGGCGGTAGCGGTGGGCGGGTTACCCCGTTATCGCCTGAAACAGGCATCGCATCTACGTGCGGACAGAGCCTCCGGCGGTCAGGGCTGTCTAGTCATGGTAAATGCCAAGAGACTCTTGTAACCTCTATCAGAGGCAAGCCTGACATCCCATACACCTAGTTACCTAGGTGAGAAGGAATTGAAGCAGCGGTCCTTACCTGACCCTTTTTATTATAATTTTATTTTAAAAACCCCCAAAATCAGCTAGATCAAGCAAATGCAAAGAAAGCATTTCAATTTTAACTTTGTAATTCATAAGAATGACAAATGAGAATCAAGGTCTTGATAATAAGAGGATGATTAAGTGAAATACCACAGTTCCCAGTAACTGACCCAGTAGAACCTGGGTCACAAATGGAACCCTAAACAAGAAAGCAGAAGTGAGGAAAGTATTACAGAATTTAACCGGTGCACTGTAAGTCACAGGCTAATGTGGGTGGTTAATTTGCTAATCAAAAGTACAACCGTAGCCTCGTTATATAGGCTTCCCTCCTGCAAATGCTGCGTTGCAGAACTTTTTGCCAGAATGTGTTTGCTAGACACAGCTGAAAAATTAAAGTAATTCAAAATGAAGCATCTTAGCAGTAAGTCCAGTATTTGGTATATTTTAATGTGGTTAAAAGATTGTCGGGTTCTATCTATTGTACAAACGAAACAGCTGAGTTTCTGTCACCAGAAAAAACACTGTCGGTTGTACAGTGGAAGTTATACAGGGCACATCAGCAGGTTTTACAGGCTTTACAGTCCTGTTGTCTTCAAGGTGTAATTTTTGAAGCTGAAAAGCTGAAGAAGTTTTTATTTCTTACTATTGACTTTTGCTGACTCAATATTTTCCTGCAAGCAGTAAGTGTGAAACAAAATCAGAAGGAAGCATTGCTGCTCATCTTCTTCCTGAAAAGAGTTACAATTAGTATTAAAGTCAGAAATACCAAAGGAAATGTGCTGTTGAAAGCCCAAGTTAAAGTCACTTCCAGCAGTTGTCAGTAATAAACTCTGTACAGGTAATGGTTTAAAGCATTTCTTCTTAGGCAAATAAACAGCCGTTAGCATTGCCTATGAGTAAAACTTAACTTTACAAATAGATGTCATGTAATTCTTCCCCCTGTATCTGGGAGTGATGACTTGAGTTTGTCAGTGCAAGACTATGTAGCTGTGCTTCTCTGCAAGTTGGTTTTGGCTCTTCATTAACAACCTGTGCAATGTTTTAGTGTTTTCCTCATTAAGTCTTGGGTGTTTAATTCAATGACAACCTATTGCCATAATGGTCCAATGCAGTAAAAATTATGCTCTCCAATCCGCTTAGTTTGGCCACTGAGTACCCAGAAATGTGAGTAATCGTTTGCTGTGTTGATTAATTTTTCTGTTTCCCATGTCCATTTGACCTTTGGTTTGTGTGGCTGAGGTGCCATACTGCCTTAGAAACACACCGTGACTTCCAGACCCTAATCAGGGAATTTGGCTGGTTAGCATTATTTTGTTTCTGACTCTCACTCTTAAGTGTTTTGCAGCCTGGCTAGTGGTCTCAAAACTCCGGCCCACCTGGTTGGCAGCATGAGGACGAGCTCTGTCCCATTCTGTACCTCCTAAGGCCCTCTATTCAGAATGGGACTAAAAGAAATTATGGGCAGGAAACAGAAATCTTCTACTCAGATGAAGTTATGATGGGAGATTACACATGACTCTATCAGATTATTATTTACATTTAGGGTACTAGGAATTAACCCTGTGAGCAGAGGAGTGAAGGGGGACCAGTGCTTGGTGCAGTGCAAGACCAGCCTTCCTCTAACCTGACCCTTCTGTTGCTGTTCTGGCAAAGGGCTCAGCCTCCTGGCACCTCAAAGTGTATTGTGTGTTTTCAGAGTTTGTTCTGGATGTTCAAGCCTCTTGGCATGCTTCAGTGTCTATGTGGCCCTTATAAAAGAGTGGTAGTTAATTACAGAGTTGAAGATGCTTCTCTTCTGAATCCTGTTGGCTACAGTCATACATATTCAAAAGAGGAAAGGCTTTGTGGGTTTATTAGCCGACTCCTGTGAATCCTAGAGCAATTCTAAACTTCCAAAACACATTGTTCACTTGGTTTAACAGACAGTTAGAGAGCAAATAAGCAACTACAAACCGATATACAGTGCCTTGACAGTGAAAACACCTTTTTTCCACAGAATGGCATACCCAGGTTATCCTCCTTCTGGTGGTTACCCTGCTTTCCCTGGTTATCCTGTAAGTATGGCTCTCAGATGTAACATAAATACGTTCCTGATGTATTTATATTCTGTGAATACCCCTTCTTACTTTGCCCTGTGTGTGTGTAAATAGTAGCTGTCGGTTCATATCATAGAATCATTGACTCTCTGGTTGAAAACACCTGTGCTGCCACATCCTCCTAAAAATTCGTTTGTGGGATGAGCAATGATAAATGTGTTTATAGTCAATACAGAGTGTTTCAGATGATTCCACAGAACAGACAGGAGGTATCTTGTCCCAACTTACAGAAAATACTTTTGGTTCACAAGACCCAGCACTACACTGCGAAAGCGACTATGTTTATTCTCCTCTAAGGCCTTTGGTTTTGAGCAAAACACTAACCTGTAGCATGCAGTAACTTGCTGTCTGAACATCTCCAGTTTGGTCAACGTAACTTTCCATCAAGTCAATTCCATCTTTTGTCAGACTGTCAACAGGATTCCTTCCAAATTCCCAGCATCTTCCATTTCATTTGTCAGCTTTTCAATGAATCTGTTCAGCTGAGCGCCATATGCAGGGCTTTGTCCAAACTTGGGTCTTCGTTTTCATCTATCACTGAGGATGACTTTACAGTTGTCTTGTAAAAACCCCAGAAACAAAGTTTAAGGTATTTTTTTTTTAATGTTGTCTGTTCTAGTTTTGGATGGTTTGGTCTTGTTTTAATTTGTCTTGTGAGTTGGTTGGGTTTTTTTGTATAACTGTCTCAGCAAAACACTTTTTAACGTGTTAGTAGTTCTTATATAAATATGAAGGGATTTATATGCAGCGTTGGAGGTTATCTCTGAACTAGTCTCCACAAAGTATTCCCTGCACCCATATCCCAGGATCTACAGAGATGCTGAATAAAATGAAGTGGCCATTACCCTTGGGAAGACCTTGGAACGCTTTACTCAAGTAGCCAGGCTTTTGTACAGCACAGGGTAAATATTTTTCTGAGGATAAAGGACACTGTATCTTGACTTAGATTCCCTATCCTTCAGCCACATAACTTTGTTCCACCTTCAGCTCATGACTGAATGAACTAAAAATTCCAATGGACTTTAATGGAAAGCTGGAATGTATCAGGTGTGCCTGCATCATTTTTCACGGACAGAAAACGATAGGCTTTGGCACTGAAGGCAAACAGGTTAGAAACCAGGCTTTCTCAACTGCAGACTTCCTTCCCACAACTCAGATTGAATCCTCATGACTGTAACTGTCATTTACTTTTGCCTACATCTGAAAATGTCTGTTCGCTAGCATCTAAAATGGAGCCAATTTCAATGGGATACTTTAGAAGACCCACTAGATTCAGTATCACTGATTATTGGTTTCCTTGTGTTATTGATGAGGTCCAAAGTCATACCCAGTGCAAAAAACCAATGTGAAATTATTTTCTTGCAGTAGTGACAGTTACCTGAGCAGGGCTTTTGAGGATCCTAATCTTGGATTTGTGAATCCAAGTTCCATTAAATTCCTTTTGTTGAGTCTGGCAGAGGAAGGTTTGTCTGTGCTGCTGGAGAAGAGACTTTTACATAGCCTGGGCACAGTAATCTGAGGGTAGAAATCTTGAGACAACTGAGCTAGACTTCACTGCTTTGCAATGTATTTGTTTTCTGGGCTCGAAAAGGTGTGTGCACTGTGTGTGACTCATATTTCTAAAGCTAGTTGCTAAAGATGATTCCCAGCAGGTGAGTAATGTTTCTTTGTGAAGGCTATTTTAAATACCTGACTTGTAAGATCAAGTTTATGGCTTCTAACTTACAGGGGTTACCCTTGGAGATCCTGGTCATTCAAGTCAGTATTTTCAGTGTACATTAATGCTAATAGCAACCTTTGTGTATGACTGGGAATTCATACATGAAGCAAAACAAAGGCATACAAGTGTTTGAGTTGTTCTTTCTATTTGGAACTTGTAATAGGTGTTCAGTGTGACTCAGTGATCCAGATTTAGTCATGGAATATCCAAGCTTTAAAACCTGGATTTCAAAGGAAATGGTGAAAAAACTCCCACCTCTTGTCACTGCTCATAATAGAACATTTGAAAATACTGGCTCTGCAAGAGAGAGAGAATTTTGAAGATACAAAGCTCTTACAGTTCCTATAAATACAGGAGACGAGCTCATAATGATTCACTGAGAGCAAGCCTAGCTGAGCTTGCCTCTTGTTTCTGCGGGACTCTCAGTGAAAGACCCACAGTCCTGGTGGTTAACAGGGAAAATGTGGCTTGGCAGCGCATGTCCCCAGGGAGGAAGGCTAACGACACACCGGGCTTTAGCAAGAGGAAAGCCAAGGGAAATTACAGTTCCTCTGGACTTGGTGCTCATGAGGCGACATCTGGAACACCATGTCTAGATGTCACCTCCTGGTACAAGAGAGACACAAACAGGAGCACGTCCACAGCAGGCTCTCAGCAGCAGAAGACTAAGCAGAGATCTATACAGTTTTCTGCTACATAAGAGGCATTGGAGACAGCCTCCTGCCAGAGGAGGAGAAAACCCACAGGTTGTGTCTGTAATTTGATTACAAGAAAAGGTAAGAGTAGTAAACACTGGAACAGGGGTCCAGAGAGGCTGTGGATTTGCTGTTCCTCAGAGACACTGAGAACTTGACAAAGCCTTGTGTGACTTCTAACTAAAAAGGCAGCTCTGATTTGAAGGTGGGTGGGATCAGAGACCTTCCAGAGGTGTCTTCCACCATGCAGCACTCTCTGATTCTGTGTCAGTATGCAGAGAAGCATTGGGAGAGGCACTGGGAAACCCAACCAGGAGGCCCCCATCCAGGCTTCAGGAATTATGTTGCTGCCACTTCAGGTGCTGAATGTAATGATGTTCGTGTTCTTATACATATGGACATTTTGGTAGCTTGAGGGTTGTTACTCTAATGTTCTGTTAGCAGATGCACAGACATTCCATTTGTGTTTCAGCCAACAGGACAGGAGTCTGTCTATCCACCGGCCGGTCAGTACTCCTATCCTGCAGTTCCTGGAGGATATCCTCCAGCAGGAGGAGGGACCTATCCTGCAGCACCACCGTATCCAGGGGCAGCAGGTTACCCTGCCCCTGGGGGCTTCCCTGCCCCTGGGGGCTTCCCTGGAGCTCCCCAGGCTGGAGGAATGCCACCTTATCCTGGAGGTGAGATCCTTTGGTAAAGTACCTCTAGGGAGCGGCTTCTGGTGTAATTTCTCTCAGTGCTTGGTAGGAGCAGTAAAGAAAAGCAGCTTTGTTCAGCCACCCTCTAGGCAGCCACACTGCTGCCTGGCACTAAGTACCTGCATGCTGCCAGCAGGGCCTTTGTGGTTCCAGACACACAGAAATTAAGTCTCTTGCATAGCTTTTGCTCAGTAACCCGGCTCATGTTGCATCAGAAGTCAAGCACAGAGCAGAAGTGTGCTGAAATCTTTCTCCTCTCAGCTCCCGCAGGGCCCGGGTTTGGAATGCCTCCTGCTGGCCCTGGCTTCGGTGGCTTTCCACAACCTCCTGCCCAAAACTATGCTGGGGGTGGACCAGCACAAATCCCAGGTATGTCATGTTTAAGGGAACATTAAGCATCCAAGGTCAAGCCAAGAGATCCCAGGATGGTTAGTAACAAGTTAGACTCTCACCTCTGTACCTGTTAGTTTCGAGGTTTGCTTGCCATACACCTCCTACCAGCTTTCTTGCCAGGACCACTGAAGGGCTGGTGAGAATCAGCTCCAGTTGCTACATCCAAAAGCAATGGCTGTCACTGACTAATGGTCATGACTTAATCCTTGTAAAAAGATTTTTGTCAGTTGTCTCTGCCAGACATTCAGAGCAGCAAAACTTCTTAAAAATGACTGCTTTGCTACCTCTAGTAATAACTAAGCTGCCGTTAAAGTTGTACACGTGTGTTACGGTTAGAAGTAAAATCCCAGAGTCAGTATTTTTAGAATGGCCTTGCTAGTGTCTGTGCCTGAATCCCTCTGCGACTGCTTTCTCCCATGGTTTTCCAGGGCACAGTCAGTTACTCATCATGATAGGTATCACGACTTAGAAATCAGGTATTGTGCAGTGGTGTGTCTGTAAACGGCTTTGTTTTCAGATTAGACTGTATGTACCTAACAGGATGAGACCAAAGTAATTCCTTTTATCTTGTGCTTTATTTTCAGGATATTCTGGTGGCCAAACACCAGCACCAATGCCTGGTCCGGTATGTGCTGTATCCTCTTCTATAATCTACCTCAAGTGGCTTCCATATTGTTAATGCTTTTGCAGCTGGTTTCCAACAATTTGCAGCAAGTTGTGTGTCAGGAGTTCCCAGCTACACTCGGAGTACAAGCAGAACAAAACTACCCCTACAATACCATACCTGTACCTGTGTTTACTCTCTAATTAAGTAGATCTTCATTCATACAAGTGGGTCACTTAGGCATTGGTAGGCCAAAGCTGTTCAGCACAACTAAATGTCACTCAGATTCTGTGTTAGAGCTAAAAAGGGAACCTAATGTCCAGCTCCTTCTGAAGTATCAATTTTGAAGCTGTGATTCTAATTTGGATCGATATTGTGCAGGACAGCTAGTCACGTGTGACTCTTCTTTCAGCCTGCAGCAATGGTTCAGGGTACCCAGGGCACAATTCAGGCTGCTCCAAACTTTGATGCTGGAAGGGATGCAGAAATTCTACGCAAAGCTATGAAGGGGTTTGGTAAGTCGGCAAGAGAAGCTTAAATCTCTGTTGAGCTAACTTCTCAACACTTTGTCCCCAAGCTTTTCAGAAGTCACACCTTCAGAACGATTTGTGCAATTCACTACACAAATAAACTTGGTGTAATCTGCGCCAAATTAGACAGAAAAGTCAATAGATTTCAGGGGTAACCAGCTGCTGTACAGCTGTGCCCAAAATCAAGATTATAAAGTTCATAGTCTCAGAGGGATCGATACGAGTTCCTACATGACATCACTCTTCTGTTTCCAAGGAACTGATGAGCAGGCTATCATAAATGTGGTTGCAAACCGCTCCAATGATCAAAGGCAAAAAATCAAGGCAGCTTTCAAGACTATGTATGGCAAGGTACGTGCAGCGGTTCTTTCCATCAGTAAACAAACCCAAAGCCTTCAACTGTTGCTTTAATTGCCTGTACCTGGTTGCATTTTAGTCTTGGGGAGGGGCTTGGGTATTTTAAAATTTGGATACCGAGGGACATGTGGTATTTCACATGGTGTTGTCCGCATACTTGGCAGAAGCAGGTTTGGAGTGAGGTTGGGGCTGGCTCTGTCCTTGACCAAACAAGAAGCTTCTCTGCTTTTGTAATGCTTGTGGATTGGACAGAAGCAAATTTAAACTGCCCTTGTGCTAGCATCTGAAGCTCCTGGGTTCTTTATGCATGCATGCCAGTGCTGAAATCTGTTTCTTCATGAGAAACAAACAGAAACCAGTTGAGAACTAGTCAGTCAATGTAAGGTCAAGATAATTGAGTTCCCTCCCTCTGCCATGTTTGCAATTTAAAGTGAAATGTTATAGTTGTGGCACTTCTCAGGACCTGACTAGATTTTAATTAATAAGGAGACAATGAAGAAGAGCTAAACTGTCACAGAGGGAAGTTGCTTGTAATAAACAAAGCAAAGCTTTTCAAGAAAAACAGCACAAAGGTGGAAATCGGTCACAAAAGTAACTTACAGTTTGATCCTTTTTCAGTATCTGTTTGCATGGCTATCATATTTCAAAGCTGGTTTTGTGTTTTTCACTGAACAGGATTTAATTAAAGATCTGAAGTCTGAGTTAAGTGGAAATGTGGAAGAACTGATTTTAGCACTCTTCATGCCAAGGACCTACTATGATGCCTGGAGTTTACGCCATGCAATGAAGGTTTGGTTTTCCTGTAAACAAAATAGTTTAAAACTGTCTTAACGTGCTCATCTAAGAAAAAAAAAATCTTGCAGTGGTAAAAAAGTTTCAGGACTGTGGGGCTGAAATTTCTTTTTCTTCTGTGTCTCCAAGTTCCAGCCAATTTCTGCAGGATTAGACAAGTCAGGGTAGCGCTCTGTCCTGCAGAGGATGAGGTGCTGCAGCACAGAACTGCATTCTCTGCCACTTGGTCCACACTTTTGCTAAAACCTGAAGGGCCATGGTGCCATTAAAACTGTAACCACTGTTTAAACTCAGGGTTTGTACTGCTCCTTACTAGGACCAAACCATTGTTACTGGGAGATACTGGGGGTTTTTATTATTCCCCCCCCCCCTTTTTTTTTTTTTCAAAAGGACAACAATGAAAAGACTCTTTCATTAAGGGCAGACGCTGCATTTTTCTGTTCAGGTATTAGGGCTGCATCAGAGATGAGTTGAGCTAGTTGGGTTAAACCTTTAACTTGCTTGTTTAAGAACTTCTTGCGTGCTTGCACTGCAGCAGCTAGCAGGTGGCTGAAAGTGGAAGTGAGTAACTTAAACCATCTATGAATGCAGACCTTCTACAGACTGCAAGACTTAAAATTGGAACACAATTCTACGCTGGGCAAACCAGATTTTACCTGTGCATCTTTGTCCTTACCGATTACCGTAAGGCTCTACCTTTCTCCAGTATGTTTCCAGATTGAGGTTGTTAAATAATTTCCTTCCTAAACCATTTCCCGGTTAACTTTGGCTGGTACCACTGCTGTGGGTGTATAGTTGTGGGGCATTTTTTTAAACAGGTGCAGAGTGGAACGTTTGAGCAATCTTCATTCCATTTTAAGTACACAGGTTTAGTGCTTTCATACCGCAAGGATACTGTTCTTGTAGTGTAGACTGTATTAAGTTTTGAGATAGCGGATGAATGATTTCTTTCAGTTAAGGAGAACTGAATAGGTGGTTTTCTGTGGTGTTATGTCCCCTCTCCCTCTGCCTGCAGGGCCCAGGCACTCAGGAGAGAGTGCTGATTGAGATCCTCTGCACAAGGACAAACCAGGAAATACGAGAAATCGTGAACTGCTATAAATCAGAATTTGGAAGGGACATCGAACAAGACATCAGAGCAGACACTTCAGGACACTTTGAACGATTACTTGTATCTATGTGCCAAGTGAGTTTACCTTTTTTTTTGGTAGGATAATGGTGCACAGTCTGATTTCAATGCATGCAATCATCATGGAGCCACAAACAGCCTGTGTATGCTGAGCAGGAGTGGGGTTTTTAAGAAACTAGCCCATGGCCATTGATTTATTCCCTGATGACAAGCAATCAGCAAAATAATTTGGCTGACAGAATGACCTTTATGTTAGGTAGAACAGCTATGAGAATCCCTAATGAGCTAAGAGGCACCACAGTGTAAAACTTAACCTCCCAAGGAAAACCCCAGCCTTCCTTCCCTTCTCGTCACAATTAGGGAGGTGCTACCATTGAACTCAGGTGAACACTGCAGCTTGCTTAGCCCTTGTCACTAACTAGGGGTCTTTTTGTGTTGAGGAACAGTAACTAAGAGTTGTCCGTGTTTAGGAACAAATACATACTAATGCAACCACCCACATTTCTCTGATCAATCTGCCCGTTTGCTGTCAAGAATTTCTATGCCAAATCTCTATCCCATTTGCCTCTACCTTTGTGAGAGAGTTCAGCTACACACTGAAGTATGTGGATCCACAAGAAAGCAAGCCTTGAGACGCTCGTGTTGCTAGTTTTTATTTTGATAAATCCAGTAGTTTACAACCACTGACAACCACACTGTTTAAATATTATATTAACCACTAGGGATACAGCAGGATTTGACAGCATGTGTTGAGCCTACTCAGCCAGTATAATTAGCAGTAGCCAGCCATGCACTGGGCAGCAAATAATGAAAAGGACATAAAATGTCAGATAAACCTTACTGACATATTACAGCTATAGTAAGTGCTTTATGGAGATATTCTTGCTTGAAATTCGCAAATCTGAGATCAAACAGAAGACCTGAGATATTTCAGGTGTCCATATTCAGTAATATAACTCAGGAGTTTGTTTGGGAAGAGTCTTTGTAACTGGAAGCCTAGAAACGAACAAAACAAGACAAAGCTTACGTTACTTCTGTTGTAATTAATACAGTATTGTATTACAACTATGAGATGGTACATAGGGGTAAAACTGTTTGAGTCAGTTTACTCACGGTTTCAATCAGACCATACAAATAAGGCTTTGGGGCCACTCTGCCTTAGTTTTAAAGGAATGTCAAGATTTTCAAGCTGGTATTGCTCTTTCTGCTTCCAGCTGTGGAGACCTGTGCTTGGGGTCTACACTGCAAGCAGTTAAAGCAAAGCCTTCCCTGTGTAATTTCATTTGACATCTGTTGTCTTTGCTTTTAGGGTAATCGAGACGAGAATCCAACTGTGGATTATCAAAGAGCCCAAGAAGATGCTCAGCGTCTGTACCAAGCTGGTGAAGGAAAACTTGGGACTGATGAATCCTGCTTTAATATGGTTCTGGCAAGCAGAAGTTTTCCCCAGCTGAAAGCAACAGTTGAGGCATACTCCAGGGTAGGAGTTACTCACTGATTTCAAATTAACTTGCTCGGTGTATTTGAAATTAAGGTTCCAGTTGTTACTGAATTCCATTATCCACATATGAATCTCATTTATTTGTAGATTGCTAATCGTGATTTATTAAGCAGCATTGACCGGGAATTTTCTGGAAATGTAGAACGTGGTTTGAAGACTATTGGTAAGTGTTACCTCCTCCCTCCCCTTATCCTTAGGAATTAAACCTTCAAAATGAAGAAGAATCAAATGCAACAGTGGCCATATGCAAATCAACACACAATCTGAGACTCTCTTAGCACAGAAGTAAATTATTCATGTTACATTTAATTGGAGAAAAATAGCATCCAGCTTGAAAAAATCCGTTTGAAACAAGAAAAGGCTACGTAGGAACTAGCTGTCACTTCTCTGGGCAGGCAGGCAACTACACCGAAACAGGGGTCACTGGTTAGTGCTTGTAGTTGTATTTTGCAGAGCTCTGCAAAATGCAGTGCGAGGACCAGGGCAAGAGAGCCAGCAGAGACAGCTGAGCCACCCATGCTGAGCCACTCGGAACCAACAACCACCTACTTCAGGCACAGTTAGTTCCCCTTCTGTTCTGCTTCCCCACCACGACCTACCCCCAAGAAACCTGAATTAACTTTTCCCTGCTGGCTTTTTTTTTTTTTAGTGAGACAGTTCAATCTGAGCACAATTTGCTGATACCCAGATTCAATGGGATTTACTAGTAACAGTAAATCTGCAGACCCCAGTCCTGCCAGCGCTTACCAGCATGACAGTGTTTCTGTAGCCACAGCAGACTAGCAAAAAGGTCCCAGATTATATTCTGCTGCAGTGTCTTACGGGAAAAATTCAGCTCTGGGACTGGTGTAACAGAGTTAAAGGCCCATCTCTGAGAGTGAACAGTGCAACTGTAACAAGATCCATCCTATAACCACCAGTGAGATCTCCTCCCAGTTGTGCTTCTGTAAGAGAGAGTCTAGCAAGGGACCATGAATGAGATACTAGCTATCTCTAGTACCAGCTATCCAGGAGAAGATCTGTTTTACCTATTTGAGAGTGAATGTTTCTTTGTAAAGCACTTCCAGAGAAGTTAACCGCTAATAAATTTTACTGTGAGGAACAGTTTATTTGCTCAGTGTGAAACTGAACAGGGCTATGTCCCACTGTCCACAGCAAAAATCCTGAACGGGTCCTGCCAGGTATCACTGCACAGCAGACAACACTGGAACTAACCCTACCCATGTACTTTATTGCAGTGCAATGTGCTTTAAATCGCCCAGCCTTTTTTGCAGAAAGACTTTACTATTCCATGAAAGGAGCTGGCACAGATGATTCTACTCTCATCAGAATTATAGTCACTCGGAGTGAGGTAAGAAACCTTCTCTGTAAACACCATGTGTAGTGGAAAGCTCTCTACCCTAACCAGCTTTTCATCATAGAACCAGTACATGGTTTGGGTTGGAAGTGACCCTAAAGACCATTTACTTCCAACCCTGCTGCCATGGCAGGGACACCTCCCAACAGAAGGTGCAAGACTTACTCCTTCTTCTGTAACTGTTGAAATTATGGATTGCAATTAAGCTTTTATGGGGTTTGCATCTACAAGAACACATTTATATGTTTTAAAGTCAGCGTTTGTATAGTAATTTCATTACCTCTGGCTAGACAGCAGTCCTGCTTGTCTTCCATCTTAATGTGAATGTCTGACCTTGTAGCAGGTAAGCACCTGTATTTCAGAGGTTCAGCTGTGAACAATTAGGATAGTGCAGTCCTAACAAAGCAAGGAGCAACTGCTTTGGGAGCTGCTTCTCTGTCTTTAGAGGGACCAGCTGTGTTGTAAGATGTTGCACGGTTCACCCTTGGTGTGTGTTCTATAGTCCATGAGGAGACGATGCGGGGTGGCTGTCTAGCAGTTAAAACCATACACTGTGGTTTAAGTTTTGTGCCCTTTTCTCCCCCTTTCATTTCCCCTTTGCACAGATTGACCTTGTGCAAATTAAAGAGATGTTCACACAAATGTATCAGAAGACTTTGGCTACCATGATATCAAGCGATACAAGTGGTGATTACCGGCGTTTGCTGCTGGCAATTGTTGGTCAATAGAAGAGGATTGTCTCTTGGTTTTATTTTTTAAAACAAACTGAAGGACATGTAACGTGCTTTATGCAGACATCACTAACTTTATGTGTAAAGAATAATTTTAGACTTTGTATAATCAAATACACCTTCTGGATGATTCAACTGCTTATTGCGCTTACAACTGCCCTAATTTACAACACATAATACTCTTTATTGTATAATAAAAGATGTATCTTGTCTATTAGCCCAAAGCCCTAGTCCTTTTGACCCTGACAAAACCACCTCCCCTCTGCCAGACTCCCATGTGATTAAAGCTTTTCTTGGCAGAATCTCCAGCACGCAGCGACTTTTTTTGTAATTCCTGAACTTCACTCCTGACTGTGGGTGACAAAAAAAAAGCCTGAGGCTGTGATGTAAAGCATTTTACACCACCATTGCTGTAATGTTGAAGAACAGGCACGTGCTCCATTAAAGTCACATTACACCGGCAGTCTAAGGACCTTGGCAGAATCTGAGTGTACCCCCTATTCCATTTCTTAAAGTAGTTACTGCTGGTGCTTAGTTACCATTACGCTTAAGGTAGCAATGGAAGGGAGAAGCCATCTCTGATCCACTTTTGAAGTATCTTGTTGTAAAGGAGCGGCTGACACAGCATGTGACTGAGCGGTGGGGAAAAAAAAAAGCCAGTATCTAAATGCTAACACTACAGAACATCCAAATGGAGAGTGACTGTGACCCACACAATACTGTGGATGCGTTCAAAGGATTTAAAAAAAGACAGCTTTGAACAGCACATTTGGTCTTGTAGAAAGCCACGGCTATCAACGTAACACAAGCTGCAAGTCCAGCAAGAAGTAATGTGTTCCCTAACATTTCAAAGTCACATTCTATCAAGTAACGGTAAAACATGCTTTCACCAGCAGCACAACCCTATTTCTGTTATCCCTGAAACAAAAATAGTTGAGACTGGTAGAGCTGCTTCCAGTAAGGCAAACCTTTCACCCTTATACAGCGTGTACATACAGGGCTTTGCAAAGTCTTATCATTTACCAAGCCTACCATCCCCTACAGCTCAAACATTTCACTTCAATGAATGTTCTACAACCCACATCTGACTTTAGACTGTAAGTGTTTCCTGACATTAAATACAGAACAGATTAAAATTCAAATTAAAACAAACGTCAACAACAGGCAGAAGTTGATTTGGGGAGACAAAGGCATTTACTCTGCATTACTCTGGTCATCCTTGGTGCAAGGATCCACTGCGATACAGGCAGCTGTCAACAAGTCTTAAAAA
Organism: Phoeniculus purpureus; assembly: GCA_028565055.1. NCBI lineage: Eukaryota > Metazoa > Chordata > Aves > Bucerotiformes > Phoeniculidae > Phoeniculus > Phoeniculus purpureus. The sequence goes on along the minus strand of JAOXOE010000632.1, from coordinate 10,338,735 downwards.
CTTTGATTCTTCAGCAAACTTCCTCACAAGTGAAAATCCTCACCGCTTCACCTGTCTGCTACACAGTTCTGTGTCCTAATGAGAATTTACCTATTTTCTTTAGAGGCTGGTAACAAGTAAGGTGTTAGGCAGGTAACAAGATCTGTATGACTGATAATGAAATTGCAGCACAACCAGAACAGACACTGTGTATCACTGACACAATGGTTTTTCAAGATTAAACATTAGGAAAAAGAAAGCCATTCATGAGATCGTGCCTCAAACCAGAAGAGACCAGTTACCTCTGTCTAAGAGAAAACCAGCTGCAGTGCCACCCATCTGTCGTTTGGATGAAGAGGCCAATCACCTTCATTAACTCAGTAGATACAGCTAATAACAATTTTTCCATTGCACAGTTGGTACTCAACAAGCTTTGAAAAGAAAGCTGCTGTTCAACACTCTAAATCATCTTGGTTGGAGATGCTGTGAGTTTGCCATTAAACTAGAAGTAGTTAGGCACCGTGCACTAGGTTGTCCTTCAACTTGGCTCACTAGGTAGCAGCAAGTTTCTCAACATCACACAATCCTGCTTTAGAATAAGCCCACAAAACTGTAGTCAAGCACATTCTGTACTTTTACTTCTCCATTTGACTAAGATGCATTTACACTTCTCAGAATAGTTGGAACCCCCAGCCCAGCTTTGAATGGGCCTTCTCCCTGCAGGTGCCCTACAGAGAAGAGCACCACAGATGGTGGGTTAATGCAGTTTAATGCAGAAGTTCTGTGGAGAAGTGATGACCTATTCCCTGGGACCCATGCAGTGTCAACCGAGCCAGAGCATTGACTGCTCCAACTGAAACCAGGAAACCAACACATTCCTCATTGCTTCTGCTGCCTGTGCCTTTTGGCTGACAGGAATTCCCCAGCCTTCTCCCTTCCCTAACCAAGACAGACTAAAGCTACAACATTGCTTCTTTTTTCACCTTCCTTCAAACACTGGAAGTATCAAATGAGTACGGAAAACTACTTACAGTTTTCTGGGAGGAAGGTTGTAATTTCTTCTCCCCAACAATACAAGAATTAGACACAGCTCCAGACTCCACCTTTCAGAAACACGGTAGTAAAAAATGAATGCCCGCTTCCCAAACAAAGAAAACCCAGACATAGTCCTGTTACCCAACTACTGGCTTCAATGGTGACAGGAGACACCGTGAGAAATCACGTCAACAACCACAAAATTTTCCTGTGCTGCAGATCTGCCTTCATGACTGGCAAGAGCTACTGCAAGGGAATGCTCAAGGAAGTGAGAATCACTGCAGCTGGACACTTAGTGCCATGCAAGTATCAGAACCAGTCCCTTCAATGAGGTCTTCGCACACAAAGGTTACGTTTGTATTTTCTCCACATGCTGGTCAGAATACTAATCCCAGCTAATCTCTGAGTGCCAAGTAAAGAAAAATACTTTCTTGTGAGGTTGAGAAATTTTCCACGAGCGCTTACAAGAAGGAAGGTACCACCACAGCGTTCATCACGTTACATTTCAGTGGCACTTAGTAACACGCACTTGTTCTGCTCTGGTAATATCATCACATGCAGACTGCACAGCGTGCTTGACAGAAAACCCCAACCAAACTCACCATTTTTAACTTCATCTTCTGCAGTCAACCTTTGAGAAGTTTCCCATCAGAATGCATCTGCAATAAAGTAAAATCAAATGTTAGTGCGCCATTAGCACGTGCGCCACCTCTTTTGATGTTAATTCTCATCCTGTTCATTAGCCTCTCCTTACTCTGGAAACAATGCACCAAAACCACCAAATGATGTATCTGTGCTGACTATCACACAGTCCTCCCGCTCTGCCCAAAGAGCAGCCCCAACACACTTCAATGGTGTGGAACGTCCAGTTAACACACAAAACACAGCCGCTCTTAACGGCCTTTCTAGAATCAACAAACCCTGCTCTTCCAAGCTGGTGCAAATCACCAGTGGATGCCCAGTTCAGCAGACAGAAAGTATCCTGATACTTAATTTAGGAGAGAGAAATTGAAAGAATTTTTAAAAAGGTAGGTATAACATTTACATTACACAGCTTTGACATCCAATTAGTTCTCTGCAGGATAAATCTGACCTTGTAGGCTGGGTTTTTTTTAACAGTTTGAATTTTGAAGGCTATTTCTAAACAATTTTCAAGGTCACCTTAGACCTACGTATGCCAAATAAAACCAATACACAGTATAGGAGCCGCAGCCCATGCACAAAATTTATTGTGTGCTACTGTTTATAAAATACTTGAATAGTTCAGAACATGCATAAAATTTCCAACCGGGGTGGGGAGGTATGTACAGATTGTACTCGAGGGCAAAACACAAAAGAAAAAAAAAGGGGTGGGGGCTGGGGGAGATGAACTCTGGTGACAGAAGTTTCAAGTTGTGTTCCAGGGGATGAGAAGGACATGTAGCAAATATCAAAATATATAACAAAGTACAGTGGCAATCAGTACAGTTCATTATTTGTGAACAAACCAGCACAGGGCTTCAATTTTTATTTTAACCAAGCAGTCCTGTAGATACCGAAATACATGCAGTCTCAAGTTTACACTTTCACTAACGCCTTAGCAGTTGAACAGAGCAATTGCTTACGTGCTGCTTTGCCTAAACAAAAAGTATGTCCCATACAGGTTCCGTTTCCTTTACAGATTTAAAAATAATAAAAAAGCTTGCAGCTATTCAGCCCAGTGACTATCAGCTATTGATGCAACCATAATACACACAAAAAACTAAAAGTACCCATAACATCTAGGGAACCTACTTCATAGGTCTATATATTAAATATCTGCAAATGAAAACATGCATACACAAAACACAATGCCAAGCTTTACAGACTTGATATGAATCAAAATGTACTTAAACAATGTACAAAGTTCAATTAAAAGTACCTTAAAATTAACGCTTCCATATCTTTCTTATTTTTAGAATTAGTATATATAATAATTTTATTTTTTTAAAATTCAAGGTGGGGAAGAGTCTTGAAAAAGCTGGGCAAAAAAGTTTCTAAATTAAATATTTTTGTTTAATCTTGTGTTCAAGTAATAAACATTCCTACATAGAAATCTTCTGATAAGCTGTAACTAAAAAATACAGTGAATACCATATAGAATTAGCAACATCTAAGGAGTAAACCTGAGGTCAGCAGTTTACAGAATGACAGAGATCCTTTTTTTTGGCATTTTTTTTCTGTCTATTTAAAATACAGTTTTTGCAGCCTCAGATACTTTAAGACCATTCTAATCTATTGTTTTAAAGACATTTCATGAAACCGATGTCCATTAATAAATAGTCAGCTCTTAGGGCTGTGTTTGAAAGTCTGATTTAAAAAAAACCAACACACTACCTCTACTAAAAGAAAAATCCCATTTGTAAACTTAAAAGTGTTGACAACAATAAGCATAAGATGCTAGTCTAGATGTGCTTTAGTGATAACAGCCCGATTCCTTTCCCAGATCTCTTCTGAATCTCCAGCAGCCAGCAATGGACTTTGTGTAAATCGATGAGGCACGATCCCAGGAGGTCGGGTCACCATGTAAAGAAGAGGGGCTGTTGTCTCCAAAGCAGGATGGGATCGACTTAGATGGTTTCCCACCTCATCCTTAATAGTCACTTCAAGCGATCCCCTGGCTATTTCCTCTGTTGTCACCTCAAAAAGCAGTAATGCAGGAATTCTCAGGCAAGACATGAGTGAGTAGATCAGAAGCCGACGTGGTCACTGTGCATTGTTGTTGCCAGTTCCATTGTTTCCATTGGCATTGGTTGTGTTTATAGTATTAATACCATCTTGCTGAAGAGCATCTTTTCTTGGTGGCATTCTCTCATTGATCCTATCCAAACCTTTTGCTTCTTCAAAACTGCAGATTTTATGTTGCGGAGAGAATCCTCGTATTGCTTAACAAAATGCAAATTTGATATGTCAGTAATGGAAAGAGAAGTTGAAAGCACATACTTTTGCTAACAAATGATGTTTAAAAACAGGTAAAAAAATGAGCCAGAGAAACCTTATGGCTTTGCACCTGCGTTAGTAAAAGCTTCTCTAACCTGCTTTCCTGAAACACTCAACAGCAATCAGTTTGTAACCTACGGAACAAAGTATGGCAAATATTCTGCAAGTAGGAATCAAGGGGTTTAAGCCCACTTGATTGCTTCTGCGCATCCCTGGTGGGGCCAGCTCTCAGCACCAACTGCTACTGCTGCCCAGTGCATCAGGCTTATCTTAACATCCCCCTCCTCTTCGGTGGAATGTCAGTAAGATCTAAGCAGCACAGCAAGTGCAGTGGAGGCAAAGCAGCAAAGAGTCACAAAAGGAACAGTAGGTTTCCATCCTGCACACGCACTGATGGCCTGATCCTGCAGTTTGCATGCAGGCAAAACTGCGGGATGTGGTTCATTGTGTGCTAACCATGTGGGTGATGGATATGGACACAACCACAATCACCAAGTTAGCACTGTGGTTAAGTGATGGTACGATTTAAATACGAGTGTATTTAAGGTACGGACAGAAAGTAGGAATTATTTTGCTACTGACTGTTGTAATGAATGAGGTCTGCAGTTGAATTTACACCTGAAAATGATTGACCACATAAAAAGATTGAAGTCTTTGGGATGAAATAATTCTTTGGAGATTTAGGTACAACTTTCCACTCACAACAGGACCTCTTGCACATGTGTGTGAGAACAGAACATGGCACTTGTTTATATTTTTGGAGATCTGAATTCCTTAATTAAAAACAAAGAATAGTCATTAAATGGTGCTTTGCAACCAAATCTGAAAAACCCCAAAAGTAGCTCTCTCTCAACTGCTATGCTCTTCACTTCACTGGATATTGAGCAGGAAGAAATTAAAGTCTCTCTCTGAAAACACAACAATCTGAAGTTGGATACCCTGAATCCCAAATGATTTGATGTGTTTTGCTCAGTTCCACTCAGTTCCATAGGACGTATCTAGAACTTATTGAGCATAGAAGCACTGATAACCCACAGAAATTAATATGCCTCATAGTGGCCAGCTGGCACTACACTGGAAATACATTTGGTCAACAAACTATATTCAAAAAACCATCACATTTATACGTTTTGCACTACCAGATGTGTTAAGGGAAGTTCCAAAAAATATATTCAAAGCCATTAAAATAGATTTTATGAGCAAAGGCATGCATAAACAACCCTCCTTTCCACATATAACCCCCCTCCCACAATCAAACAAAACCTTGCAGCTGAATGCAGAAAAACCCCCACTAAACACTACTGTTCTGAAGAGACACCACCACATACCACAACATGCCATTATACAAAAAAACTACTGCAGATGTGGTAAAAATGAACAGAAAGACGACCAAAAACCCCCCAAGAATTTTCCTAAAATATTAATAATCATCCTAAAGCCAAAAATGAATGTTACATGTAAAAGGGATGAATCAATGCAGTTGATTCATCTCTGCTTGTGCAAGTTGAAAGTAAAACACACCCACACAGAGTACTTTTGAATTCCCTCCCAGACACCACAGATCTCTGCCAATGGCAAAGACTCTGATCATACCTTTTTCAGCCTCAATTGCCTCTACAGTGGCTGTACAGAAGTGAGCAGATGCATGCAAAATGAATGAGAAAGATGAAGAGTGTAATATCGCATAGCAGAAAAGGCAATGATCAATTTAATATAGTACGCTACGCCAGATTAGATTACAACTGGTTAATATTATAAATTATAGTTAAGGTTTTGGGGTTTTTTTAAGTGAAACTTCTAAATTTTAACTAACACAATTTGTCAACTGAAAGTATTTCAAAGTAACGCTAATTAACTGATGTTATTAACTGCACATTCCTACAAGGGTTTGGTTTCTTTAAAGACAGCAGCATAAAATTTCAAATTACGTTAAAATTGTGGTATAGTTTAAAAAAGAGACAACTAAAAAATCTATTTGAGACTACTATTTCTGAAGGTTAAAATGCATTCATGAAGTTACTAGGAAGTACGTTATAAAATTAACACCAGCAGGGTTCTAAGAAGAAGAAATTGTTTCTCCCTTTATGTTTAGCTCCCTGAATTTTAACAGGTACTTAAGTTTGTCACTGTATTTAAAGTTAAAAAGGGTATATCTGAGAACTGAATAGTTAAACTTCAAACCATAACAGGCAAAGCTATCAAGTCATATTTACAAATTGTTGTAAAATTTTTTAGTTGAATCAAAGCCTGCAGCAGGAAGAGGTCTGGATTTCGCACAGTCTTGGTGGGCTAATTAATGTGCATATGAAAAAAAAAATCTAGCTTACTAGTTGCTTTTCAAGTTAAATAACCATGACATCTGCTGTAATGTCCTAGAAGATCTTTCCCGATGGTTTTAGCTCTAGAAGTCAAAGCTTTAACACAAGATCTTTAGGATATTTTTTTAGTGCTAAAAAAACCACTTTATGACTGTGACCTAAATTGCAGGCTGGAAACCAAACACATTTCAATTGCCTGTGTTGTTAGGTATCAACTGCCTACACGACGTGCTCATAACCTCACTATATCATAGAACTGTAACTTCCACTGAGATACTCTAAAAAACCAAAGCAAATCAGATACTTGAATTCCACGCCATTACAATACCATGGAATAGCTAAGGGCAATGCAGCGCTTCAGGATTCACACACTGCATGGTCCATGGCACCTATACATTTTTTAAAATGTCCTACAGAGACAAGGGTAATCCCAGAATTCAATCAAAAAGGAAGTTGAATTGAAGGTTATGTATGTTTATGTTAAGAGAAAGAAACTTTCTCAAATTGTAAAAATCAATTGCTTTAGGAATAATTTTAGAAAGTCACCAGATGCATACTTTCATACACCATAACCAATTGACCAAATAAATACAAGACTATGTAAAAAAACTACCTCTTTCCACCATTCCCTGTTACCTTTGAAGTCTTTGTTTTCAATCTTTTCCTGAAAAGATCACGAATATTGATTCTCTGTAAATTATGTAGCTTGGTCATAAATACAAATTTCAAACTTTAATCCTAGTTCATTCTACTTGCTGTACTATTGCTCCAAAAAAGATCTTGGAATATACATCACAGTTAAGAAAAGGACATAAAAGAACAAACTGACTGGAAAACACAAGCACTTTAAAAAATGTACCGTAAAGACTCAATTTGGCAAATGACTTTGTTGGATTCACTTTTGCAGGTCCATCTACACTAGAACTATAGCCTTTGTAAACCCTGACAAACCTCAAATAAGTAGTGCGTCATAGCACAGCGTGAACACATGATCCTACAGTCTTTGCAAGGAAAAGTCTTGACTTGAGAGCAGATCTTGAGCAACAAGGTTGAATGCATTTCCACTCTCAATTCCAGATCCCTCCCTGCTTTACTTAGGGGGAGGATCTAATACAAAATCCTTGTAACTTTCAATGTAAACCCAAAAAACTATCTTACTGCCCCTCTGAGGAACAGCAAGGGCAGCAATGAAAAATAAGAAGCATTTGGCTAGTTCAACTAATTTGCACGGATGTACTTACTCTTTTTAATTTTGGCTTGTGTTTATCATGTTGCTGAGTAAGAATTTAGGTGTTTGGGTTCATGTTTTTTTAAACAACGCCAACGCAAAGACATTCTGGAATAACTTGGAAAATAATTTTGTTGGATCTGGTTCACAGCATAAGTCACTAGGAAGTGCTACTTTAAAGAACAGTACTGATAGATGAGCTACTATAATGCTCATAACACAAATAACAAACCCCGGAAATCTACATTAATATAAATTTAGGAACTTAAAGGCTGCAATTTCCCAAAGTCTCTTTTTAGCCTTGTACATTAAACCTATCTAAAAATAACCTATGAATTGCTTTAAAATATATATATATACATTTCTGGGAAAGAAATCATATACTGACTTCTTACACAGCAGATAGTTTGCACTTTTCCCCCCCCTCAAATGACCTTTTTTTATTGACTTCTCTTTCACTACAGTTAGAATTTGTATTTTGCCCTCAAACCGTTGTGCAGTAAAAATCTGTTCTGGCATTGCCCATAAAGCAGCTGTATCAGGCTGACTAACATGTACGGTGCCCTACTGCACATCACGTCAATGCCAACAAGTTTCTCTCCTTCAAGAACAGCCACCTTCTCACAAAAGATGGCAGATGTGGCTAAAGGTATTTCTAAAGCAGCAGCAGTGTTTGCTAAGATCTAGTATGGAATTTATGTTACTGACACTGTGAACTGTAACAGGCATCGTACGCATCGCCTTGCTGTAATGCTGACTTCACACACATCTGCATATGTGTACGTATATACTGCCCTGGTGAAAGATGCTTCAGTTCTCTAGAGAGATGTAGATATACACCCCACTTCTTTACAGCTTTCAAAGCTTCTTATAGGTTTACGAGCAACTGGCACAGCTAGACCTTTGTGCCCAGTGCCACTAAAAAAACTGGAAAACACATGACATACTGGTCAGGTTTTGAATTTTGAATTCACTGGTCAGTGAATTTTGAAACAAACAGAAGAATAGAAAAATACATCTACAATTAGTATTATTTTATTTTCTCTGATCTAGGCTGGTTTGAATTCTTGAAAAGTATACTGATCAACACAGTATTACATATTTCAAAGAGTAATTGAATATTTGTAATAAGAAATCCTACTACACTACTGGTGACCGTATTTTGGCCAAGAATATGAGTTTACTGGTATTATGATAGCTTAGAAAAGTGTCAACTAGGCAAGTTTTGTTGGTTTGGTTTTATTTTTATTTCTAGCCTTGCCACTGAGCACAAAAATTTGAGAACTTCTATGTTTTTAAGAATGAAACAAAATACTGGTAAGCAAGTTCCTGCAGTTTAAGGAGAACTAAGAGTTGGCACAAGTTATTTTGAACAATCAACATGACTAAAATGAATGACGTTATTAATGTCATGCATCAAGGAATATTGCCATCAAAAGTTCTAGTCACGAAAAACCAACACCCACAAAAATCCAAACTGCATTTTGCCGACTTTCCAAACATCCACATTTTCAGTAACCGTTGCAAGTTTCATGTTTTATGTTAAAACAATTTTCTAGTCAGTTTGATCCTCTCTGAAATTTGTAATGCAACATGGATAAATTTTGTTAAGTGAGTGAGAGGAACGCAGACTCACTTTTTAAAGCATAATCAAGTACCTTACTAAACACTGAATGTTAGAACTAGAACAGATGCTTTTGGAATAGCTGGATGGATTAGGAAACATACACCATTTCTCATTGTAGACGTTCACAAAACAATCACATACATACACTGGACATATAAACTTACTTGTAGACATTATATGTCCACTGATAAATGACTTAAAATGTGACACTCATGTTTCAAAGCTACAAAAAACCAGCTTTGATAGTTTGATAGAAAATGCGGTGAAAGGCTTTAAAAAAGCTACACAGAAAATTTGAAAATATCTGTACAGCAGCCTAAATCACAGAACAAGGAAGAAGGCAGCTACTCTTGGAAAACAGATTGTGTAAAAAGCATATTCATGTATCACAATCCTTCAGTAGTTCTAAAATTCAGTCCTCCCATAGAACAGATTTATGCTTTCTAGTAAATCCTGAAGATAGCCAATAAAAAAAGATCTTTGAATAATTTATGATAAGAGTGCTGCTGATACGAAGCCCAATTTCAGACTGGTATATTTTAGTTATCCACCACTGTGAAAGAAAGCTGGACTTCATACTTTTAATGCATTTGGTGCATTCACAGCAAGCTCCCTAAACCTAGTTAATCATCTACGGGCCTTGTGAAAAATATGATCCAATCATTCAAAACGAACTAAAAAAAAGAAGAAAAACCTTTTACAAAATATTCAATGAGCCAGATTACAGGTATATTTTGTATAGAGGTCTTTTTATTTTCATGCAAAAAAAAAAATGCACACTTAATAACACCCTTTTATTTTGATTTATTTACAAGTTTTAAATTCATTCCCTTTATTCTCAACTGATTTTATAACAATTACTGAATATTTTTCAAGTACATTATTGTCCAAAATGCACAGACAATGTGCAGCAGCAAATGCAGCAAACCTCAAAAACAAGGTGCTACAACATTGCTTCTACATCAAGAGACAGACAAATGTCTGGGATAGTGGTTTAATTTTAACACTTATACAGACATACATCTATACCTAGAGAGAGACAGACAGATCTAAGAAAGCAGCTACATCTGCAGAGGAAGGAAACAGCATGTTACAAGGACAATTCAGGGAGGTCAATTATACATAGAACATTTGACAAACAACATAGAGAACAAACTTTGGCATTAATTACCAGGGTACAAAACATAGCACATTTCAATCTGTCAATAGAGCGTACTAAGGAACTCCGCAGCCTGTAGCTGTTTGTTATTATTAATATCAACAAGTATTTGACATTGTCAATGAAAATACTAACACATCTAGAACCATTTTAACGGAAAGCAGACGAGTAATAATGCAAAATTACACTGCCATTTTTGTATCTGTAATCATCAGTGCCTCCATGTCAGATCTGTTATGTCTCCTCACAACAGGCAATTGCAACACCTGAAAAATTGTAAACTAAAGAAGCTCAAAGACTGAAAAGGTGGCCTGACATTGTTGAAGTCACTTGCTTTTAGTTTTATACCCTGGTTAAGTATCCATTTCACATTGCCTGATTAACACATAACACTGTGCTTGTATCAGCCGCTAAGACAAGAACTGAAAAGCATAAGAAATTCCCTGCATGCATTATGTGTAGTGTTAGCAAAAGAGTGAGATGTGCCCCAGTCCATCTGAGGCACAGCAAGTTGCATAACATCATTACCACTTTGCAGGGTCTGTCGTCCTCCAGCCAACACTCCACTAGGTAACATTCCAGTGGGAGTCAAACCCTTGAGTGTCAGCACACTTTCACTCTCCTCCCTGGCAGGAGAAGAAACAATAATAAAACCTGAAATATTCCGTCATGAAAACTTGTATTAAATTAGGGATGGGGAGAGGAAGAGCCTGTTTTTGCTGTGCTTTATGCACGTGAAGTCTGAATGTAAATTCAAATTCAATCAAGGAGAAAGGGGGAACTACTCCTGTTCTACAGCAGTCTTTCCTCTGACTAGGAGTTGTAAACAGTGATTACTTCAGAACCAAATTCTGAGCAATTTATTCATACACAGGCTCATTAGCTTTGAAATTAGCACTGAGTGCCTCATGAGGTACTGAGCATATCTCAGTGCGATACAACAATCCATAATTTTGTTCAAAGAGTCTACGCTTCGGGAAATCCCAATTTTAAAAACTATCCTGTTTGAATAATTATGGTCTGTGAAAAACTACATTTGGGGTAAATGTGATCACGAGGTCTCTGGATATAGACAAATACAAGAAAATGTTATTTTTAAAAAGCTGAAAACAAACAAACAAAACCCCCTAGTCCTCAACTTTCTGGCATGCCAGAAATTTTCTGAGCCAGTCCTGACCCTTTCCATTACACCCTTGATTTCAAGCTCTATTTTGGCATTGTCTTTCCAACACTCATAGTTACAAGCTGGACAAATAACTTGTTCTCTGATTTCTTGAAAAAATAACTCTAAAAATATTCTTTAACAAAATATGCCAAACACCATTGGGGTGAATCAAGATGCCAAACGAGTTTCTGATGGACAACGATCTCCCTGAAAAGCTTTTGGCATCTATTATCCTGTGATAGAGGTGTTTTCCTGATACACATAAGAGGGGTTTAAGGAAGGCAGAAGTCATGCAAGTACCTGAGAACAGAGAAGACTCTTGCCATCTTGCCAATTGCACGAATTTTGTTTCTGATTATTTCTTTCCGTGCAGCAGCTGTACCTACTTTCAATGGAATAAGAGAGAATCTCAAGCTCATGAGTATTTACAGGGTCACCATTTTAAAGAATGTTAAATTCCACACAACTGTTTCAGTTCGGTACTCTTCATAGGAGGCAAACACTTAAAAGCACAGTTATAAAATTATGGCTTCTGAATGCCATCAAAACCATCGTCATCACTTCTGTGCCCACAAAACACACAGAAAAAGTTTGGATGTTCACAGTGGTTCACATTAGCAAGTATCTAAATTTTACACTTGAAATTCCCTGATGTATGTATGCATCAAAATGTAGGCAAGCAGCCTGATATAAAATTCAGAGACATTAAACCCACTGAAAAATAGTAATTACAACTAATTCTTACACAGCTGTTCAAGATATAAAAGAGTCACTTGTGTGCTTGTTTTTGTCAGCTCCTCAAAACACACTCCCACAAAATAAAATGCAACAGACTTGCAGTGTTGCTTCTCTCACCACCTAATGTTCCATACCATCTTAGGTTTGCATCGTTTGCAGAAATAACAAATACCAAAGATCTGGAGTAAACATTTCATATTACACAGAGCAGAGAGATACCCTTTGTCACACATGAAAGTGAACATAAAACTGACAGGAGGCTTGTAATTGGGAATGAGAGCTACCTGTGCTTGTCATGATGTTACAAAAACAGAAGCTCTTTTCTCCAAGGCTAAGTGCTGCTGGTTTGATTCAATGTATACAAGTCATCCTCTCCCTCACCCTTCTTTCCTTTCCTAACTCCTGAGTTCAACTCAAACAGGCAAGTCAGACAAGAAGATACCAAAAGTAAAATCCTCAGCCACTGACAAGGAGAGTATTAATCACACCAAGGTAAGAATAACTCAGACACATTTTGAGTTCAACCACAAGGAACCAAAGTGAACAAACTCAAGCAGCTCTGTTTGGTATTCCAGATCTTCCATATATCATTGTTCTTCAACTATGGGACAAAGGTACTCCCTCAAAAAGCTGCCAAACTAGTTTGAAAGAATATAGAAGAGGATCAAAGACATACACTCTAGTACAACAGAATCACTCTGCTCATACCACAGCTCCATTAGCCCAAGGCCCTCCGTTGCACAGGAGTGTGTAGTCTTCAGCAACCCAAACAAAATATAAGGCATATAAGGGCAAACAAGAAGAACAAAACAACACAATAAGGAAAACGTACAGTAGTGACAAAGCAAAAAGGAAGCAAGAGACAACCTTTGCATGAGCACTAAGAGAATTTCGGGGTATGACAAACTGCTGCCAATTTATGTAAACAAAATGAGAAAGCCAGGGACTACGGAGTAAAGCTTTTTTAGACAAAGAAACTATTTAAATGAAGTGCAGACACCAGATTTTAAAAAGCAAACAAACAATGCAGTACACCTAGGAAAAACTTTGGATAGGATGAAACTTTAATTTTGTACTGAAAATACTAGTTTTTTTAAAACTTCTTCAAAACAGTCTGTTTTAAATTACAACTTACACGTTAAATTATTTCTGTAAGCTTTTGCTTTCATTTTTTGAACACTACTAAATAACACATTGAAAATCTGGAATGAGAAGGAGACTCTGAAACAGTTTTTGAAAAGGCTGGGGCTAAATGAGTGACCATAAATCTCTTCATACACGTTTCTCAGCTTTCCTCCTACCTACACCTATTTGAGGGCTACACTGACACAGAGCTGTCAACATTCAGGCTGAAACGATTTCAGGCAGTGCTAGTGCTTGTATTTAAGTGCTCTGGAAGATCCTTGGGTCTTAAAAGGAGAAAGACTACTTTTGGGTTAGTTTTAGTGTTTTGTTAGGGGTTGGGGTTTTTTTGAACATTTTCTCCATATTGCCCCAGCCCTCCACAAGCAACACAGTCAAAAGGCCAAGTGCATTACTCTAGGCCACAGCACTGCACTAGTGTGGCCACTAAACACTAGTTAGTTCAGAGAAGACAGTAGTAATTCTGCTTGCAGAAGAATGTCTTGATTACAAACTAAATTACAGGAGATATGACAAAGAACTCTCCCACTCCTCAGCCCTGCACAAGTAACAAATTCTGAAGCTCTCATACCATTGTGCCCCAAAGAATTCATATAACCTTTGGAAACATCTCTACAATCTAATGCATTCCCAAATATTAGAATTTTTCTGCACAAGATTATGTACCCTGAGAATTCTAAAAGGCAGGTGATAGACCATGAATTTAAGAGAGGCCTCTTTGTGTAGTTTGTATTCGGCCATGTTCAAAACTGCACATACAATCAAAAAGTACCTTTGGACATCTCAGTTCAAGGACACTAAACAAACCAGGTTTTGGAACATTGCATAAACACATCCCATGCACAACCTTAAAAAAACTTCACAGTAAAAGTACTAAAGAGCAAGACAGACAACTGAAGGCTCCCTACACATGCAGGATCAAAGATAAAATTTCAGAAATAGGTAAAAGAATGAAATTCTACAAAAAAAGGAATGGAAAGAAAGGAGGAAAAAATCATGCACAGAAAGACAGATGTCTTGGAATATGACTTGTGATAACAAGATACAAAAGTCTTTATAAACATCCCATTAAAATGGGTAGTAATAAAATGCTAGATGAGTCTTTCAAGAAAGTATTTTCTGCATTAATTATTATACTGACAGGTTCAATGAAGTCATATTTCAAAACATTACTACTCTGTCTGGTCTGTACCTTTTTTATTGCCATATATGAGTCGCTCTTCAGATGGAGAGTCCAGAAAAAAAGGAAGTGAACGATGGAGAAAAAGGTGGTGAGACAAATAAAATAAAGATATTTAACTTGGCAGTGGTAATAAAGAGATGGAGAAGAAATGTGAAAAAAATAAAATGAAAAATTGAAACACTTAAAACTGCCATCATCAAACATGGAGTGGAATTGTTAAGTATATTTTAAAATTTGACAATAAACAAGTGAAAGCTTGAAAGTCAATAGTTAAAAAAAAATTCATTCACATGGAAAGATAAAGCGTAGACAGTACCTAGGTAGCAATAAGAGATGATCAGGCAAAGAAATTGTTAAAGAAGACAGAAGAATAAAATGACTCAAATAAGGAAACTGCAACTATTGTACTAAAGACAGGGGATATACAAACAAGTGGACCATACAAATCCTAACATCTCAGAATACCACCTAACCCTACTCTGCAAATGCTTGGTTTAATTGCTTTATGCTCAATTGAAAACATAAAAAAAATTTGAGACTATGTCTAGTTTTTCACATTTCTGGCAACAACCTAAACAGTAGCAAAGTTCAAGTAGCTCATAACCAACACATTCCCATCTAGGACACACAGCTGCTTAGCACAACACTACTTCACTACTCAGTTGGAACACAGTAGCTATATTAAATATTACGAATGGGGTCATGCCTCTAATATGTTTATAAATCATTCTTTAGTGTTCCCTCAATGGCTGCTATTTTCCTTCCTCCTCCCCTATCAACAAACAATCCACCAAATCACTCCCATCACTTGACAAAATGAAGCAAGTCTAAGAAACTTTTAGGTGACATTATGCACTACTGTAAAATAAACCAACAAAGCTAAGTGTGATATGCTAAGTCTTCATGTTACCGTTGCTTCTTAATCATCAGGCTACAAATGTTTCCTTAACAATCTACAGTATCACAGTTTAAAACACTGAAATATGTTAAAATCCATTACATAAATACATATTATACAACATATATATGCACATTCTCCTTTAACCTTCATGCTTTAAACTCAAGACACTAAGACTTAAACTTGTACTTAATACTTTATAGTATTTTTCCATAAGAAATGTGTATTTCGTCAACATTAACTCTTTACTGAAGGGCAATAATTACAAAATCTAGTATCTTATAATAAAATCAGCAAACTAAGTTTATTATGTTTCAAGTGCCAAGAAACACAGAGAATTTTCAACAAAAGGTTTGTTTTAAATAGAACTAGATATTAATATTTGAAAGGACAGCATTACTGCTTCTTGATTTTAAACACAAAAACATCAATTTCCTTCTCTGCTCCCTCAAAATGCCATTATCTAAAGAAAAATTTGGAGAACACTTTATCGAAATTTCTGGTAACATTACACCAGTACAAGTTAACTACCATTTCATAGATTATTACCATTCAAAAGATTTATGTATCTTAAAGTAATGCCTACCGTCAAACTGATCTTCTCCTTCTGTCATCAGTTCATCATCAGAGCAAATGCTCAAAACATTCACCAGCATTTCTGTTACTGTACAGGAAAAAATAAACCTTCATTAATGCCATGTAGACTTTTAAATATACCCATGCATTCACCAGCAACTATAGTTAAAGAACTTCTGCATCGCAGTCTTTGCTCCATAATCTGTTTTCAAAAAGCTATGGCTTTCTTGATATGCACTGTCACAGAAATTAACAAGCTTAGAAAAATAAACAAACACCTAAAAATTAGACCATAACAATCAAAGGACATGGCAGAACTTCCTCTCCTATCTTACGAAGTTCTTCTTAGGTAAGAATCCTCTGCTTGTGTATTATTATTTTTCACATTAGAATAAGTATTTGAACTAGATTTTATGCAAAAAAACCCCTTAAATATAAAAACATTTTAACTGCTCAAACTTAGGCTTAAAGTGAGACTGCTATTCCATTCCTGGCATCTGTAGGCATACAGCAGAAGCACTGATGCAGAAAAATATTGTGATATAAATACCATGCAAGTATTTTCAAACTCATGTTAAAAATATCAACACAGTGGATACACAAACTTGTCTCAAAAATCTTGTGTTTTCCTTTTTCAGAAATCTCCTATTCTACCATTCAACCTTTCCCAAGTACAGCAGACTCTTTCTTAAAACAGACAAACTTCTCCTTTCGCTAGTGTTCAGAAACCTATTCCAGAAGTTCAATCACAAGGTCACAAACCATGTAAATTGATATCCCTGTTTATCCATAACTAATAAATACAGTCACTGTTATCTGCTATGGTATTCTTCTCCATTCTTGTGAAAAAGTTACTCTCTAATTTAGTAACAAAAAGATAAATGAATTCTTCTGCTCTGGCAGGGGGATTGGACTACACAATCTTTCGAGGTCCCTTCCAATCACTAATGTTCTTTGATTCTGATTTGGATCAGTTCAACACAGACCAGACAATACACTGTATTCTTCATCAAAGTCTAAGACACATTTGGCCAGAGGCAAGACAAACTAGAAGTGACCCTGATTCCAACAGTCTTAAGCATACAGTGGGTCAGTATTTCACACTACTTGGGTGTCTCATTACCAGCATCATCACAAAATCAAAACAGTACTAGGCCTCTGCTGTTGAAAAGGTTATCTACTGCATCAAGTAAGTTAGAAATAAAAATCTCCTTTCAAGTGTCCAAATTCTTTGCATTTAACTGCTCACCAGAGAAAGTATACACAAATCTAAAATTTGCATTTACATGACTAAATAGATCATCACAAGAATGCTTCTGAAATAATGAGCTTTACACATCTCTTTTATGAGAAGAGCAAAGTTCCTGTTACGGTAGAATTTTGAACAGACCCAAACAGCCTCTAAGTTCATTGTTCTTTAACTGAAGGCCACTTGAAGCCCCAGTGTCCTAGATTCAAAGTTATCAACCCCGGAGGGAAAAAACAAACAAAAAAACCTTCCATATATTTTTGTACAAGAAAAAATGTAATTGAGTTGTCTTTAATGAAGTTCAATTTCTTATAACTTTAAGTTACAATTTTACATATCTCAACACAATTTATACCTATAACTATACAAGATTAATCACCAGCTGATTAGAGTATGAACAATTTTCCTATTGATTTCAAATGCAGGTACTACTTAACAATGCAGGCATAAACCTGTAATGGAATTTATAATTCCTATTAACAGCTCTGCTATTCAGATGCAGCTTTAACTATCTTGAGCAAAACAGGTGAAGATAACAAACACTCGCAGAAAAAGTTGTATTAATTCTATTCTTTCCCAGAAATGTCACTTTCACATGACAACCCCTGAGCTCCTGAATCAGTTTAACCACTTAAACGAAGACATTGGAATAGACTGCCCAGGGAAGTGGTAGAGTTTCATTCCTGGATGTGTTTAAGGACAGACTGGATGTGCCATGGTCTAGGTAGTGATGATGTTAGAGCTCTTTCCAGCCTCAATAATTCCGTGATTCTGTGAACCTTCTATTTGTTAAAGACAGATATTCACAAAAGATACACAATTAATTTCTTGCTTAAAAAAAAAATAACAGGAGTAACAGAAAGCATATTCACTGATGTGTAACTTTTGCCTACCTTTTTCTCCAACAAATGGCAAAGACCATGTGAAAACATCCATAAAATTTGGTAGCCAGTAAGGATGAGGAGAACAATTGAACTGACGAATGTTCATCACATTGTTTTCATATTTTAATACAGCAGCTAAAATAAAATTCAGACATTTTGAAAACAATGTTTAAAACTTGCAAGTATCACAAATGTCAAGTCACAGGTTCAAGTTAGCTCTATTTTGTACTATAGACAAAACAATTCAAGAGATACACCATTTTCTTTCCTTCACAGTATTTACAGGATAGACTTCTAATGGAGAATTCTGGATTTCTATTGCACACTTTGCAGTTTAAGGAACTGTTACATGTCAATATCATTCTGTATTACCCTATTATTGGTCTAAAATGAAGAAAGATTTTTAAAGGTCCTGAAAAGGTGTAATTTCAGCAACTTCAAAAAAATCCTAACTCAGAACAGCAGTATATCCACATTCAGGTTTTATTCTTCATATATGTCTTCCCTCATTATAAGCCTAGAGTAACCACAGATATCTAGAAGATCAAGGAGTAAAGGAAGTATAGAGAAAAAAAAACCCAGAAAACCAGAAGCATTATAAAGCTAAGTGAGCACTTACTGCAGTTTTCCATACTAATGCTTACATTACTCTGGGAATAGCATCTTAAAACATACTATCCACACAGATGGTGAAAAAAGTCAGTGGATGCTATTTTTATTTCTCCTTTTCTTTAAAATTCATGAAGTAACAATAGCTCATCTTTTCCTCTCTACTGTTCAACACCCTACATTAAGTGGTATAGGTTGTGGTAGAGGGTGGTTCTATGGAGTTATGTGGGAGAAGAGGTCTTTGTTTCAAAGGGACACTATTTGAACATTTGGAAATCATTCATGCATCGTGTACTTTCAATCACATACTTTAATGCCATATATGAATTTCAGCAGGCTTTGTTTTTAATTATTTCTGTTGTTAAACATTGTTCTCACCTATGTATTAATTCACAGCTAAGCTCTTATCTAATTCTGACCCATAAATCTTTCTCCACACTTCTCCTGTGCAACTTTATCTTAAGCAGATGATAGACAAAAATTAATTCCTCCTGGTTTATACTTCCCTAATAACATCTCCAGCTGTTTGGTCAGTGTTTGGTCTTTCTTGTTTTCCCATGCATGGCCATTGTGGCTCTGTATCATCACAATTAAGACTCAGATGCAGTGATAAACAGCAAGAACAACTGGATCCATAGACTTTCCTCCCTTCAGTCTTTCTTCCTTTCCTTACTTGGTTTACACATTAAAGACAACCAGTGTAAGAACAAGCCTTGCTTGACGGGAAAACACCAGGCAATACATTAAGAAGTACTAAACAGCAACAACTGTTATGAAAGAAACATTTGCCTACAGTTGTGGTACTATTTATGTGGTGCTATTTATGTAATATGCTCTTTTTCATAATATAACCCTTATTAATGGATTAGTTTGGCTCTGTCCTTTAACTTCTTACCTAGAAAAAAAACTGTCAATATTAGATGACTTATCTAGTAAAATAATTTGTTACTACACAAAGCTATTAATAACATGTTCTTACCTTTATTATTGTAGACATCCAGGTAATTAGGTGCTGAAAAAATTGTTATTAATGATGGGAACCCTGTAGTTTGACTTTTCCTGTACATTCTATAACTGCAAAACCAAACAGATTATTTACATCTTGCAGCAGTAAGCAACTGATTTTTATTTTACACTGTGAGTAATTTCTTGAAGGACATAAAAATGCTTACCCTGCATCTTGTGCTTCATGTGCTCTAATGATTGACAACAAATTATTATTTTGCAAAAATTCACAAACTGCTGGATAGCTGTGAAATGAGTAAAATAAATTCTTTTAAAATATGCAGATGGAATCAACATTAAAACATCAAATAGATCATAGCATACTCTCACCTATAGAAGTATGAGCATCCTCTGACTGTATTGTGACTGAAATGCTCTTGTGAATTTTCATTTCCAAAATCTTCTGAAGGATCTGACCACAGTAAGTCACACATTGGTCCAAATGCTGGAGGCTCTTTGAATCTATCTAACTGTTTGAGAAAAGGCAACAGCACAACAATTCTTTGAATACTAAATCATAAGTTTTACACATTTGCTACACCTACATATCCATCAATAGCAAGCATTTTCAGAATAAATCCCAACTATATCAAAGAGAAGTGTTTTCCACATAGTTTTTTCCTCTCCTCCTCATGAAATAAGGCAGAGGCATGCCAAAAGAACCAAACCTGTTAAAAGCAATGAGATTTATTAGTTTAAAAAGAAGAGAGAGATAAATTCCAGACTGATGGATATGTGTAATACACAGTCAAGTCACAGACAAGGAACAAAACGGTCCTTTCATGCACATGCTGTGTCTACAGATCTGGAGACACTACTAGGAATTAGCAAAGAGAAACAGTACAGAAAACAGGATTTCTAAAGGAAAAGCATGAATAATTAGCACTGACTAGAAGAACAAAATGTATCATTGAAAAAAACTGACCAAACAAAACAAACAACAAACCCCACCAAACAAACGAAACACCCATTTCCATAACAGATTAACAATGTAATGACTAGCTTAGCCCTCTTCTTTACTTCTCAGCTATAGCCTTAGTGTAACGGGCCATAAGCATTTTGGGGAGACGTCTATTTTCTCTAGATGCTATGTTACAGATTTCCACTTGGAACCACCTGCTTTAGCAGCCTATAGCTTTCCTAGTAACCAGAGGGAAACAGGGCAGAGCTAAGGAAGACAGAGCATTCACTAACATAAAACAAAAATATCCTGCTTGAGCAAGTAACAGTCAATCTCTGATATCCCATAAAGGAAATGAGACATCCATATCCCATATTCAGTGTAAAGTTTATTTGACATTTATGTAGCTGGAGTTTGTTCACAAGATGATTTCATCCAAGAAATGTAGGAACAATTCTTTGATGGACAGTGCATTTATCTCTCTTTACCGCCCATACCAAAGAAGATGAGTTTGATGGTACTACAGAACACTTAACTCTTCATGACAGGTTTGAAGGGAGGTTTGGTGAACACCTGGTGTATTTGAGTCTAACGGTCCATAGGAATCCATTCAAATATGGAACCAGCAGTAGTGCCAAGCTCTCTCATGCCCTGGTAAATCAGAGCTCCCGAGGCTGCCACCTGTAACATAAGTGGAGAGGTCCAGATCTTTATAAATTCCTGCCAGATAGTGGCAAGGCAGGTATTAAATTAAGTTGTTGTTGAAATTTATTCAATATTGAAAAAATCCAGTGGTTTAACAAGTCCCATACTAGATGATAAACCTGGTATGGAGTATTTCTTCCAGATTGAAGAAGACAGTCCATCAACTTCTGCAAGTACCTGAATTTCTGTAGATTAAACCATCAAGTTTCTAAACCTCCAGCAATAAATTTGGGTCCAGAAGTTAACAGAAGTATTCACACATGGAAGATTCACCTGCTTGCTGATTGATGTTTCCTGCAATACAGAAAGCTCAAAGTCTAGAAAGCATTTCTAAGAAATTTCCTTCAGTTATTCTTCAAGGATGTTCCTTATAACTTTGGCCAGATGAACAGAGATGTTAACAAATAGAACATTTTGGTTGCTGCAAACAATACACCTCTCTCTCAGACTAATTTCTCATAGCTTTGGAACAATAATGTAGCCACTACTTGAAGTAAGGAGATCAGTTTGTAAAAAATAATTATATTTACACATATATAAACAGTGTTTTCTTCACCAGACAGTCTACCAACTGGCATGGTTCTCAAGACATCTCAAAATTTAAGTAAATGTGACTGAAAGCTACTCAGCCTAGACTGCAAATGTCAAATCACGAAAAACTACTTAAGGGTTTCTCTACACTGGCACAGCAGAAAAGCTAACAAAGGATATGAGTCAATTCAAAACACTTGATTATGATGCCACTATGGCAAAACAGAATCCCAATACAGGTCAGCTTATTTCTCAATATGCCTATGATGATTGAGAAAGACAGTTTTATTCAAGAATAAGAATCACTACACCTAGTGTTAAAACAGAAACAGGTAGCATATATTTTAGTGCATAACATAAGGTATTTAAATCTAAATTAATTTTCAGGTATTATGCAGTCAGGGATACTAAACTGAAGTGCATTATATCTCTACATGGATGTTCAAATTCAAGAGTTGCAAAACCTTGGACATGGAGTAAGATACAGCAAATTAAAACTATTTTACTTTTGAGGCAAAAGACCTTCATGGGAGTTTCACATATTTGTAGACAGAGAAACCAATTTTAATTAATCTGTCCACATTTTCCTGAGAACTAGTACATAGCAAAGGCCCTAGAATACTGCAAAGGCCGGTGAAGAACGGCAGTCATCTTCTGTATTACTGGAAAGGACATTTCAGCAGACTGCAGACAGGTAGGAAAGTATTATAAAGACAGATTCCCAGTGGCACCCCCATACATTTCAAGGCACTTTTAAGGTAAAGCATTAATATTACCAAGAACTAAACAAAATAATGACCATCTGTTGAAAATAAGGAAGAAAATTCTCTCTTTTCAATTAAGAGTCTCCGTAACCTGAAGTGGACAACTCCCTCCTTCAAAATCACAAGGCTTAAAAATCACAATTCCATGAATTTTGTTCCAGCAGAAGTCTTGGCAGCATTAATGAAATTAACTAAACAGCATATCTAAGATGATGATAATGTGTCTGAAAGAGACACTCTTTACTAACACAATCAGAACATTTGTGTAAACAAAGTTCAGAAAATAAAAATCAGATTACTGCAAGATTCTTAAACTTCCAATTTCCCAGGAATAAGAAGCACTAGCAGCAATATTTCTGGTTAGGCTTTACTGTCACAGCTACTGTGATACTTGTACTCTATTGAAAATAAGTTTATGCCAGCAAAAACAAAAGTTTAATTTGTGTAGTTTAGTCAGGTTGCTAAATGTCAATAATATTGACAAAAGACTTCATCCAGAAGAAACTGCATCAGTTTAAAGAGCTGTGATTTCCTTTTTCGTGACAGATGGTTATGCTTACACACTGGCAAAGAACACCACTCCTTAGTAAGAACTTCTGCTAATAAACCAGAAGACTGGTAATACTACACAGTTGTCTCAACTGTTTACAGAAGTAATTTCAAACACTGCACTTGTACCACAAGTACATCTTCCTAGATATAAAAGCAGCATTTCAAATCACCCATTTAGTTTAAACACATTTAAGATATCAGTGCATGCCAAGCTCTAATGCAGCTATTGAAACTTCCGCCAATCCCTGAACAGTGCCTTTTTAAAAACTAAAAAAGGCCCAAAGAACAGTTTTAATAACAATGCCTCACATTTATAAGCTTAGTTTTCATCAGAAGTAATATACAATGCAGATTTTCATACACATACAAACATATGAATGCTTATAAACATCTTAACATAGTTTTGAGTGCTACAGAAGCACAAATGAAAGGCCAAGATGACAAATAACCTTTTGATTAAGTTTACTTGGCATTTTGAAATCTGATTGGCTGTAAGATTGAAACTAAAAGAAAAATTTTTCACCATCCCATTATGACAGTGGCATTCCAAAGTTTTTACAGGCTATGCTTCCTTCACACTACTTTTGCAAAAGCTTTGACCAGAGTTTTTTCAACAGTAACATGAGTTAAGGCTGTGTCAGAATGCCACTGCTTATTCTCTTTGCTTTCATCTCTTTCTCTATGCAATGTGCAGACTTGTATACACATTAGTATTTGCTCAAAAAAATGCAATATGCCTCAGTACATTTTCCCACTTACACCACTGAACTTGTAAATATGCTTCCTCTCTGATTCTACCATTTTCTTCTCCACTCACATCATTCTGCTTGGCGGTATAATATCTGTAAGCAAAATAAGCTGACATTACAGCCTCTGAAATGATCCAGTCAGTGCAAATAAAATTGGGTGATTCAGAAATGAGATTCAACTGGACAGTGGCCTATAAATCTAGGAGGAGAGGTAAAACAAAAAAAAAACGGAGCACAAATAAAGGAAAAAATGCTAAGAAAATGTGAAATACAATGAATGTACAAGCCCAAAAGGGCCATCAATATTTACACACTATAAAACTCAAATTAGGAACATACTTTTTCATTCTTTCTAATACTTAGGTGTCTTTTAAATAGGCCTCCCCACATGCCTGTTTCCATATGTGGATAAAAAACTTTTTTATTTCATTCTTACCTATAATTCCAAAGCTGTGTTAGAACCACCTCTTTGTATTTTAAGCTGAAATCAACTAACTAATCGCATCAGGAATGGCTTTGATTTCAAAACAGCAAGATGTTGGCTACAAAGTCAAAAAGGAGTATGCAAAAAGGAAAGCGCTTGAGTTTGAAAATTCCCATGTGATACAATCTTTATCTGACATCAGCAGTCCATGGAAGTTGAAACAAAGTTACTAGAAAGAGATACATCATGTCATCACAAACTTCTTCCCTTTAAATTGCAAACTACTACTTAGTTTTTCCATTGTATAATTTGTAAAATTTGTTTTCATTCTTCTTACGATACACTCAGCACGTTTACCACAGTGAGAAGCACTCCACAGCTGTTACTCAAATGCCTACTAAATGTGACATTTTAAATAGCAATCTGCATTTCTATTAAACACTGTAATTTCACATTCTTTCAAAACAAGATTCCACATGATCAAGGGAGCAAAAAAACCCCAACACCCCACACATGCTTTCAAAAAAGTATAAGAATAGCTGAAATGTAATGTTTGATATAGGAAACAATTCTAAGACTATGATTAACTTCCACAAGTTTTGTCCTACAAGCCATGAGAATGCTAGCTCTCATCTAAAAAGAAATGTAAAGAATTATTTTAATGGATGTGAAGCTCTTTTACATGTACTACCTTCTCAGGAAACCTCATGGAGTTTTTGAGAGATATTTTGTGTGTGTTTTGTAACAATCCCAGCTATCTCAATGAAATCTACTAACTAAAAATCCACTAGATCATCCAGGAGTTTTTAATTATTACACTGCTTAGCCTACATTTCATTTCCTGATTTATGCTTCCAAAGCAAACAAGAACAGAAAACAACATACTGACAATTTTGCAAACATGACGTTTTACAGCATCATATAAACATCTGTATTTCCATGTGTTTTCAAATACACAAAATACTCACTCTCCTAATGTCATCTAGTGTATTAATTTCTGGTGAAAGTCCACCATGGACACAAAGAAACTGTTGATTTAAGAGAGCAGCAAGAGGGAGACAATCAAAAGCTTCCATACATGCATCGTAGACTCTTTCTGAGTACTTTATTTTACCTGTAAAAGCAAGTAAAACACATTAAGAAATCCCTATTAGATAGAAATGATCTAGTGGTTCATAATTATAAGAGAAAATCCCAAAGTGAATGCTTAAAAAAACCCAATGTGTTTAGGTTTAAATGAGTACTTCCAAACATCCCAACAGCAAACATATTTCTAAGACATTCTCTTCGAGAACTATAAACTTTTTTCATTTCTTCTACTGTTACCTCAAGTGTGGAGAAACTACTTTAGGCTTTTTAAAAATCACAATCATTTTGCATTAAAGAGCACACTTCAGTGTAAAATACTACTAAGAATTTTGTGATTTCTCTTTTACAGTGAAAATTTAAGAAATGCTCAGAGATTACATCACTTTTACCTACATCAAAGAGGGTTTTACCAAGCCAAATGAACCATTTATCACTGACTCAAGACAAGCCTCAAAATGAAGAAGCAGCTTACATCACCAAAAGAGCTACCTTACTAGTGTAGCTGAAATCAATTCCCTCCATTCCCCAACTAGAAACCTTACTTGGCAATAGGGTTTCCTTGCTAGCTTCACAACATTGTTTGGCAAGTTACTTTACAGTTTGATAGTAGCCAAGACAGCAAAATAATTGTCTTCTCCTTAGGATTTTTTATAATAAAATCAGTATTGATAATACACCAAAAGTTACCCCACAAATTATCTTTACAGACAGCTATCTACAGACAGCAAGCAATTCTGCAGAAGTCAGTAAGGTCTCCAACTGACTTAAAGACCTTTATTCAAGTGAAAAGACAAACAGCTCTTAAGCACAATGACAGAGGTAGATCAGCAGGTTGAAGCAAGCTAATTTTACAGCACTTACATTCTTGCTTGAAAGTAAAATACTCTGTTAGGTGTCTGCATTCGTGGTTGCCTCTCAAAAGAAATAATGTGCTTGGGTAGAGAATTTTCAGGACCCACAAGTACAGCACACACTAGTAAAAAAGAAAAAAGATACCCAGTAAAATACACTAGTTTGTAAGATTATTGAATATCATTACTGAGAAACATTGAGCAAAAATGTTAACAGTTTCAAACACAAGTAGAGCTTAATGTGCCATTTTAAAACACAGTGAGTCCATTTCTGGACATAAGTTATGAAAACTGCTTATTACTTCTCTTAAGAACAGCTGCACAACATGTTGAAAAATATTTATACTTATGTTTGCTGGACACTCAATAATAAAATTAATTCAGTAGAGTTATGCTGCAAAACACTTTCATCTATACAATGTATGTGTTTGTGTCTAAAATCTGTTTTTATGGTATGATTCTAAATACTGGCCTAAGAAGAAAAGTAGTCTTATTAATACAGATTGAAGAAAAAACCCTGAAAAACTATTTACAATGAAGTCAGTAATATAAGTTGGAGATCACTCTTTAACTAAGAAAGGTCAGAATAAACCTTTTTTACCTTCTCACAAACAGGGAAAGCTTGTTGTGTATTCATTGTTCAAGCAGTAAATTTAAAGAATTTACATATAACAGTATTATTGAAACATCAGCAGTGAACACAGTTAAGGACAGAGCTACAGAATATGCACTTTTTTTTGTTTTTGGATCTGTTACCACCCAGCAGTCTTGAATGACCAAAACGTATTTCCTAATTTTTCCAATCTGATTCTTGTATTTTCAATAGAGCACAGAAATCTCAAGCCCCCTGAAGTTTTGGACTGCACTGGAGTCACTTCCAAGTCGTTATTATTATTTTTAATCAATGAGTAATCTGAAGCTATTTTCTTCAAAGATATTTTGCATAGAATAGTAAGTACATGAAGAAATAAAGAAAACCCACACTTTAAATAGCACAGCAAACACACAGAAATGCATAGACTTCTATGGTAAACTTTAGCTAAACTAATTGCTGAATTTTTCTTAACTTCTTAGTAAAAATATGCAAACCAGTAATTTCTCTTATGATACCACTTGCTTTCCAGTGTTTCTGTAACTCTAAAAAAGCCTGATATATTGCAGTCTCCAGATTCTTTAAAAGTGTTTCTTAGCAGACAGTATAATCTGCTTCTTAAAAGACATCATCAAATGAACACACAAATTTATCTGGCAAATTCTGCAACTGTGAAATGTTTTAGATAAGTCAGTTTTCATGAAAAAGCTGTCAACCTTGAAAACCTTTAACAGAAAAGTGGCAATTTCAGTGAATACTTAGTACAATTGTCTAAATTGCTGAGATTTACATTCTCATGAATGTTATCTATTGTGTGCATAATGATTTTTTTTTTTACCTTCCCTGTACTGGTGTATTTGTTTTTTATTATCAAATATAAGCAGACAAATGTCAGAGATCTCTCTTACTTCCAGTACAGAGAAGAACTGGCACACACATATGTGAAGGAGCACATCTTGATTTCAGCAGTTTGTTTCACAGATTCACGGTAGGATGTGATTATCTGTCCTGTTAGAATTAATGACATTTTTTCAATTGAAAATAGGTTACTAATAAAATAGCAATGCACTTAAAGCTGTTTCACAAAGGTATGCCATCCAGAGGAACCTTCCTAGGCTACACAGGTAGGCCCAGGCCAACGTCATGAATTTCAGCAAGGCCAGGTGCAAGGTCTTGAACCTGGACTGGTGCAATCCCAAGCACAAATACAGTCTGGGTAGAGTATTTCAATCCCAAGCACAAATACAGTCTGGGTAGACTATTGCTTGAGAGCAGTCCTGCAGAGAAGGACTCAGGAGTGTTGGTTGACAAGAAGCTCAACACCAGCGGCAACACACAAGTGCAGCCCAGAAAGCCAACCACACCCTGGACTGCATCAAAAGACATGTAACCAGCAGGTGACCAGTGGTGTTTCTCCCCCTGTACTCTGGTATCATGAGACTTCACCAGAAGATCTGCATCCAGCTCTGGAGGCCCCTACACAAGAAGGACATGGAGAGAGCTCCATGGAGCAGGTCCAGAGGAGGATCACAGAGATAATCAGGGGACTGGACCATCTCTGCTACAAGGACAGGCAAAGAGAGTTGGGGTTGCCTGGCTCTGAGAAAAGAAGGCTATGTGGAGATGCTATTGCAGCCTTCCAGTATCTGAATGGGGTCTACAAGAAAGCTGGGAAAGGAGGCTTTTTACAGGGGCTACTAGTGATAAGATGAGGTAGGAGAATTTTAAACTGAAAAAGGGAACATTTAGATAAGATGTAAAGAGGATGTTTTTCACTGTGAGGGTGGTGAGACACTGGAACAGATTGCCCAGGGAAGCTGTCAATGTTCCGTCACTGGGTGTGTTCAAGGTCAGGTTGGACAGGGCTTTGAGCATCCTCATGTGTTGGAAGGTGTCCCATGCCATGACATGGAACTACGCGATCTTTAATGTTCCTTCCAATTCAAACCATTCTGTGATTCTAAGAATGATTAAAAATTTGTTAGTGAAAAACCAAATTTCACTGTTAGGGTATTTTTTAGAAAATTTCACCTTAATTAACATTTAAGTAGGATCTCTTTTAGGGTTAGAATGGAGAACAAATGGCTGATTTGCATGCACAACTTTTTTCTTTCCCAAAAGGATGACAAAGCACAGCCACACCTTCATGCACTTGGAGCAATTAATTTCAGATAATCTTAGAATAGAAGTGAGCAGATTATTTCAATGATGAAAGATAAGCCTTTTTATAATCCTGAAGTGGTTTTCAAGAGTATATTCAGTATATATTTACATATTCTGCAAGTATATTTAACTTGCAGAATATTTGACATAATAATATGTCAAATATTATTCTAAACATTAAATTAAAATCCTATGAGGGGGAAAACTGAGTTTGTTCTTCATATACTCAATCACATCCACTGTTCAGAAGCTCTTTGGAGTGCAATTGTTGAAAAGTTTTCATAATTTGGTTTTGATATATTAAAACATAGCATGTTGCTCTGTAAGTGTCCTTTTCAAGGACAATTACATTATTTGTAATCATCAAGAACATGTCAAGTCCATATAAACAAATGGAAAATGCCTGTTGAAATTTGTCCTTATAAATTACTTTGAAGCATCCACTCTTGCTGCATTTCCTGTTTGTCTAACATCCCTAGCAACCCCAAAAGGCACTGTGCATGCTCTTCACAGTATATACCCACATATGTTATTAGAACAGCTTAATTTTATACAGAAATTACTTGCCAAATATTATTTCAAACACTATGCCACTCTACTAGATTTGGTATCTATGAAGAGGTCTCAAGTCAAGGCACTTCCCAAGCTGACTCCAGAAGAACAGCTCACTTAAAAATGATAGCTTCGAAACTAATTCAAACAAATAAGTGAAAATCTCTGGAATGTAGCTTATTTAATAAACATGCTGGAAGTTAAAAAACTATTTGAACTAAAAATACCAAAAATTAATGGCAGAAACGTGGGTCATCCTTAGGGAATACGTGTAATCACCTTCAGAAGTTTAGTAAAGAAAAATATTCAAAATTATTAAAAACCATTAGATTACATAAGTGAAATTAATCTACTTTACACAGATAAACAGCTATAATAAATCAAAGACCATGTAACCTTGACTCACCTGTTCCCCAAAAATGTACACACACATCTCTGCATATTATCAGGGAAACAGGATTATGTACAAAAATGCTATAGATTCAATTTTTGAAACGCTAACAGGAAAAAAAAAGAGGAAACGAAAAAGTCTGATAATTTCAACAGGACACTCCAAACAGCTGGTCCATATCCTGTGAACAGTCGTCTGTCATAGGAGAAAGCACAGAAAAGAAGACCTCATTCACATGTTAAAGTAGATCTAAAATTTCATTTGAAAACCACTGCAAAAGCATGCTTATAGAAAAATTTAGGATAAAACAGATTAATATATTCAGTTACCTCTATACTAAAATAACCTCTGTCTACATAGTCACCGAGGAAGAGGTATCTTGTGTTAGCAGGTGATCCTCCCACTTCAAACAGCTTCATTAGATCAAAGAACTGGCCATGAATATCACCACACACTGCAAGCAAAAATTGTGTTCAAATTAATTAAAAAAACACTAACAGAAAATTTACTTAGTTAAGTAAACAGCCACAAAATACTTCTAGTTAAGAGGAAAGGCAGGTACAAAGCAGGAATAACAATTTTTTTAAGCTTCCCCCTTTGCTTTTCATTAAGATGCTGTCCTCACTATCTACAACAATGCTGATGATTCATAGCCCTGTTAGACTCCAGTAGATTGGGGATTATTTTTCAAACACAGTTAATGCACTAAGCATTGAGGTCTTGAAAGTTGTCAGCAACTCTTTACTGTCCTCCCAACCCCTTTGGTATCTTCGAAAATTCTCCTTGGTATCCGTACTTTAAAGTGCCTTCTGGTTTGCAATGATTTGCTGTGTCTGTGTAGGACTCAAAAACCAGGGAGTATGCTTTTGTTTCTGAGTCAAACTAACATACCTTTTAATATCATCATATCTTCTCTTTGCTCAGTTACTTTTCTCCTTCAATTAATCAAATTCACTATTTCAACAGTGGATTTTTCTTGTGTTTTTAGAATATGAGACAGGACAAGACCAGTGATCAGCAACCTAAGGCAGAAGTGCCACAGATAGCAGATGGGAAGACTTTGAAGAGCATACAGCAAAGCCAGGTCATCTCACAGTTTAAAAAAAAAAAAAATAAAAAAAAGAAAAAATTTATGGAAGAGACAACTGCTCCAAACTCTTCATTCCCACAGGAATTCCCAGCCTAATGGAAGTCAGGAGCTGTCTTCTCACTTCTGCATGAAGTACTGCTGATAACAACAGTAATTTGAGAGACTAGGCCTCCTGTTGATGCAAAATCATCCAAAGTTAATGGTAACTTTATGAGGTTCAACATTTAGGTCACAACAACTCCGTATTATGCTACACACTTGAAGATGTGTGAATGGAAAGCTGCACACTGGTAAAGGTTGTTGGTTGACAGTAGATTGAACATGAGCCAGCAGTGTCCCCAGGTGGTCAGGAAGGCAAATGGCAGTCTGGCTTATATTAGAAATAATGTGGTCAGCAGGAGTAGGGAGGTGATCATCCCCCAGTACTGGTTAGGCCACACCTCAAAGACTGTTCTGGGTTCCTCACTACAAGAAGGACACTGAGGTGCTGGAACATGCCCAGAGAAGGGAAATGAGGCTTATGAAGGGTCTGGAGCATAAGTCCTATGAGAAATGGCTGAGGGAAATGGGGTTGTTCAGCCAGGAGAAAAGGAGGCCAAGTGGAGACCTTATCATTCTTAGTAAGTCCCTGAAAAGAGACTGGAGCAAGTAGAGGGACATCCTCTTCTCCCTGATGGCAAGCAACAGGACTAGATGAAATTGCCTCAAGCTGCACCAGTGGAGGTTTGGTCTGGATGTTAGGCAGAATTTCTTCACTGAAAGGGTAAGAACATTGGAACAGGCTGCCCAGGGAAGTGGTAGAATCATCATTCCTGAAAGCATTTAAGTGACAAGTGAACCTGGTGGACATGATTTAGTGTTAACTTGGCAGTGATGGGTCAAAGGTTGGAGTGGATGATCTTATAGGTCTCTTCCAATTAAAAATATGACTCTGTCATTGTATAGAGCTGGGACTCTAGAAGCGCTTGTTATCTCCCCTTATTGCCCTTCTTGTTGCAGGTCATTGAGGGTAACCCGTTTTTCCTCTCTGTTTTTAATTGCATAATGTATTGGAGGATTGCTGTGAAAAGTGTATTTGTTTCCTCTAGTCTAGCTCTCTCTTTACAGCTGGTACCCTCAGCTGGACAATAGCCTTCTCTGTTGTTTTCAGCTCATTAGCATCTTTGCTAATCAGGGACTTTGGGCTGGCCAGCACATCAATTGCTGACACATGGTTTTAGATGCAATCATCAGTTTCACCTACAGAGGAACTACAGAGGTGTATTTTTGACTCAGAATTCCAGTTCACTGTATCTGCTTCAAAACAAAGCAAGTATTTTCTCTTTACATGTTCAGATTTCAGGACAGTTCTGGTACATTTTTCACTTACAGGTAGATGTCTTTATTTTCACTTACAGTATCACAGAAAACAGTGATCCCTAATTCACCAGCATTTAACTACTTTCTGTTTTGTAATTTTAATACCAGGCATACTTTCCTTTTTCTAATGTGTTTAATGAATTCATCTTGCAAAATTATGTGCAGCCTGCCTTTTCAGACCACTTGAGTACTGTTAAGCAAACGCAATTGTAAGGAATATTTCAGTAAGAATATATAAACAGTTTCTTTCAGCAAACCATCTGTTGAAAAAATCTAGCTTCTTTTGAATTCAGTTATGAATGAAATTACCTAGAAATATTACCTGTAATTGGAGCTTCAACTTCTATCATAGTTTTTTCCCTCCGTAATATTGCAGCACCCTCATTGATGATTCTAAGCGCAATTTCTTCATCCACTCGACCTTCTTTAATCAAGTGGTTCTTCAAAATGTCAACCCTTGGTCTTCCATCTGTGTCAAACACTTCTTCAGATGTCAAGCGATGCGTTGGTGGAAAAGGAACAGCTAGAATTTAAAAATAAGAAACAGTAGTCACAACAATGCCATTTTAAAAACATACTCCATCTATGATTGGATCTGTCACGGAATAGCTGCTATGCAAAGTAGCTAATTTGTCTCTTAATCAACCACCTTGATGACACCATTAAAACCTGGAGGAAAAGTGCTATCTGTGTATGTATTTAAAAAAATTATCATCAATAATGTGCAACAATGCTATCAAATCAAGTTAGAAAGCACAAGAAGATGTACATCACTTGTAAGAGTCAGAACCACCTTTGCAAAAGGACATAATTTCTGTTCATTGTCATTCTCTAAAGGACGCAGTAAGTATCAGGAGATGCAGTAAGTATGCTGTAGATCCATTTAATATTCACTCAGACTTGCAAAAGGCATTTTAAAGTAAGGCCATTATCAAACCGTCACAATAACCCCATAACCAAAAAATTCCCCAACCAAATGAAAAAACTGCACCAAAGCAAATGCAAAGCTAGCAAGAAAAAGATACAATCCATTTAAGGATTGGACATAAAAGCAATTAATACCAGCACCTGGAAAGGAAGGTCACTGTAGGAGCCTTACAAGAATCTATGCTGTTTAATCAACTCATAAATTGCACTGAAAAGAAGGCAATTCAGGGAGTGATAAAGTCTTCAGGTGACATTATGTATTCCAGACACTGAAGAACAGAGCAGACTATGAAGAGGTACAGAAATGATCTGTGCTACTGAGTGTCTCAGCAAAATGTAATACAGGAAATATTAATAAATTCAAATTAATAAAAGAAACAAATCCTAACATTACATTTGAAAAAAAGTCAGACGACAACTTTTTTATTACTACTCAAAAGCTAGATCTTTCCTATAGTTCTAAAAAAATACTTGATGCTGATGAAACCCAGAGAGCTAAATGTTACAAAGTATTAGCAAACAATACCAAAAAAAGGGCAATTATGCCCCTGACAAACTCTGGTCTGATCAACTTACAAAAAAGAAAGAATAATTTAAAAATAATTCAAAGACCAATAATGTAAATTAAAAATGTTAGAATGATTTCTGCTACACAAGTAACTAGACTGGGATTCCTCAGCCTATATCAGTGAAAACTAAAGGGGACTGTAACTGAGGTCTATGACAGCCTTAACAGAGACGGTGAAGGGAAAGCAGCACCAGCATACTCACAGGCCCTGGATGGAAAGAAGGTGCTGGATGGACTGTTGTCAGTCTGAAGTTCAGTGAAATCACTGACTATGCAGCAGCAGTAGATCAGAGCAGAATGGGATTTGGAGAGCAAACTACTTTGAAATTGTAAGTTGAAATTCCTTCTTTGAGCTTGTTTTCCTTATTTTTCTGTTGCACAGTCTCAAAAAAGACTAGACTAAGATTAGATGCTGTTCATTTATTAGACACAAGTTTAGAAATTACTGGTAGTATAAGAAGACCTCGGATATTGGCTCTTGGATCAAAAGCAGCCACATGTGAACCAGATCTCAAGAAGTGAAGGAGGTGAAAGGTCTGAAGTTGAGGATCAAACTAGGTTCAGCCACTGTTCAGACAGCACATTTCATGGCCAGTAGCTTACGTAACTCAAACAGCAGTTTAGTTACTGCACAAATGAAAAATGCACATGGGACACAGGAGGATGCCTCCAAACTGCCACAGAGCAGTGCATGAGAATATCATCACACTCATGCAGGATTTACAGGATATAAACCAAATCTGAAAAACAAAACAAACAGAAGTACAGCAGTACTGAATGAAATAGAAAAAGAATGAAATAAAAAAGGAGTCAATTATTCATATTCTATTATTGTGAATGAAAAAGAAAAGGAGCAAACTCAATTTGTCACCATGTTTAAATATTATTTCAAATATGCTTAAAAAGAAAAATTGGAGAAAACACATCTGTTCAAAGATAAGAACTAGTAGTATGAATACATTTGTACACATTCAGACTTTCCAAAGTCAATGCTTACATACTGTAACATTCACTGACTTCACTTACATTGTCTTCTAGATTACTAGCAGCTCATTGCCTTTCTGTTTTATGCAGTAAAAATTATCAATAAAACAACTGATACACAAATCACATACATCTATTTACCAAAATTACACTAGAAAATAAGCTGAAGAATTGGCTATTCCTCCTCTCATATGGAGTGTCAAAGTAGTAAAAAGCCTTTACAATACACAACGTAGAACAAATCTGGCACATTATTTTTTGACAAAGTTATTTTATTAACAGAAATAGCATGATTTTCCTACCAGTTTCCTCTAGTAATTATTCATTAAAATTCCATGTAATCCAAATGTTAACAAACTTAAAGTACTTAGGAAACCAAAAGACAATCAGTTCTGTTTTTAAAAACATAAATCTGTCCCTGGAAAGAAAAGCCATTTTCCTAAAAAGATTAATTTAATTAATTTAGGAGCACTTAATTATGGCCATGGAAGCATGAATTCTAGCATCCACTTTTTTTAACTTGACTTTCCAACCTTCTTATTGTCTTAATGTTAATTTTTTGTTATTTGGAAGTTTACATTAATCTGCACATGGATCAATTTTAGACATTTCTTCCCCCACTTTTTTTAACACTTTATTTGTGGGCCACAGCTGCCTTCAGCAATGCAAAGCTGAGCTCATCCTCTTACGAATAACCAAAGTAGACTTCCTGCTGTAACTGCTGCATACATATTGGAGATCACATCTTCCCAGAATCAGTCAACTACCTCCACCACACAAGTCTATAAGAACTATGCTTCATTAGTTCTTGTATCATTCCTAGATAACAATCAACTTAAGTGACAGACAACCCTCTTCCTTTCTGAGGTTTTTTTGGGGTAGATGCAGGGTGTAGTGGAGAATGGTCTGTTGTACGAACCAGCTATTCTTCATTCTCTTAAATGTGACTACCAGCGGCTGCAGAATTTAGAAAGACAGTCTTGCCCTCTTCCTTCAGTTCTAAGCACATAGTCAACTAAATTTTCTTAATAAAGTTTTTATATTCACCACTGCAATCTGGATTTGCATTAAAACTAATTCTATTTTAGCAAATTACAGCGTTGAGTTTGTCTAGCAAGTACATTTTCTATGAGGTCAAAAAAACAGATGTTCCTGTCCAGTTTCCGGAAGTAACGGTCTAAAATTATTTGAAATAACATAAACATTCAAATTAAAAATTCTGCATATATTTTGGGTTATGTCCAAAAATCACAAGTCTTGGTGTTAGAAGCAGTTATGCATCTGTAAAGTTATATTTGTCTCATGAAAAAATGAAGTAAAACTAGATCCTCACAGTTTAACCAAATCCTTTTAGAATCATAGAATCATTAGGGATTGGAAGGGACCCCAAAAGATCATCTAGTCTAATCCGCGTGCCACAGCAGGATCACTTCACTGGAGAAGTTATACAATCAGAATCACTCTGGGTTGGAACGCACCACCTGATCATCCAGTTCCAACCCCCCCCACCATGGGCAGGGATGCCCCATCCAGCCTGGCCTTAAACACCTCCAGGGACGGGGCCTCAACCACCTCCCTGGGCAACCTATTAAAGGCTCTCACCACTCTCACCATGAAGAACTACCTCCTCACATCCAGTCTAAATCTACCCAGTTCCAGCTTTGCTTCATTGCCCTAGTCCTGTCACTACCTGATATCCTAAAGAGTCCCTCCCCACCCTTTTTGTAGGCCCCTCTCAGATACTGGAAGGCCACAAGAAGGTCTCCTTGGAGCCTCCTCTTCTACACACTGAAGAGCCCCAGTTCTCTCAGTCTATCCTCATAGGAGAGGTGCTCCAGCCCTCTCATCATCCTCATGGCCCTCCTCTGCACACGTTCCACTATTTCCACATCCCTCTTGTAATAAGGGCTCCAGAACTGGACACAGTACTCCAGCTGGGGTCTCACCAGAGCTGAGTAGAGGGGGAGAATCACTTCCCTCGACCTGCTGACCACACTTCTCCTGATGCAGCCCAGGATCCGGTTTGCCCTCTGGGCCACAAGTGCACACTGCTGGCTCATGCTGAGC
>JAOXOE010000632.1:10277481-10287747 GCA_028565055.1 Phoeniculus purpureus | reverse complement strand
AGGAGTTATGTTTCCCCTTTTCCAGTCAGTGGGGACTTCACCAGACTGCCATGACTTTTGGAATATAATAGAGAGGGTTTTAGCAACCTCATCTGCCAGTTCTCTCAGGACCCTTGGGTGTATCCCGTTGGGTTCCATGGACTTGAACACTTTGAGGTTCTTCAGGTGATCACGAACCTGATCTTCACTTATGATAGGCAGTTCTTCCTTCCAGTCCCTGCTGTTATCTTCCCTGACTCCAGGAGTGTGGCTGAAGGCCTTTGCAGTGAAGACTGAGGTAAGGAAGTCATTGAGAACCTCAGCCTTTTCCATGTTACTTGTAACCACATCACCCGTTTCCTTTCTGAGGGGGCCCACACCTTCCCTAGACTTCTTTCTACCATTCATACACCTGTAGGAATTCTTGGTGTTTCCTTTGATCTCCCTGGCTAGGTTCAATTCAAATTGTGCCCTGGCTTTTTCAAATTGTGCCTTGTTTTTACATGGCTTATTTTGCCATTTACAATTTGATGAGGCTTATACAACATTAGTTCTTCAAGCACAGGAAAACTTTTTAACATTCTTCCTTCATGATTTCACTATGTCTTCCCACCTTTCTAAGTCTTTTGAGACTTTCACTATTTCCTGTTGATATGATCTGTCCTTCCCTCTCCCCAGGTCCCCAGATTTCTGCAAGAGCACTCTCGCTAACCACAACTCTAATGCCAGTTAAACAAGCCGCTTCGTTCTCATCCACAGACTGTTCTTTAAGCGCTCTGTGACGAGAGTGCAGAAGCTCCTGTAGCATAACAGCATAAAACCAAAGAACTGCTAACATCTGCTCTCCACATTGTCCACAGTTGCAGAAGCACCCTCCTCTTGATAGAGAGCACAAAAACTGTTAGCCATTTGCAGACTGGGAAAGGGAAGCAGGGCTGGGGCAGGAGCAACAGAAGATACCCCAAGTTACTTCACAACAGATTTTGTTACATTAAAAACCAGTGACACTGAGGACAAGGTGTCCATATACGAGCTACATAGCTGCCTTCCATATAATAGTCACAAATCACTGCCTGCCAGACTCTTATCCTCACAAAAAGAACTGATAGACAAGGAACTCACTGCACCACGGACTGAGCCAACCCGTAAAAATACCATGCTGAGCCAGAGAGAAAAAAACCCAATACTAAAGGCCATTCTGAGGGATTAACTTCTAGATACTTATGAGTAGCCCCATGTTGATTCAAGCAGCGCAGATGGAAATGTCTCCCTTATTATTTCCTTACATGTGAAATTTAGCATGCAGAAAACAAACAGAAAAATCATACATGTGACATGAGTACCCAACACAGAAAGCAGCCTTCACGGAAGAAACAGCTCACCACTGACCTAAATTTCACATTCAGATTTTTACCTTCCTTCTTTACTTCAACTAAACTGAACAGCAGAGTATGACTAATTCCACACATTTTGAAGTGAGTCCTTCATATTATTACCTGCTTCTTCAGAGAAGGGGCTAAGTTGAGTGTAGCCACAATGCTTCCTCTTGTCTTTACTGAAGATGCTGTCTATATTCAAAGACTCCCTTTTGGGTCTCCACGTTGGCCGGTACCTGCTAGATGAACTGGATTTAGACTCACTACTGGTACTCTCCACATCCCAGTCTCGAGAGTGTGTAGATAGGCTTTTTGAGGGTCGTGCTTCTGCCTGAGGCACACTACTCCCTCCACGAGGGGAATTCTGGATTGTTTGAGAAATCTGCTGAGGTCTGCTGTGAATCATATTGCTTACTGTCTCTTTAAATTCCCTCAGCCTGCTGGTGCTGCTGGACGGTTTAGGGGCAGTTCTGGGGGCTTGTTTCTCCTTCAAGGTTTCTCCTGCAGTTTACAGACAGTAGAAGTCACAAAAATAACTTTAACATTAAACCAGCAGCTCCACTTGCAGCCTTTGAAAAGTAAAAAAATTAAAACAAACAGTAACAAAAAAATACAAAAAACAACCCACAACCAAAATGCTCCAAACAATAACAACAAAAAAACCCAAAGATAAGCAAAGATACAAAAACCAGGAGGGAAATGCATGTACACACATACATACAGTGAGAACCTTAAAAACATAAAGTGATATTGGTATTTGAAATGAAATGACAACTCTTGCCTTCACTATGGTAACCCGATGACTGAGCCTCATCTCCTTTTCGTCGAGACCTGCTAGAACTCCTCTTGCGGTCTGCCAGTGAGCCCTTCTTGGAAACAAGCCTTTGATTGCACTCACTGTCAGTCAGGTGCCCTGGAAGAACAGAAGACAACAGTAGAGTTGACAAGAGCCTTTGGACCGAGTATTCTGTGTGCTAAAAGCAGCAGGGATCTTCATCTCCTTAGCAGATACAGATGCTCCAACACTAACTGGCAGGTCTGGGTAAGTTTTTGTATCCAAAAGTTTTGGGTTTCATCTTGGAGAGGGGAGAATGTTCCATTTTTAAGGTCAGGAAAGAGCAACGTATGTCCTTCAAGAATTCTAGTTAACGAGAGCTCATCCACAGGGAGAAGAAAAAAGTTGATCCTGCCCTGTCTTCTAATAGTCTAAGGACTTTGCTTTCTTGCTCTCTGAATACTTCTCCAGTTTCAGTGGCCGTGAACATGAAACTTCTGAGGACAGTTTGCTTGACATTACTCTGCTGAATGAAGACTTAAACACATGAATGAGTTACCCTGTAATAATAAATTACTGCACATCATCAGCTGCTCTGCACTATCTAT
Source organism: Phoeniculus purpureus (assembly GCA_028565055.1). NCBI lineage: Eukaryota > Metazoa > Chordata > Aves > Bucerotiformes > Phoeniculidae > Phoeniculus > Phoeniculus purpureus. The sequence continues at coordinate 10,285,009 of JAOXOE010000632.1, read as the reverse complement.
CTGCGTTCTCTTCACCTAGAGCAAACACTAATCTGAGTTAGCTTTGTCTACAGCAAAGAAGCCTCAGCTGGCCCAAGGGCTAAGCCGGCTAATTCACATCTGCCACAAGCTAAGAGCATACACACAAACCTTCAACATGGATCAGCTGACACATGACAAAATTCCGTTACTACAGCTCATGTGTCAAGTGTTAGTATTTTCTTCTGCACCCAGTTTATTTCCTGTTTCCTCACATTAAACATGAATTTGACAAGTTTTCTGCTTTGCCTTTTAGTTTTTATGATCCTCACACATTCAGAGTCCTAAACCTGCAAGCACAAGCACACACATGGCTTTACTCACGTGAGTAGTCCCAAGCAGAGATGCAGGATAAGAAGGCAATTTATGAATAAGCTATGAAGACTTTTCTCTAATTCTCATATAACACTAATTTTCACCTTGCATATGATGACAGGAAGGAAAAATTCCTGCTACCCAGTAGTGGTTTAGCAGCCCCCCCAGACTACATAGCTGGATGTTCTGAGCCAGAATTTGACATAAAAATCAACAACATTTAAAGCAGATTTTACACAAAAAATTGCACCTTCAACAGTTGAGAAAACAATTCACTTCAACTACAACAGGATACTATTGTCATATACTATGAAGATACGACAATAAATGAGCAGGAGGGAATCCAAACAACAAAAAAGCAAGCTACACAAGTCTTGCACTTCTATTAATTTACAAAGTGGAGAGTGATTTTGTAGCCAAATTCTTTAGAAACAAGCAGAATACAGAAATGAATTAAGGAAGAAAAAAAAAGTGTTGGTAGTGAAGACACAAGATGTGCATTTAGGTGCTGAGCACAAGTCAGTGCCTTGGAAGAAGTTTTTTCTCCTTTGCAGCATGTTTAGGGGCTCAAAGAACACTGTTATCTTACATCTTGTGGCAGCTCCCCTCAAACTAGAAGAGGCTTGTGTTTCACTTTAGTGGGCACAGCTTGTCCAGTTACACATTTCCCTTGCCAAAGGCCTTTCAACCTCACAGAAAGTACTGCATTAGCACCCTTCAAGTCCTGTAACAGAATCTATTTGAAGATATTTAGTGCTACAGGAGCTTGCTGAGGGCCTGCATAGACTAAACAGAGCCCAGCGTAGCCTCGTAAAATGCGTGCTGCTAGCTTTGCACTAGTATTTTCTCCTCATTTCATTGGTTTGCAAAATTTGTCCTATTGGCATTGGACATTTAATAGTCATGGAGGAGATGCCAACAACCAGAAGCTGTCTTTACACAGACCTTCTGAAACAAACACTAAAGCAAGCGTAGTGCACGAATACAGGAATGCACTCCCAAGAATACGTGAGAACACTTTACACTGCTTTTTGGTTTTTAAATTCACTAAAAATCACAAGACATTTTCCGTCTGACTGCCTAATCATATGCTTAAAAAGTGTTCCTTGCTGAATTTAGATATCATTTAAATATCTCATCCTCCAGAAGATGGCTTCATAAGCAAACAGTGATATTCAAAGGAGAAGCTTGTTCTTTTGCAGTGGGGGGTGTGTGTGTGTGTCTAAGAATAAGTCAGAAAAGAGAATGTAATCAAACAGATTAAGACAGAACATCCCCCTTACTCCCTCCCACTGAAATCTCCGTTGCATTAATAGGGCAGCCAGAATACGCACTTTTTTCTCAGCAGCACAGGTTGGTAGGAACAAGAGAGGGCTTTATGCAGCCACTCTGCGTGTCCCCATTCTGAAGTACCCGGGTGCCTGTGGTCATACGACCCAATGGTGGTCCTTCCCCGGAGCATGATGTGGGATAGTTTCTGGGCTGGAGTACTGGGTAAATGGCCACTAAATGAAGAATCCTGCTCTTGCCCAGAACGATTCAGTTGACAGGTCAATGTGGATGGCTTCTTTATAGCCCCACGGATCAGCGTTTGATGACTGAGCAGTTGTATGAGTTGGCAGACTGACTTTTTTGGAAAAGTTTTGGGTAGGTAAAAAAGAAGGGGAAATACCCAGACAGTGGCTAGCTAATGGGACAGACTGACTATAGCTAAGGCTAAGTCAGGGAAGATGAGGACAACTGAATTTAGGTGGAGAGATGGGCTAAGCTGAGGGGAATAACATAGGACAGCATCAATAGGAGAAAAAAGAAAAAGAAAAGGACACAGTCACCAAAAATGACAGAACAAAAGGTTACATGCTGAACTTCATGCTTACACGTTTGCTTACACCACTCCCCTACCCTATATTTTCTGATGGCTTCTGCATAGTAAGTTTAGCATGGAGGAACCTTATCCTATAAACTCGGTGCCACTTTTGCAGGCCAGACAGACAATATTCCACTAGCATTTTCAATTTTGTTATCTTCGTATTCTCAAGATGAACATAAATTTTGTTTCTCATAATTCAAACTTTGCTTCTTCTTTCCATTCAGTCTCACACTCTGAGAAGACTACAACTGTAACCTATGTGTTAAGCCTTTACTAAAACATTAAACGTATTTTTGAGCTATCTAAACCCATGTATTACTCGGACCTCTGATGAAGATTCAAGGAAAATGTACTTGAAACATTTTGATGTGAAATATTTGTATCACAGACTGTTTCAAATTAATCAAATACACACATATTGTCAAACACAAGAACACAACTATTTGGCAACTAAAAGGACAAAATGGTATGGCAGCTGTTGATATTCTGGTGCAACAAACAGTTGCTGACTCAACTATCACATCCTCTTAGAAAGACCATTTAAGGCACAAAATCTAATTTTGTTTTCAGAGCAGTCTATTTTCAAACAGACAGATCCTATTTGCACTGCTCAAGAAGTCTGACCTTAACTCATTCACTGTTTTTCCAGAAGTGATGCAAGTAGTTTGAAGCTGCTGTATGCAGAAACAGGCTGATTAGAGTTACTTGGCATGAATAACAGAGGAGATCTAAGCTTTTTTTTTTAGACTTCCATTTAACCTCTTTTTAAGTAAACAGTGCTCAAGCAGACTGTTCAGCTGCCCAAAGGAACATAGATGCAAACTGTCTTCTCATTGTAGAGTCTCAATTAACTGGTTTCCGGTGCACAGGCAGGCTAACTACCAACACCCACTTACACAGAAAGCCCTTAGTGCTTAAGTATCTCTCGATTCTGGTGATGAAAGTGCCTTTCCCAGACAGCTGCACCTCCTAGAATGATGTAACTGCCCGTAGATGAGTAAGTATTGCACACATCACCTCCCAAACCTGTTCAGAGGCACTGAACAGACTCTGGATTACAATATAACAAAGACAGCACGTAGGATTATGGATAACAGGAAGTATCTGTCAAATGTTTGTCTGGCTAGACACTTGTTACAAAAGCCAACAAGACATTTAAAGTTATGCTTATATTTTTATGAATGCCGATGGCTCCTTACAATCAAAAAACATTTAGGACACTCAACACTACTCACTGTTGTGCCGCACGTATGTCATATACAGAGAGATTTTTGACCGTAATACAGAGCAGTCGTCATATTTAACGGCAATGATCACCAGATATAACATGATCTGCTACCTGTGTCCCTGCTGCTTTGTGACGCTGCATCATTCTCCACATTGTAGATGACTGTCCCTTGTGAGTCAGAGGAGAAATGACTGACCACAGACTCATGATGTGCCTGTTTGTAAGGATAGCTGTCTGTAGAGGAATCTGTCCTGGTATCACTGGAGATGGAAGGTTCTCTCCCTAGGGAAAGAAACAATGTCAAACTTGCAACAGTCCCAAAAGACTGAAAAGTCAGTGGAGACTAAAGAAACACAAAACTACAGCGATATTAAAAGAAAACCAAATATAAAAACCTCAGATTCAAGAATGCCAGAGCTTATGGGGCAGGTCCTCTTGTTTGGATGGGAGAAGAGAGCATTTTTCTTTCTGAAAACGCTCTACTTTCTTTTCCTGTGATAACTTAGTATTTATCAAATCCTTTTATTATGCAGAATTAAACTACATCCACTGGACTGAAAGCAGACATTAGTACCACACTGAAATTTTTTCATTCATTTTTAATGTCAAGTATAATTAAAAGCATTAAATACACTGCTTCAGGGAAAGTGCATGTCAAAAATTAGTGAAGTACAAAACATTAATATGGGTAATAAGAACGTCATGAGATCTAACAATTCACACATTTCATCTGTCATGAATCAAAAGCTTGCCTGGTAAAACTTTGTACTGAAATGATCTTATTCAAAGCAAAGTAACCTGTTCCCTCTGAAGAAGCTAAGCACTTATCACCTGCAGAAGTGGGATAATAAGAAGGATGAAGAATCCTGGTTCAACCTCAGTGTAGTAATTCCTCAAGAAGAGAATGACAAGCTCCTCCCACCACTTTCAGAACATAAAAGTAAAAATCTGTTGGCCATTTAATGTGTGTGGTGTATACACCTCTGCATATACAGGGTACTAATTTCCTACTTGGTTCTTGGTGGAGAAACTGAAGGAGAAAAAGGAAAAAGTCACTCTTATGGTTAATCACAAATACCCAGACCGAGGGCACTTCGTGTTTTCCGTGACAAAGTTCTGTATTTGTTGTCCTATTTAATGACTTCTGAAGTCAGAAAATTCTGCCCTACTTTCTCACTGCTTAAAAATCTTATTTGTCTGAAGAAATAGAGATAACTGTTGATAGAGATGACAGTCATAGAAAAGGTACACGTAGGCAACAGGAAGCAATGCTCTGGAACCAAGTTCCAGAAAACAATTTATACATTGAAGTCTTTATTTAACAGAAAATCAAAATCCTTAAGAGAAATTCTTTGCATTTAGCTTCACAACATTTTGTACCAGCACCTTTGACCGTCCTTCCTCCATAATTTGTAGTAGCAAATTTTGATGTGGTTAGATGCATTTGTCAGAATCCTCTGAAGTAAGTTCAGGTTCACTACTACGATTAACAATTTAAGAATAAGCAACGTCTGTTCAGTCCTGAATTACAGGTTGCAGGTACCTAGTAACAGGGAATCTAGAAGAAGCTGAAGTTACACTTAGTAACAGACAAAAAGGCTGTTCTGAAAAATGTATATTAGGGTCGAAAACGCTGGATTATCAACCAGGTTAGCAAACAATTCACTTTTATTCAACAGGGAAATGTGTAGGGTATGATTTCTCCTGGCACGTCAACCTACAGTATTTAAGGAATTCTCTCAAAAGCTTGATATCAATGCCAAACACTACATACCCTTGGAGGCTCCCCAAATAGTTTTGAAAAGAACACAGTATGAAAGAATACTACAGCCTTCTGATTTCTAGCTGAAAAGAAACATCTTTAACATAATATTTATCTGTTTTTGTATTCAGCTTCCTGAAATGATTTTAGAACACCACAGTATTAGATACTGCAGAGACAATGAGCTGAAGGGTTATCTATGAATTTCCTGGAGATCAGCCAGCAGCGCAGCAAGGCAAATTTACAGCACGTATTGATCGCAAGCTTGTAGAAGCGTTCAGAACAGATACATGCCTTCCACTCCCTGCCACAGACCTGACATCTTGTTAAGTGACAAGTTAAGGTCTTCTTACCAGTGTTTTTATTTGCACTTATTTTTAAGAGGAGTTGTAGTGTTATTTCGTTACCGGTAGATGGTCAACACTTAAATAAGTAGACAGCAGATGCTCTCTACATGCTTCCTGCTCAGTACATCTGAAGTTAGCTACTGGTCAGGAAAACCATAGAATACTACTAGAATTGCAGTTGTATAGGCTAGATAGGATAAAATCCTGGAAGAACGATTGTATTTCTTGTTTTAAAGTCTTGCCTTGCTGTTCTTGGCAACTTATAAACCTGTCTGTAGTTCAGGATATTCCCTGCAAACATACAAAAATAGAAACAAATCTTCTGTTGCAAAACCTTTACTATATAAGCTTAAAGGCAGGTTTTATTTTCACCCATCTGGATTGCAATCGCATGTATTTCTAAGAATTTATCTATTCCTCCACAAATGAGGCCTCAACCCCTAAAGCTGTGACTAAGTGTCCAATACTAACCAGATCTTCATTAAACTAAAATCCTGTTCAGTCTACTACTGATTAGCAAAGTGATCAAAAATCTTTACCAAGTTTAACATCTAAAGCACCTAACTTGGACATACCTATCTAATTCTACGGCATACAAATAATATAAGGAATTCAGGCTGTAGAAATGCACTGAAATGTCTCTTTTGGTACAAAAAAGTCATGAAAAAAGACGACAAACATATCTATGAACATACACCTTTGCCAATCTCTTCCCCTTCAGTCTCCCAAAATCAGTTCATATCTCTTGCAGTGCTTTATCTGCACAGAAGACAAGCCAAAGGCTGAAGACAAGCTACACTGTCTTACTCTTTTTCATTTTTTTAATGAAATGGTATTTCCTCCCCTTCCCTTCCACATCTCTTCTTCATCCTAGCAAAGGACTTCTTTATGATGTTTCCTAATATTTCTTTACCCCTAACTTCCCTCCTGAGCTTAAATCTGCAGCTTCCTTTAATTTTTATGTGCTTGTGCATCTCTGGTCTTGTTCCCTTCCTGTTAAAATGGCTGATAGATTTATGGATTCAGTCACTGAAGCTATTAGTTATTGTTCCTCTCTATGTTCATGACACAAGGAGTCCTTCAGTATTTTTTTTTTTCCAGCTTTTTTTCTCCAAACATTTCTGGAAAACATTATTACTATCCAAACAATCAACACTTTTGGACCAAGAGAAAGGTTCAAAGGTGAAACATTGGATTTGGATTTCTAGATCACCTTCATCGAGCATCACTGACACCCCTGCTAAAAAAACACCAAACAATTCACACCCAAAACAGAAAAAAAACCTTCTCAGATGCGACGTGACAGTAAAAAGATGCAAGTCGTGCAGTTCAGTTGTCTTACCAGAGTCTTCACTATCATAGCAAGCCCTGCTATACTGCTGTAAATCCACTTGAGGGGGCAGGTCTTGTGTTGACACTGGAGTTCCTCTAGGATCTGCATACAGCAGCAACAAAGGCTGATAGTGACCCTTAATGCACTTTGTCACAACATCTTTCCATTTGGGACCAATCTGAATTAACAAAAGAAAAAGAGCACAAGAAAGGTTTCCTACTGGAATTTTTTTATAAGCAGCTGTCTTTTCCCCCTTGTACTTTCATTCAGAGTTTGATTTTCAACCGGCATTCTACAACTCCTTCTATATTCAGCATGGAATTAGAGTTACCAAGAAAGCCCTAGAACCAATCCAACTGAAATCTTATGGCTAGGAAAACTACAATTCCTGCTAAAAATAAGACTACAGAAATAGTCCTTTCCTTTCAGATTTTTCTCCCATAAAAAGCTTTTCATCTTTTGAAATGTCCCAAATTTGCATCAGTCAAAAAAAATAAGTTTGTATAACAAAATGCCTTCATCCATCCATGAGCATAAACAAAACGAACAGTAAAAGACATCAACAGTGTGAAAGCAAAGTTTGATGGGTGGACCACTAGATGGGTGAAGAATTGGCTTGATGGCCGCACCCAAAGAGTGGCTGTCAATGGGTCCA
>JAOXOE010000632.1:10258789-10277418 GCA_028565055.1 Phoeniculus purpureus | reverse complement strand
TCCCTGTCCATGGCAGGGGGATTGGACTAGATGATCTTTCGAGGTCCCTTCCAATCCCTAATGATTCTATGATTCTAAAATCAAGTCAAAGCTAACCACTCTAGTGGGTGAATACATCTGCTGTTACAGAACCTCAGCAAGCATTTTGATAGGCAATATTTCATACAGTTCTGTTAATACCAAAAATCTTCCCCATGTACTAATGCAGGATTCTACAAGAACATGGAATATCTACTCTAACAAATTTGCTCCATACATTTTCTACTACAGCACTACAATCTTTGTTATTGGCAAAGTTTTGCTGCAGAAAAATGTGACTGAACAAATGCAAGGATTAGAGTTTTCCCTTTGAGACTGTGCTTGGCACTACTTGAGGAGAAAATCTCCCTCTTTGTGCTTCAATATCTAGAAGGAATAAAATGAAAGTGGTGTGAAGTAATGCCAAACTAATAGGATGTAATAATGGTGCACCAAGATCACAGCACCAGTGTCTTTAATGTCAAGGACCTCATGTTTGGTGAAAAGGGGCAAAAAAACTTGACCAAGCCACAACTTCAAACTCACTCACAAAAAAAGCAGACAATGTGTTGGCGGCAGCTACCACTAGAGAATACTAGCATCTAGATACTTCAACAAAGAACCTAAAAAGCAGACACTAAAAAGCTGTACTGCTTGTCAGCAGAAAGATGCCCCTTAGCTCTGTGCAAAAGCAAACTGGAGGTTTTCAAACAAGAGCGAAAAAACAAGACAAGCAGCCAACAGAACTAAGAACAGGGCTTCTAAGAGTTCTGGAATGGTTTTTTTGAGAATGCTTTCCTCTAGTCAGAGAAAAGAAACAACAATTATAGATCTTAAGCGGAAAACCAGACCAAACTTCTCAAAATCTGTAGGAAACAATATGGATCTACAGAGCAAGAAGTTAAACTTCTAAGAGGTTCATTTTCTTAACACTGTTTTCTCACCTCTTTGACATGAGCATCATCAAAGTACATCCATTTGCGGATTTTAGTTTGGAAGAAGAAGGTAGAATAGTGTTTTCCATAGTAACAGATCATTCCTACCAAGTACAGCTCTGAGTGTTTTGCTCTGTCATCAGTCACTCTGAAGAAGAGCTGCAAGAAAGGAAGCAAAATGAAAGGAGAAATTGATAAGATGTCCAAGATTTTACATACTGCTTTATGTTAGAAGACATCAGAATAGAGAGGGTCAGGGGCCTCAAAATACTATAAAGCGCTATCAGCTTTTACTCCAAAAGACACAGGCAATAAATAAGTACTTAAGTAGTTAAGTAGTAAATCCAGTGACACAGGCCAGGAACAAACTCCTGCGAATGCACTAGATGCTGAAGAATCAGGTCGGTCTTGGAGAATGCAGCTGCTCTTTAACAAAGGCATTTAAAACAATAATTTAATACTTTTTCAGAATTTAAATGTGGTTCTATTCTGAAAATTTTCACCCTGTCTTATGTTTGCTAATTATAACAAATAATGATTAAAACATAATTCCTACTTACTTAGTAGAAAAAAAGAAAGAAGTTCTAACAGTGAACAGTTAGTATGTATTCTGACTTAAGACAAACTTATGACAGCACCACAAACTTATTCACAGACACACTGTATGTCATGGGTTAGAAAGGACTTCTGGAGACCACTTAGACCCATCCCTGCTAAAGCAGGTACAACCTGGAGCATGCTGGACAGGAGTACCCAGGCAGGATTTGAGCATCACCAGTGAAGGAGCCTCCACCACCTCTCTGGGCAGGCTGTTTAAGTGCTCTGACACCAGAAAAGTAAAAAGCACCTCTCCTCATGTTTACATGGAACTTTGCATGTCTCAGTTTGTGTCTGTTACCCCTTGTCCCGTTGCTGGGTGCTACTGGAAAAAATCTGGCCACCTCATCCTGACACCCACCCTTTAGATAGTTATAAGCCCTGATGGTATCTCCCTTCAGTCTTCTCCAGGCTAAACGGACACAGGTCTCTCAGCCTTTCCTGGTAACAGATGTTCCAGTTGCCTAATTATATTCATAGCCCTTGCCTGGCCTCTCTCCAATAGTTCTTTATCTCTCCTGAACTGGTGAGCCCAAAACTGGACAAATGTGGCCTCACTAGGGCAGAGCAGAGAGAGAAGACAGCCTCTCTCAACCTGTTGGTTACACTCTGCTTAATGCACCTCAAAATGCCATTGACTCTGCTTACAAGGCCTCATTACTAGCTCACAGTTAACACAAAACATAGAAGACAAGTGGACAATATTAGTAGATCAAAAGAATTCAGCTCAAATGAAAGTTGCTTTGTATTTAATTGACCACACGTTATTCAAAAATGCAGAAGAGACTTTTTTTAGCACATTCCTGCTTTGCTACTCAAGAACCACACTGTTTCATAACCACATTTCCATTAGCACACACTAATTTTGGTACACTGTACAATAAATTATGTTTTAATATATTTGTATATATAGAAATACATATTACTTCAATGTAATACCTTGATGACACAATGAGACACAGCTACAATCTGGCATAGCAACAATTCAACTGTAAACTATCAGCTAATACCGAGTAAGTGAATTCTCTAGGGGACAAACCTCCAAATTCCAAACACTACTTAATTTAAATGTATCATTCAATTACACAGTGCCAAAGACCATCTCTCACAACTGGTCTTAACTTCTGAAGTGTTACAACCACACAGAAGTTTAAAAGAAAACCTCCAACAAAACTACATTGTCTTAAAACAAAGAAAGAAACCACTGTTCGTCAAAATGAAAGAACAAGTATGGATTTTCAAAGAAACAGCATGAACTCAAACCCAAAATTTCCTTGCATTTGATAATACTTTTTGATTCAGACAAGCTTTGTTTTCTGAAGTCACTTTCAATTTTCAGTAATTTTAGAAATTTCAGAGTAAGCAATTACACCAGTACTTTCACATGTTTTGTGAAGCATTCAAAAACAGGTCAGATGGGAAAGAGTTTTGGCATGTAGCATCAAAATACAAAACTCACGTCTCCCAGTTTAAGGCAAGTGCCCAGACTGTGAATCACATCCTCAGCCAGATCAGAGTGGTCCGAGTCCCAAACCAAGCCAATAGTGATGATCTGTGGAGAGTTCATCAGCACACGACGAATACGGATCTTTTCTCCACAGTTACTCTGAGGATTGAAATAATACAAAGCATTAAGTATAATCCCTCTGTTCTTATGATGTTAGAGAAAGGCACTAAGAAGTATACATTTCAAAAGTACAGCTTTCCAAGAGCTAGTGGTGAAGCACAACAGACATAATACGCTCAGTGTCAAGAGGCGAGCTTACATCACAAATGAGGAGCTTACAAACTATTAAAAGACTACCTTGTATTTGCAAGTTTTAATGTGAACTCTGCTGGTTTTTCTTATACTGCTGAAAACGGTCAAAAGGTACAGTGCAAAGGTAGGCTTATTAGAGGAAAAATACATATATAAGCAAGCACACATGAAAAATCCCCCAAACATTATTACAAACTGAAGGAAGAGCTTTTTCTTTTAATCACAGTAAGATTAAGACTCATAGTGCCAGGGAAAGTTTAGGTTGCACATTAAGAAAAAGTTTTTTCACTGAGAGAGTGGTCAGGTATTGGAACGAGCTGCCCAGGGAAGTGGTACCGTCACTGTTCTTGGAGGTTTTCAAAAAACATGTGGATCTGGCATTTGGAAACACGGTTTAGTGGGCATGGTGGCTTTTGGTTGACAGTTGGACTTAATTATCTTGGAGGTGTCTTCCAATCTTAATGATTCTATGGAAAACGTCATTTACAAAGACTGATACTTTACATGATGCTGTCAGAAAAACACTGAAGGTGCTGCTTTGTTGTTAAAAGTGGGTAGGTCTACAAAGTATCTCAAGCACCTCAGACAGGGTATGTAAGTCAGTACTCACAGACTAGGAAGACAGCATCAGAAGAAAAAAAAAAACTTTACTACTGACCCACAGCAGTACTTCATCTTTTATTTGTTCTTTCCTTTATCCCCTTTTTAAATTTTTAAATAATACTAGTGCTTATTGGCTGGCCAGTCTCTCCTCACTTTGTAGCCATAGTACTTCTCAGATTTAACCTTGCTTGTGAAGCTAAGACGTTTCTTACTGGTCCTTCCAATCCACCCCCACCATCGGAATTGTGGTCATCTTTAAAGTATCATGAAAGATGTTCACCATCTGAATGACGATATTATCGCTAATTTCAGCAAACAGTGCATTGTCTTTGGGGAGGGCAGGATTGGGTTACTTTCCCCCTGTGGCAGGTCATAAAGGTGATAAAAATCTCTGCAAGATTCCAGACAAGAAACCAAACACACTGAGAACAGTTTCTCATCTGTAGAGACCAGCTTCACAATTGGGTATTTGCTGACACTACAGGGAAGAGATCATAAAGCAACCTATAATTCATCACTAGGAAGAATGTCTTGTCTACTTTTCTTTCTTATGCTTTGGTTATGAAATAGCTGGACTCGCATGAAACTTTCAAACAATACAATATCCTCATTTCTTCTACTCAGAAAAGTGAGCCACTGTTTCCCAGTGTTCATAAAACCAGAAAATAATGTTCTGATGGAAAATAGATGTGAAAATACTCTCTCCCAGGAAGAGGCACACAAGCCATTCCTATCAAGAGCCTGTACTGCTTCCCTGAGAACTGCTGAAGTGTCTAACAGCAACGTTACATAAAGCAGGTCTAGCTCTTGCAGACATATTGCACAGCCCTTCACTGGCAGGATACTCTGTGGCAGTGGGAAGCAGCAGTGGTTTTTTTCCTTCCCTGTGACCAGCATTTGGCTGCACGCTGGTTTGGTTAAAAGTGTAATTTATTTCATTCAAAATGTAGGTGACTGAAAGCTTACCTATGCTAAACAACTCACTGCACACATGACTACAAGGACTTGTACAGAAGTTGTTCTATCTCTGCTATAGCATGGTACTGCTGAAAGATTTTACAAGAAATAAGTACTACTTCTCTCATGTTACTGTTACAGATGAAGTACACAACCCTCAACATAAAAATCACCACCAGAGAAAGCAGATGAACTATGGGAACACTGTCCTTAAAATTCTAGCTAAACAAAGCCATTACCAACATTTAAAAATATCCTGTAAAAGCCTCTGAATCCTTTGTCATTTCCATTTCTGTAGGTAAGATGTCAGAACTTTCGTCATGGAATGAAAACAGATGATTGCAGCTTCATGTAATGCTAGTGTCGGAGGCCTCACCAACTCTCAGTGAAGATGAACAACAAATACATTATAGGTACTTCTAGTAGCAACACAGCCCTGAACAGGAATTGATTGTGTAGCGATTGCCTACCAGAAATGTACACATTTCCAATTTACTCCCCCTTACTACCTTTCTTCGTGTTTGCTAACTCTCCAAAACATTGATTTTTAGTTTCCATCAAAACACTATTTCTCAGCTACTTGTATCTAGTCAAACAAGCAATGAACATCAGTAGTTTTGCCCTTCCTTCATCGAATAACTGAAAGACACTGAATTCAAACCTGAAGAAAATTCCTCTACCTAAGGTTTTTATCATCATGATGAGTTGAATCAGTAAATTACACTAGTGTAACCTAGTAACCTCTTCTGTCCTGTTCACGCCCTCTCTCAAGAAAGGAAAACTAAGGATACTAACCGGACAGTTTCGGAGATCCCCCATAGTGCTGGCATTCTGTAGTAGCTCTCCAAACATGTCTGGAGTGGGTTTCTCTCGTCTCTCCAGCATACATATAGCTTGATTGCTTCAGTAGAGAGAAAGCATGAAGACCAAAAGTTTAATAATGGATAAAATAAAAACCACAAACCCGCATTAACTGTTTCAGTTAAATATTATGAAAAGAACCTTAAAATACACAACACCTTATATTTTAAATTGTAGTACAGCAAAGTGACATCAGTATGAATTACTATATATTCCATGATACTGCCTAAAGAAAAAACATTAAATTAGAATAGAAACAACCTGTAGTTTGTCTTAAAACTTTCATCTTAAAAGCAAGCTAGCATTTTGACAAATACTTGATTTCAAAATAAAATATTTGATTAAAAAAAGCTTCTCTTCAGAGAAGCTTTACAAGCCTAGTGAAGTAGCTCAGTAAAGCGTATCTTTAACAATAAATCTACAGACAAAAAATAGCATGGTACCCAGCTGATTTCACAGTATAAGTTGAAAGAAAGATGACAGCAGTACAAAAGAATACAAGTACTCAAGATGCTTCTCGATGGCAGCACTCTCTCTTCTGTATATTGACTGCTCCATCTGGTTTGATGTTGTATTTGGTGTCATTCAAGCTTAAAATGGTTTAAGAGAGAAATAAATCTATCACTTTGTTATTAAAATACTGTATGATTTAATATGTACTGAGGTATTTCATACAAAATATTGAATACCATTTACATAATTCTTTTCCTGTTTTTCTTACAAATAATATTCCAGTATGCAGTGTGTGCTGGTAAACTGAAGAAAAACTACCACTCGGTGGAACGGGAGGTAGCAGCCACAAGGGAAATTCTTCCTAACACTTCTGCTGCACTGGCAATGTGGTAACTTTTAATACAGATCTGAAAGAGAAGAGCAACTAGCAGTTTTCTGGACAGTTTTTTCAGGTTCTGTATGTGCAGGACAAGAAACAAATGTAAGTTTGCATCCCAGTTGAAGTTTCAAGTTAGAAGTAAGTAACAGAAGCCTAGAAGAGATTTGAACAGATTTCAACTCAGTAGCCACCTACTAAAAGACTTCTCTAGCATTCATTCAAACAAACTACTACAGAGCTAGAGCTACTGCTCTCTGCATCATCTTCTTTAATGAAAGGTCATGGTGACCAAGGAGCGCCTTTAGAAAAAGCAAGAGCTATATTCACTCAAGGAAAAGGATTGTGGAACTACAGGCTGGTCAATCTTGCTACAGCTCCTAAGCAATAACAGACAAAAGCCCCTTAGAAATCATCTCCAGGTGATGGGGACGAGAAGTCAGAGCAGCCAGCATGGATTTACCATGGGCAAACTATGCCTGATCTACTCATTTATGTCACAAAACAATGGGTTCTGTTAAAGAGACAAGAACAGTAAATATTATTTAGTCTCTAGCAAGGTTTCCAAATCATCTACAGTACTGTTGTGGCCAAACTGGGATGTGTAGACTGCACAGTTCGAATACAATGAAGACAAAATTCTAGCTGGACATTCAGGCTCAGAGAATCAAAAAACAGCTAGCAATTCCTCAAAGATGAATCCTGAGGTTGCTGCTGTTTAGTATTTTCATTAACAACCTGGATAATAAATACACCAACATCAAGCTTATGGATGACACCAAGCCGGATGAAGCAGTCGATGTACGGAAAAGGAAGTGCTGCCATTCAGAAGAATCCTGATAGATTGGAGGAATGCAATCACAGGAACCTCATTAAATTTAGTAAAGAGAAGACAACATCTTGCACCAGGGACAAACCATGCTCCAGTGCAGCAATACTAGCTGACCACTGACTGGCTGAAGAGCAACATCACAGAAAGCTGGTAGAGAAGCCAAACATAAACCAGATTCTTTCTAGAGGCAAAGAGAGAGAGGACAAGATGCAAAAGACAAAAAGAGACATTCTGACTGGATACAAAGCAAAAAACCTTCACACCAAGTGGTTAAGCGTGGGAACAGGCAGCCCGGAAAAGCCCATGGAATGTCTGTTCTTGAACATGTTCAAAACTCAGCTGCACAACACCCCAAGCTGCCTGATCCAGCTTTCAAGTTAGCCCTGTTCTAAACAGGTGGATAGCAGAAACGTTTAAGGTCCTTCCTAGCACAAATTAATTACTTGTCTTATCTTACTTTGTAACTCACATGCTCACACATGAAAGTCTTTCAAAAGGTACACGAGTCCTTGCTGCTACAGTTTTCAGATATAGATCATAAATACACACTCTGATCCATCCCTAAACTGATATCTTCTACTCAACTGAATCCTCATTCACTTTTAGTAACTTAAATAGCACAGATATGAAAGCTCCATCAACTTTGAATAAACCATGTTCTGGACGCTTCATCTTGTGAAGGCAGAGATCAAACTGCAACAGCAGTACAAAAAAAACAAAGACGTTTCTTTCTGTGCAAAAATCTGAACTCACCAGAGTGAGGTTGTGGAAATATAATGTACCATCTGGATGAAAGGTAACGGGTCAGAGGTGGCACCACAGCTGGTACAAACACACTAAAGAGAAAGAAAGCATAATACATTGACAACATTAAACAGTATTTTCACAGGAACACTTCTGCTCGTATCTTTTTTTTGCCATGGCAACACACAACTCGAGAATGGAAATACAAAGCTTGACAACTGGTGATCTGTATAAAGCAAATATCATTACCTCACCTGTTCAAACAAGGTCATTGCAAACTTCTGATGGGAAACACAGTGTGGTGCAGTGCAAATATCTTCCTTTGTCTCATCTGCAATGTGGAAGTGAATTCGCATTAACAGATTTTCCTAGCCAAAGAGAGAAGAAAAAGTGAAAGAAGCATTACATCGTTTCAAATGCAGACAAAATACAAACCAGAAAAGCATGCCAGGTGCAACAGTGTTTTAAGTATTTCTTACAAAGAGGGAAGGCTCCTGCACGTTTTTGGAGGTTACTTAGAAAACAATGAAGCTGGTATTTCTTTGACATAGAGATAAAACAGCTACCATTCCCAATTTGAAACGGCACATCAGGTAACCACTTACTTTATGTATTAGAGCAGCTAAAGATTCTGTCACTGATTATTCTGTTCAATTCTCAAGCATCAATGGATGTGACCAAATGTGACGAGCAGAGCAACTCTGTCATTTTAAGAGTACTAGCTTGCCACTAACTCCTCATCAACACAAAGTATCCTGAATCACTTTTGATATTCTACAAGTGCTTTGAAACACTGGGAGTAAGCTCTGTTCTATCAAAAATGGGGAGAACTAATAATAAATGAAGAGACAGACTAACGTATGTATGAAACAAAAGCACTGAATGTTTTCTAGATAATGTTTCACACAATTCCATTTCTTTAAGTTCTCAGGAATTCTTGACCCTTGAATTTTAGAATCTAACATCTTCTGCCATTTAAATTAAAACTTTGGCTTTAGGGATGAAAGGTTAACTAAGTGAAAAGCTATTGAATTATCTCTACCTTACAGCTATTGCATTATGTCTGCCTTATAGCTGTACCCCCAAAGGGAACTTGTACACATTCTAACCTTTCTCACGCCAATATGGTTATCCTAACCAACCTAACAAAAGGAAGAAACAAAATCAAAGATTCAATGTTCTAAAACATAAAGAATGCTGTTCAAACGTTGGACTGCATACAAAGACTTGACATGAGTGCCCTCATCACAGCTCTTGCGTAAGCTGATGTAATTTATTTCAATTTGAGGCTTTATTGGTATGAGCTACTTGCATTTTAAGCAAAGCCACTAAACTATTGCACTATTCTGCTATATCAGTATTCTACAAACACAGGATACTTTGGATTTCCATAAACCCATCATTGGTTCCCTTGATTTAAAGGAGAATTATGAGTACATGCATTTATTTATTCCATTTCGATAACTGCTTACAGTGCAAGTGTGGAATTAGGTAGGTATAGGAAACTAAAAATTAAACATCCAGGAAGGACTCCACTCTGACAGGTGCTTTACCTGAGAGAAGTGCCACCTTGCAGTTGTTGAGCCAGCACATTGGTACTTTGGTTAAAAATTAACATATTTGTTAAGAACCAAGTAGCATACAAACACAATTGACGCCACCCTATGAACGCCATCGTCTCCGAAAAGTGGAATAACCAAGAGGTCAGCAAGACAAAAATACCTTCTCATTAAGTTAAAGGAAGTTAGAAGACTGAAGGAGGAAATGGGGCCATGAATAAGAAGATAGAGTCTGAGTGAAAAAAGAAAGCAGGCGGGCAAACCTAAGAATGCATGATTTCTCTAAAAGCCTCTCCCAAACACACTGGTGAGAGAACCAGCCTAAAAAAAGAGTCAGATGAATTACAAATGCAGTAACAATTATCTGGAGATTATCTGTTTTATTGTGGCTTACTGCAATTTGCAAACAACTCTTGTTGGGTTTTTTTTTTTGTTTTTACTTTCTCTTAGCTAGAGGTTGTGAAAACACCATTTCAGAGTAACTGGCAAACCAAAGGACCTTTTACCGTTTTGAAGCAATCCTTAAAACTAGAATCCTGGATAATTCTTGCAGCCGCATTTATTTATTTATATTGTCAAAGAATATTCAAAGACACATTTGAGACCTCAAGCACTTCATGTGTAATAGTAAAAATCGGCAATACTGATGTTTCACGTTCAAAATCAATAGCTATGACTTTCAAATCAAATACTGGTTCCCATTAGATAACTTTAGGCACAGGAGTCTCTCTGTGGGCTTTCTGAGGCCACGCGTGCAAGGTCTCCTGGAATTTGCAGAGGACAATAGTGAAAAAAAACCTGAACAAAACACGGTGTAGTGAGGGTTATGTCTGTGCCTGCCAAACCATCTCTCAGTTATACTCACAAAACATTCAGCAGCATCATCCATGATGCCCAGCTGGAAGCGCTGCTCATCCTGAAATGTCTTCGCAAGAGCAGTGCGCAGGGCATCAGAAGGCAGTACCTTCTCACTGCTACATTGAAACTGATTGAAGATACCCTAATAAGAAAGCAAGATAGTTAAGTCAATATTTTAAAGACATTATTTAATCTACACGAAAATAAAGAAAACTAACTTTAATCAAGCAACACACAGATATATTTTTCTCTCATTTAACTGATTTGTATTAGGAAACAAGCAGGTAAACTGGGAGCAGCTTTGCCAAACTGTGCAATATCAGCTACTTTCATGAAGCTCAAAGAGTGCAGAACACTGCTCACTGCACAGCCCGCAGACTGACATCCACGTCCCTGGCACTTCTGGCTGTACCACTGGTACAGCTTATAATGCTTACATACTGTCCAAATAAAGGTGTAAAATCTCTCTGTACTGGTGTTTTTATTTTGGTAGTTCTTATGGTGAAGGCCAATTGTGCAGAAGCACAGCTCTTCTAACACTGCCTTTATGAATGTACCAAGTAACAATGAAGAAAGTGGTAATGAAGAGAAGGCTGTGAGGCAGAAAGTCTCACGTGTCATGAATTATAGACCTCTCTGCAGTCACACACATAAAAATAGCAAGAATGACAATCTCTGCACTTAACCTTTATTCCCATTTCTTTCACTCTGATAACAGAGCAAGTTTCACGTTTCTTTAGTAAGTTTTCTTATTTCAGCAGGCCTCAAAAAAAATAAAAGCAGTGAAATGTAATTCCATCCTTCTTCAGCACTTTACATTAAATGTAAGAGCACCGGAAAAATATGACTGTGTTGAAAAAAAACGTGTCTATTCTGGTTATCATCAATCTCACTTCATAGATCTGGAACCTAGGCACTCGCCTAGCAACTGGCACGCAATCTCAGTGCAGGGAACCAAGTGACATGACCTGAATGAGAGCTCTGAGATGCCTCTGCACTCTTGGTAGGGAGGGCAGAATCAACGCAGGCTACAAACCAGGAAAAGCAGAAGCAAGCAAACAAACCAAACCTCTTACTTTAAATTTCCATCTTTTAAAGAAATAGTGTACTTCACTTTTACCCACGACATACTTACTAGTTAACAGAAAAAGATCCAGCAAGGAAAAAAGTGATCCTGATAATTAGAAGCAACTGTTTTTCACAAGATCTGGCATTTTTAATGTTTTGCATAACAAAGTAATTATAGCCTTCACGATCAAACAAAAAAAATTCACAGAAAAGCATAAAATCTGTTATCACAACCACTGCACACAAATAATTCAGTGACACCAAAAAGTTCTGTGAGCAATTCTAGTATGTAAAATAAAAGACTAAAAGATTCCATTATTACATAAAAGACAGCCTCTTAAAATTTGTAATGACATAACACAATGGTATCATCTTATTTAGATGAGGAAAGAAGTCTTAAAACGAGTAATTGTGCATTTTCATCTAATAAAGACCAAATCTTACCATGTCATTACACAGAGTAGTTTAGAGCACATTAGAACACAGTGATTGTAAAAACTCCCAGAAGTACTGAAGTACTTCATATGGAGTCAAAAGCACTTTGAACACAGAGGGGGTTGGTTTTTCTTGGGTTTTGGTCTCATTTTTCAAGACAGGTTCTTTGCTCATCTTCAGAACAGGTCTTGCTTGTCTCTCTCAGCCTTAGATGGACAGGTGTGGCACTTCCTTCAGTTTCATCACTAAGTTATCTAAGTCAGATCTCTCTCCTTAATTTTGGGACTTGCCCTTGAGGGGTACTGTTCATCACTAACATATTTATTCCTTACACAGGTCTGACAGCCAGCTGGGAAAGCCCTGCAAATTCTGCCCTAGCAGTTTTCATGACGCTTATTTTTTTTCCCCAAGTGCTTCCGGAATTTAATAAGAACCAAGTTCTCATCAAATTCTTCTCTTTCAAAAACTTCTTCACTTGAATTTGAAGCTAGTGCAAACCCCATTGATGTATTCAGGACACTGATAATCTCTCTCAGAGGATACATTCTAAGACAAAGGAGCACATCCCTAACAACAGAAACATTACGAAAGGACACTGCTCAAAGTTTCACGAACAAGGGAAGATTCTCTTACCAGTTTCAATAACTGAAACAAAGGATGTATATCCAAAAACCAACCAACCAACCAACCAATCCCTCCCATACATTAGCTTAATGTAAAAATCTGAGCAATTCGTAATAATGAATTAGAAGCAGTACTTCGATGTTTACTCTGATGATCTATTCTTGGCATGTTGGTGCACCCATGAGCCAAGACCAAGAACAGCAAAAGCAAAGGATTCTTCAGATAGGAAGTATGCCTTCTGGATTCACTGCATTCCTGAGGTCTGCAGGAACCCCATGTTTCTTCACACCCCTTTCCCTATAGATCTTCAAAGGTCTGGGGAGAGGAGCAGACACAGCAGAATTGGGAAGCACAAACATTCTTTAAGAGGAACAAATTGCCAAAGGCCATATGGAATCATAGTTCTTCCCCAAGTACTTAGTGAAGATCAACTACAATTACAGAGTTCATCGTTCACCAGCTTGCTCTCATAACCATCCAAATCTGCAAATTTTTAACTATCCCAGAAAATCTATTGTAGAGCCTCATTTGTCTTATTACCATGTAGGAGGCAATTTTTCCTGGCTCTGTAATTGGAAGCTTTGTGTCCTTTCTACTACAGGTCTGAGCTTCTGACATATGTCAGAACAAAGTATTTCAGAGTCAGTGGTCTCCCAACATAATCTCCTCAGGTTTGGGAAGTGTGGGATCAATATAAACTTCCTAAAACTTCAAACAACTTAATGTTTGAGACAAGGAATCTTCATCATGCAACTACTCATGTTAAATTCTGGCTGCTTCAGAATCCTACAATTAATTTCCATGACCATAAGAAGAGTTGTTCCTGTTAATTTGATTAGAGAATTAGTAATTACTCTTTGAGGTAATTTGTGGGATTGGCATTTCAGAGTTATTCTAAAGGTTTGGAAACTAAAGTACCTGTGAAACCTTCCCCTAGTTTACTAGATCTGTACTAAATTATCTCAAACGTTTGGAATCCATCTTCTCTGTAGGAAAGAGGTATTAAATTTATTTGAGGTGACCTGACATCTGCAAACATGTCTCTAGCCATACTGATGAAACAAACCTCAGACTTAAAACACAACTTTTTAACTCAAACATGTTGAAGCAGACTGGAATAAGAATAAATTGATGGCTAGAGACAATAGTCAACAGCTACAGAACCAGACCAGTGTCCATGCGTTGTAAAACTGAGTCCTATCCTTGGCAGCTTTCTGGGAAGCAATTATTCTCTTCAAACACTGTACCAAAGTTCCTTCTGGAGGGAGACATTACTGCAGCTCCATTGGAACGGTGTTTCTTTCAGACAGCAAAACGATTTCGCATTCCCTACGTTATCAGTTTCTGCCTTTTAGCAAAAGCTGCACGTATTACCATGACCAATCCTCATCCTTCTCTCACTGCTCGATATACAACATTATTCTTGTCTCAGTTGTAACAGTGGTTTTGTTTCTTTTTTTCATATGTTCCATTTCAATAGACCAAACTCTTCTTACTCCATTCATTCACTCAACTTTTCTCTCTTGCCTACAGTACCTCTTATCCAGAAAACTCTTCACTCGAAGCAGCTTCTTACACAGTGCAACTACCTGTTTCAATAAAAATTCTGACTCCTAAAATCACTTTTCTCCCTCCACCCACACTACTTCCACTAGTTCGCATTTTTCACCATTTCATATTCACCTTCAAGGGTGCAAATACATCTCATTCTATTTGGTTTTGTGTTTTCGATCTCCTTCCAAGACTCCAAGTTTCATAACATTCAAATTTTCATTATTCCTTTCTTCTACAGTCCTTCTTTCATTTTTACTTGCACTGTGCCCTTAACATTAACATAAGGTTCCCCAATATGAACTTTACATAAAGTTCAGCGCTCCTGGCTCCTACTAAAATCAAATAAAAATCTAATTTCCATAGGTATTCTTTAGGAGGGTGTCAGGAAAAGAAATCTCAAATACTCGTCAACTAGGCAACAATTTACTAACTGCTTGATCAAGAGCAAAAGAGGTAGTAATTACTTGTAAGCTTCAATTACCAGCTTATTCATTCAGGAAACTCTGTTTGCTGATCATTATTAGTCAAGCTGAAAATGTCAACTAAAAAAAACGTAATTTTTTTTACTACTGTTTTACCCTGAAGTACTATCCTGATTTGGAAAAAAAAAGCATAAATGAAGAGGATGAAATCTTTGCAGTCAACCTAACTACAGTTTCAAGCATGTAAGGAACTTTTTCTATCAAATCCTTCCTTTTCAATCAAGTGGCTAATCAGAATCACAAACTGCAGTCATTCTACTTCTTTAAATCACCCTAATACCCCATTGCTCTGTTTTTACCTTAGAGAACAATATCATTTCTATACAGAAACTTCAAATTCACACTTCAGTTGTGCATGACTAAATCACAGAAAACACCAGCCCTACTGCATTTAATCACTCAACAGAAGATTCTCTCCGAACTACAAAAAATGCTCAGCGCTACATACTGGCACTATGGAGGTCCCAGTACAATCCCTGGAAGGAGAATAAACTCTCTGTGGCATGTTCAGCACAGTGGATGGATTTCCCCCTTCCTACTCTTCCAGCTGTGATAAACACCAAAGCCAAGTTATGATCTAGAAAAAGGAAAATAAAACAGAACGCAGTAGACTTCAACATTAATAATATATCAAAAAGCTGTTTGAGTGTTACAGCAGGCAAACCACACAGTAGCAAAGACAGCTTGTGTAGGGGGGGAAAAAAAACCCCAACAAAAAATGCCACATGTTAAAGAACAGTGCTTGGGATTCCAGCACAGAGTCTGCAGCTCTCCCTTGTCTTTTTATAGCTCTAGCATTCAATGAAAGTATGTCTGGAATCATCTCATGGTTTATTTTGTAGCCACATGAACACAGCCAGGTAGCACAGCAAGCTCTAAAATTACTTCAAGAATTTGTGTGATGGATGTCTTTAATGCAATTTGACATCAGGTATGACATCACTGTCCTGTGATCATTTTATAACAAGTAGTTTAACACTACAAACAACATTTATAGAGCTAGCTGGGCATTTAGAGTAAATACTGTCCATGACATCAAAACCCTTAGTAACAGTTCAAGCCAGCCAAGAAAGTGAGGAAGAAAGGCAACTTCTTTGGTGTTACTCGAAGGCTACATTTAGACACATGACAGGAAGAGACTGTCACCTTTAGAGTAGGTGAAAGTGTGTAAACCCTCTGCCCAACACAGGACCTATCAGGAATCCTGTAAAAGGATGCTGGAATGTATGTAGATTCTTCCTCCAAAGTACTGCCCCTTTCCCAGGCCAGGCTGGACTCTGACCAGTATGCTTTGGAGAAGAGTAAACATGTCCTGTCTCCCCTCAACTGGTCCTGACAGTATTTTGGGAAGATGCAGCTGGCAGCATGCAAAGCTAATTACCTCTCCCCAGACCCTAAAGGTAGACTTTCATATGGTCTAGAGCTACAAATTCATGTGTTCCCAGTGAATCCAGCCACATCTTCTCCCTCATCTTAGCGAAGCCTAACACAACACTCAAGAGAAAGAGGATGTCAAAGACCCAGAAACTAAGTTGGTATTACCCCAGCAAGACAATAATTACAGGCTTCCAGAGCAGACAGAAAGGCTGGGGCAAAGGAAGAGACAAGCATGGAAGAGAAGCAGTGTTCCTGCTGCACAGGGATACAAAACATGCTCTTGATGATACTTGCAGGATTAGCTACAAATTAAGCACATTATCCCATTTGTTTTGCA
Organism: Phoeniculus purpureus; assembly: GCA_028565055.1. NCBI lineage: Eukaryota > Metazoa > Chordata > Aves > Bucerotiformes > Phoeniculidae > Phoeniculus > Phoeniculus purpureus. The sequence goes on along the minus strand of JAOXOE010000632.1, from coordinate 10,260,989 downwards.
CAAATTTACACATAGTATGTGCCAGACAGACATTTTTATAGAAGGAAAAATAATCCAGGGCAGTTTGAGAAAACTAATCCAAGAGGGCAGCAGAGAACAAGTAAATACCTTAAAGAGCCTTTCTTCTCCTTCGTCTACTGCCTACTTAGAGAGTTTATGAAGATTAACATAACCTCTTTGTCAATGCTTTTATGATTTAGTACCCCTCCCTTCCCAGCTGCACGCAAGCAAGGCAGTGCACATTTCTGGTATCTTAGGTTTTTGGTGGGTGAAAGGAGCTTGGAATCCCCAGTATCACTGGGAGTTAAGTGACAGCCCTAATAATTCATTTTCCTAATGTTATTTGACTCAACGATAACACAAATATCTGAAAAACTTCCCAAGTTTATGGACACTTACCAGCATTTTGCACAAGTTATTAATGGTGAAAGCCTGTGACAACGTCACACATACGTAAAATTGTGAGTTGCCTTATGTGAGTTAAGGGAATCCAGAGTAAAACAGCTCTGCTCTTAAACAAATTTCTACCTATTTTTGTCTTCTTGTATAGTCTGGACTATATGGGAATTTTGCACACAACCAGAGGCAAGTTCTCCAAGACTACTAAGAGGTTTTAACGCAACATCATAGCTTTGTTGGAAAGAGGGTTCTAACACCTTCTGGTTACACATGGCATTGGTTAAAATTTCAAATAGGAAACCAACTCAAAAATTCTTTGCAGATACCTGGGAGCAAAAAGAGAGAGTAGCAATTTTTATCAAAAGGCTTCTTAGTTTAAAAAATAAGCATATGGCTGCAGGCATACAATTTGTGAATTCTGTCACTCAACCTGTCACTTCCAAGCCTATAATAGCATACTGCACACTTCAACAAGACATCAAAAGTAGGGATTTTATCAACAAAACTAAAACCTTGCTTTGACCCAGCGTTTGCTTTCAATACATACATTCCAGATATGAAGTAGTCTCCCAGTCTTACTATACTACCACTTACACTGGTACTGCTAATAGAGTCATCTTTGTCCAAGCACTTGTCTTTCCGCACCAGTTTCATAAAGGTCCATCCTCTCCTCTTTCCTGTAAGATCTTCCCCCCCGCCCATCTTTTTCTCATTCAGAAAGAGTCTTAAGTATTATCTTTATATAAAAACCATTCAACTGCCTCAGACTCCCATCTATTTTCATTCAAATGACTGAACCTGACCAATCTCCTGGCATTTCCTTGCCATATCTCGCTGTTAGGTCAAGCCCCAAAAGAACGAAAGCTTACATTCATGACACTTTCCAGAAATATTTTCTTTCTGTCCTCATCTCTGCTATCAAAAATTAACAACAATCACTTGACAATACTTCAGAACATAATCCAAAAAATAGCTTAAAATTATTTATCTCACTGAACATAATGAACTCAAAGCACATCACACCTAAGTCTTCCACTTCTCTATAAGGAATAGGACATATTTAATACTCCATCTTTTCTGAGTTTGGATATCTGTATTTCTCACTTCAGATGTGAGACTAACCCACTGCTATAACCCATTTCTGATGATACTGCTGTAAATATCACCCTGCTTCATCACTTCAGCAGATATGTCTGGAGACAAATTTCCCTTCCAAAGTAAATTACTTATCTTCTTTTATGCCTTAGGTCTCCTCTTTGCTGATTTTTTGCAAGGGCGAACCCTTCAACAAACTCGGTAAGTAACTCATTTCAAGCCTGTCCCTACTAGAGCACCTGTGAAGTCATCAAACAGCAGCAAGATAGCTCTTATAAGTATTGCCTCTGAACTTCACATGATCTTAAATTTCACACTATTTTGCTGTATTTAGAAGGTCTGCTGTCTGTCCTTTTCATTACTGCACACAGAAGTAATGATACGATAAATTCTCCCACAATTAATTTATATACTCACATGGATTTTACAACTCATTTGTCTTAGCATGTGGAGAGACTCATTAATGTTTATAAATACGTGAAGGGTGGGTGTCAGGAGGATGGAGCCAGACTCTCATCAGTGGCATATAGTGATAGGACAAGGGGCAGTGGGTGTAAGCTGGAACACAGGAGGTTCCACATCAACATGAGAAAGAACTTCTTCCCAGTGAGGGTGACAGAGCACTGGAATGGCTGCCCAGGGGGGGGCATGAAATTGCCCACGCACAGCTAACGCGTCTACATCTGACCGATACCATGCACACCCG
>JAOXOE010000632.1:10248033-10258689 GCA_028565055.1 Phoeniculus purpureus | reverse complement strand
GGAGCTGGGTCTCTTTAGCTTGGAGAAGAGGAGACTGAGGGGTGACCTCATTACTGTCTATAAATATGTGAAGGGTGGATGTCAGGAGGATGGAGCCAGGCTCTGCTCAGTGGAACATAGGAGGTTCCACACAAATATGAGAAGGAACTTCTTCCCAGTGAGGGTGACAGAGCTCTAAAACAGGCTGCCCAGGGTGGTTGTGGAGTCTCCTTCTCTGGAGATGTTTAAGATCTGCCTGGATGTGTTCCTGTCCGACTTGGTCTAGGTGATCCTGCTGTGGCAGAGGGATTGGAGTAGATGATCTTTTGAGGTCTCTTCCAACCCTTAATCATCCTATGATTCTATGATTGCTGACTATGATTGCTTCTCATCTTCTAACACTCCCAAGTCCTGTTCTTGGTGGTTGCTCTCAGTCCATTCACTACTCAGCACATATTTGTGCTTGGGATTAACCCAACACAGGTGTTTATAACTCAATATGTTCTCATGTGAGAGACAATTATGAGATGCAAACCTCATTAGAAAATACCTTGCAGTCAAATGGAAGATTTTCTGTGCAACACGTAGAAGCATATTAACTGTGCCATGAGCTATAAGTTCAAGCAAGATTTAAAAATACATGAATGTTTGTTTATGGATAGTATAGCTGAGACTCTGTTAAAGACGTTTCTTTTACATCAAAACATGGGCACTGTTTTTAATGCATTTTCAGTGTGGCTTGAATTCTTTATGATACAAGTTGCCTTACATGAGAGAAACAACCTTTGGAAATTGTAAAATAATATTCCTAAAAATAAGGTAAAGTAAAATAAGTAAAAAAATGAGGACTTTTTGTTCTGAGTGGAAAATCTGGATGTTGCTAAAAATCTGTCCAATCTGCTTTTCATGGGCCATCACCTCTCTATTAAATGGCTTTTCAGCTGCTTTTCCGTGGAGTATGTGTTTAATATCCAGTTCAGGCTGTATGAGGGAGCTACAGCCTGCCTTTGCAAGAGAAAGGGCTCAGTAATTTGTTGGTTCTTTTTTCTCTCTGACTGTGATGACCCTGCTTAAAAGCAGGTGACTGAGTTTCTATTCTGTAGCTCCTAGCATGTGAGGGAAAACCACTGTAATTAAATCTTATAAAATTCTCTTATTCCATATACAAATAATTCTCTGACAGAAGTGATTCCCTTGAGTCTACATCATAGCCCAAGGAAAAGAAAGAGAGGAGCAGTTACTTACTTCTTCTTAAATATTTGATCATTTTGGACAAACTTCCGTCCTGATCACAGAAGCTGCAAGCTTCACTGAGATTAATTATTTTTGAAACAGAGTTTGGATTACTGATTTTCCTCACTTTTAACGTTACTTTGAATGATGACTAAACTAGCAGGCATCTTAAATGATGTAACCAGCAAGACAGTAGTGGTCTGAATTGTTCTATAACATGTAATGTTGTATTTCTCATTTTGTACTAGAAATAAAAGCACATAAATCCCGCTCAACAGGATTTCAGATTGAAAGTGTACTGGCAAAAAACAGCTATATGCCTCATTAGGCAAATTTAACAAAACTGAAGGATCCTCTTAGCTTACAAATATGAATCATGGAAATATTATTAATAATTTGCTGTAATAAAATACTGTTTCCAAGTACGTTGCAACTTCTTTTGCCAGTTTGGGATAATGGAGTGCACAGCAAAAATTCTTGTACATTATAAGCTAGAGAGATCTTTGGATACATACCCCATCCTTTGACCTAATTATGAGATGCTGCTGCCTTACTTGGACTTGACAACTCTGAAACTACACCACCAGAGAGCACTGTGCTATTTCTGCACAATATTTCTTACCTTTCCTGGCATGCTTAAGGACCTATTTTATTTATTTGGCTTTTATTTCCTGTCCTCAAGTAGCAAGGAGCATGGGTTGTGTGATTATTTTGGAATTACTAAACATTTTGCTGTATTGCCTTGTGTGCACCAATAGCCCATAGTTTCTCTGACCAACCTCACCTAGGACCTTCATACCACTTGTGGCCTTGTGGCCCCTGTCTGCGATGTGTTGTAGGGTTGCTAGTCTGCAGTCTTGTGTAAGACTTGCACTGGAGCTAGCCTGTCTACATTAACTTTGGACCCACAGTATACCTTATGTCCAGTTCCTGCCTCCTTTTTTCCTTTTGTTCGTGACCAGAGTCCCTTGATGGCCCTGTGCCTGATTCATCCCCTCAGCATGTCTAAGGTGATTGATAGACCCTGTCATCAGCACTTGGCTCTGCCAGCCATGCTCAGATGTGGTGATCGTGTGTGCTGCTTGGTGAGGGCACTGCCTCTGCTGGGCTTGGCTGGAGCTCACCTCTCCTGGGAGCAGGCAGCCCTCTGCACCTTGACATGTCCTTCACGTGGAACACCTGCTACTGAAAATAGACCGTGACATCCAGATACCAAAATGTCATCTTTCTGCTGCTCTTGACATATCTACTGTGAAAGAATCACATATTTCACTTTCTAAAACATCCATGTGGGACAGGGGATGCAAGAAATGGCATATTTGGTGGGTAAACAATGTCACCGTGTTTTCTCTGAAATTTCCCCTGTCTTTCTGAACTTCTGGCATTCTCTATATACATTCTAACTGTATTCTTGTAATACAGTTAAAATAATTGAAGAACTGCAAAAGAAATCTTTCCCCCTTAATGAAAATGCAACTGAAGAAGCTAGATTGATTAAAAATATTGGAAAACCCACAGCAACCTTATTTCCAGACACAGACCAAATACAGAATAAAGTAATAGTTTAGTAGAATGTGAGAAATTCCTATTTGAATGTTCTTCAGCAGTGGAATTTACATGTATTTATGTAGGCATTAAGAAGGAAATCAGTGTGGGAAATGTAATTTCTACTAATTCCTGGATGTGTTTTATCCAAAGAAATAAAACTTGTTCTTCCTAGGATTTGTTTTCAACTCAAACTTCAAATACTTTTTAGTACCATGTCAAAACCCCAACATTTTTCAATTTTTTGTTGGAATGTTCTTCAAAAGTACCACCTCCACACTTCTTAGTTTAGTTGCAGAGCTTAGTTATTGCTACTTCTTAATCATTTAATAGCAGATATAATAAATGTTCTTCAGCCATTTCAGCAGAAAGGTTAGGAAACTACTCGTTCATTACTTCTGCAGCTTGTTATTATTAGCATAATTTTTAAGAGATTTCAGGGCAGCCCTGGCAGTAACCTTTTAGAGGAATGTAACAAAGCCAATGTCATAAATATCTAAGCAGAGTAAAAATCAAATGTGTGGTTGCAGGGTTTCCCAGACGAGAAGGAAAAAACTCCAAAATTAAAAGCTCTTTAATGGAAACCGTCTTTATAAAGAAGCTGTTGAGCCCTGTTTGTAAGAGGAAATGTTGATCCAAAGAAGTCCCCATGCAGGCTGAGCAGGGGTGTGGTAATTAAACAGCAGTCTTGTGTATTGTGTGTCAGAGGGCAAATGTTCATGCAGCGTCAGTATTTCATGCAGAAAAGTATAAATGTCTCTGTTGGTTTTCCACAGTGCCTGCCTTTCTTCCTATGTGTGTGGCATTGATAAACTGTCACCAGAAATAGAATGTAATTCAATTTATTTGTTGTAATTTAAGCTTTTTCTTTCTTGCTCTGTAACTAAGAGCAAGTCGTCTCACTTAAGTGCACCTCTATCCTTTCTAGACCTATTGCCTTTATGGTCTCTCTGTGTGAAAAAAGTTGGCTTAAGTTATCACCTATTTTACACTCTGAAGAGCTGGGAAATCTTAGGCGTCAGTGAAATACTTCGATGTGTCTGTTACACTGACAGGTCAGCTTGTTGTTTTATCTCTGATTCTGTTATGATTACCTGTATCATTCCCTCTCAGTGTCATCACTCGCTGACATCAGTTTTGCAGTATTTATCCAATCCGCTTGGATGTGTACCTATCTTATGACCATCCCCATCAGTCCTTGATCTTTCTTCCCATGCTAACAGTCTAATTATGAGATTGAAACATCTGTTATTTATAATCCCCAAATTGTTTCAGCAGCACCTTTTAAAGAGAAATACAAAGACTTTTTTCTTCTTGGTGTTTTATTACTTGTTAATATATGACAAAACACATTTATTATGGAGCAGACAGGCAGCATTTAGCATTGCTAAACAGAAAAACACTTCCTAGTTTTGCCTTTTTATGCCCAGGTGAATAAAAAGCTCCTTTCCCTCAAACTACTTCTGATGTGGATTAATACCACAGTGAAGGTGAGTTTAGAACCTGCCAGGGACTGGTCTGAGCTAAAGGCAAATGAAAGGAAGGGCTGACAGAACTAGAGTTGCAATTTTCAGCGCCCTACTATCAACTTGCAAATAGAAAGGACTGAGAAAAAGGAAGGCCTTGACATTGGAGATTTACAGCTCTTCTGTTTCACCACTCAGCACATTGACCTCAGTACGATACTCAGAGGAGTCTCCTGAAGGCATCCAAGGTATTGGGGTTCTGTTGAAGCAGGGTCTTTTGCTGAAATTTTGATTATATATCATGAGAGATTCTGGAAGCAAAGGGCAAATATCAAACTGAGGCACTTTGAAGGTCATCCGTTTGGCTGCTTTCTCATAACCCCCGTAAGGCATGGCAGTCCTGGCATGGGGGAATATATGGGGTTAGCGAACAGAGTATACATAAACAGGATTTATGAAACAAATGAAAATACCAAGATTGTAAATTTTACCACTGTTGCAATTGACTAGCCAAGAAATCCTTCCCAAGATCATGTATGTATCCATTAACTATGTACTAAAAAGATTTAAAAACACCACCCTACCTCCACTCCTGTGCTCTTCCTCTACCTTTGTTGCTTCAATTGCCATCAAACCATAAACATTTCACACCCATTGGTACCCCATACATGTAGGAGGCAGAGGCTGTGTTACTGCAGAAATGAGTGTGGTTTGGGTTTGTCCTGAATACTCATGTCCTGATGCTATGGAAGTGGGTGTAAGAATCATACAGAGAGGTAAATTGTTGCTGCCCTAGAAATACTTGTGAAACTTCAATATCCTATCAGAACCAGGAGGAACTGATCATAAACTTTTTTCCTGAACTCTTGAACTCTAAATGGCTGTGGTGATAAAATGCCAAGTGTAATTTCTCTGCTCAAATGAGTTGAGAAAGAAAGGGAAATAGGATTAAAGTCTTCTTAACCAGCTGTGTAGGTTTTCTGTCTGTAAGTTGAATTAAAATCTGTAGGTCGTAATTATTTTCACATTGTAGGCCTCCAAAGGTTCCATCCACAGGAGACTGTGCTAAGCAAAGTGACATGCAACTAAAACTTACATTGCACAAGGCAGGAGGTCTATGCCAGGGTTGCTTTGTCTTCTCATTCTAAGTAAATTTGAATGAATATCCAAGGAGACTTACCGGTTAAAAGATTTGTAATGGGGGGCATCAGCTTTGGGACTATATGACAGTAAGTCAATGGTGAACTGACTTTTTTCCTCAGGGCCGATACCCATTGCTCGTTCCCAGGGAGAGATGTAAGTTTTAAAAATAGTGATTTTTTTGCCTCCTGACTTTCCATCTATAAAGAGAGGAAGGTAAAACACTCTAGTTAGATGACACTGACTCTAAATAGGCTGACTTTCTGTAATCTGTTATTGAAGTTGAGACATCAACCTTGTTTCCAGATTCTGTAACTCCTAGATCAGGTTGATATTTTATGGCTAGATTTCTCTTTAAAATACTGTCATGCACCACTTCCACACTTTATCCCAGAAGCAGGTGTATTACAATCTAAGAGGCACTCATCCAGTAGTTTGCATTACAGCATATATTTGAAAGCTAGCTTTCCATTCTTATCTCTGATAACTGGAATAGACACCACTTGCCCCAAGAACCAATGTCATTACTCCACGATCTCACGGTCTCAAGGGAAGCTTTACACAAGGCAAAAGTCTTCATCTTTTACTTCTCTGTCATAGGAGACATAACCCCCTCCACCTAAACCACACCATCATCATCATCATCACGTGAAATAAATAAAGCCATGACTGTAAACTCCAAAATCAGGCTCAAACTTTGAAGTTGGCTCTCAATGACCAAAGCTTTTTAACTGTCATATATCAGGGTTGTGGCAACCCACATCCATCTTTACTCAATCCTACCTCAATAGTCTCTTCTCTCTTGTCTCAGTGTTTTTATCAGTTTGCATGTTCTTTGGATTACATGAACAGACATTCATTTTTTTTGTTAGCTTCTGGTGTTCCAATGCGCAAATGAGCTTAGACAGAGATCTTCATTCCATGTGCTGCTGCCTTTTCTTTCCTCCCAGTTGTGTACAATAGCACCTTCCTAATAAAATGCTCATCCTTCAAAAAACTCAAAACCCCAGAGCAATGGCTTTTGCTTAGCTTGATTAAGGCAAATGGAAATAATAGGTTAATGGAGTTAGACATTCTGGTGCTTTCTTGGTGCTGCAGCTTGTGTGGAAAACATAAATCCCCATGAATTAAGTGACAAAGAATGAACACCGTTAAGTCTTATCTGAAACTTGCTTCTTCACCACACCTTCTTTCTTTGTCTTGCTTATTTTCTTCAAACCTTGCTTTCCTGGTTTCAGAGAATTGCACACATGTACAAGAATATAATTTTCATTACCAAAATAGAAACAACTAACCCTCTATTTTTGTGTGAAAAACTTCAACTAAGTAATTTAGAAGTAAATTGATTGGTGGACTTGAAAAACAAAAGCAGTTGTGATTCATTTGTGCAGTAAAAGCAAACAAGATTGTATTAATGCTCCTTCTTACTACACACAGAAGTAGGTTAAGTATGGGAAAAAATGTACTGTAAGAATTCAGAGATTCTACACAGATTTCTTTTTCACAGGGATGCCCAGAAATGTAAAAACTAATTCTGATATGAAATGCATGTTCTTCTAGAATGTAAATAAAGAATTTACAAGTCACTCATTTGGTGGACAGTATCAGTGAACGTGAAACCCGTGAAAAGAAAGAGTATGCTATATTGGCATACAACAGTGTAAACTTTAGAAGCTCAGTCATTAAGTTTCTCGTAATTTCTTTGCTACAGCCAAGGAAGGTAATTCTGCTTCTTGCCTATGACTGAGCAACAGAGAAGCATGAATACAAAACTATCAAGCTAAAGGCAGCTCAAGTTTGCTAGACTTCACAATGGAACCTAGCTTGGAAGAATTCTGGTTTTAGTCAAGTTATTTTTTTTTGTCTGTAAGAGTAACACTAGCACAAGCTCTGATAGCTTTAGCTATTTATTGTTCTTGCAAGATACTTGCCTTTCTCAGCATCTCCTCCTTCGCCGCCGCTTCCAGCCAATTCCCCCACGTGGTCCCCTTCACTGTCCCTAGCACTTCCTTTGCTTCCAGGCCTAGAGGGACCAGTGGGATACTGCTGCTTGCCAGAGCCATGCTGCCCGGCTGTGACTCCTCCTACCATTCGCCCATGAGCATAGCCCTGAACATCTTCCCCGTAATGGCCTCCTGGTGGGATGAACTTCTGAAAATGATCCTAGGGTAGGAGAAAAGAGAGTAGGAATCCTTGTTACAGGACACAGTCCATTCACATTTGCAGGGCTGAGTTCCAGAGCAGTGAACTCCTGAGTCTTTGTAATCTACCAGTTCCATAGCCCAGTTCCAAAACCAGTGTAAGTTAATCTCTCTGTTCCATACAAAAGCACTTGTAGAACAGCAGCAAGTGCAATGGAAGCCCCCTTTTGATGGACACCTCGTAGCTATTTTATATGGTCAGGGTGAGAGGGGAAGGATTTGTGTATTGTCATCAACCATGATCAGTATCAAATACAGAAGGAAGGGAAAGGAAATACAGCTTTTGCCAGACCAGGTGAAGGTCCAGACAGAGGAACACGGGCTAACCTGTGAGAAAGCAAGCTGGACAAGAAATTGGAAATGTTTTCATGTCGATGTTTTCATAGCCCAGCAAACTCATCTCAGTGACAGTGTGGGAGCTAAGTGTTACAGGGTACCAGAATTACAGGGTGCCTGTGACAGCATAAATGCTGAGAAAATGAGTGCTCTTGTGTCTGTTTTCCATATATGTGAAGGTCTGCATTGGGAGGGGTATTTCCATATTCAGAAAGGCTGAAGACACAGCAGCCTTGGAAAACATGAAAGACTTCCTTAAGACCACAGAAGGAAAATGACAAAAAGGATGAGTTTTGTTTGTAGCAACATGTGCACTAAAGAACCAGCAAGGAGGCAAGAAAGAAATTGCATCCATCAGGAAAATAAAGTTAGCATTATTTTCCAGCTCACCCAGTCCAGGCTAGAAGGCACAATCCCTGCAGCACATAATGAAGTAGCAAACAGTCTGTGAAGGATTTGTAGACCCTGTGGTGCCCAGCAGAATGTCTTGGCTTTGCACACAGCAGCTTTAACAAATACTTGTGAGGAACAGAAATTGGTGTAATATGCTACAAAAATGCATTTTCTGTATCTGTCATAAGTGAGATTACAGCCTGACTTCCATCAGATTTAAAAATGTAGCTCATGTATTGCAGCGTACATGGCTGTGTAATACAAGTAACCTGGGTCTGACATCACATGTGGTCTTTCCTATTGGAATTGGCTATAGATGCACAAAGATGTAGCCAATACAGCTGAAGCAGATCGATCTGTGCTGCAATTCTCCTTGTATTACTTCATCTAAGGCAGTCAGTGGAAGATAGGAGTGCCAACCTCAGGGCTGGCTCTCTGAGGGTTAAGGCTTTTTCAGGGCTCTTACACCTAGTACAGTTTAGCAAAAAGAAGCTTTCCAGGCTGTAAACAGGCTTCCAAGGCCAGCTGTTTAGTTAGCTAAAAATAGATGAGAAGTGAAAACCCCACAAGGCTCAAGGCAGAATTATCTAACGCTCTGCTCCCTGTGTCTCCAGCAACAGTGTCCAGGGTTTCACAGCAGGTCACCAGGCTGCAACCCAGGCAAACAGCCAGCTGCAGGCTGTAGAGGCAGAGTTGGTGCCTCCGGGGCGTTTAGAGACTGTCTGTCCTTCTAGCTGTAGGGAATTCCCTTTTTAGGAACAGAGGAGATAATGTTCCGCTGAATGTCGGGAAGCACTGAGAGAGGAGAGGATTGTGAGCATTAAGCCGTGCACACAATCTAGTAGGGCAATCTGTTCAGTTATGTGTGGGAGCTATGTGGCTGAAAAAGGCAAGTTGAAAAAAAAAGAGTATTTTGAGGGCTAAGGGTCAGAATGAGGTTATTCTCAAAAAGTTAACATATATGCGAGGTTAATGCTTCAAGTGATCAGAATGAGGTTATTCTCAAAATGTTAACATATATGCAAGGTTAATGCTTCAAGTGATTTGCTCACTAATTTCAAGACAAGATTTGCATTGGTTTTCCATCAAGTTTCACCGATGCTGTGAGCCCTTCCTGAGAATTAAATACTGACTTCTCTTTTCCTCTAGTTACTTACATTATGGCAAAAAAAGGTGAACAAAACATCAGTATGACATGTGCTACAGTAACGGGCTGGTTTGATTTTGTGCACAGCAGTATTTCATGTGACCAGGAAGGGGCATCATTGTCATCTGGTGTTATTTTAAATCACAGTATTATCACTAAGCAGGAGAGAAATTTCTTGGAAACACAAGGTCTGCCCTGGGAAAGCCACACCTAAATCTTATTTAGCTCCAACTGGAATTACATTGATTTGTCTTAGGCTTTTTCATGATTCTTCGCAGTCTCACTGGGAAAACACCCTATGCTCAGCAGGCATCTCCATTCAGATAGGAAAGACCTATTTTCCATACAATACCCCAGTCTACTCACCTGCTAGAATAAAAATATAATTTTCTTTAGTTGTGGCCACTACAATAGATTGTCTCAGCTCAAATTAACAGGAGGCAAAGACTAATTTTTGAAATCTTAAACCTCAGTGCATTCAAATGAGCTTGTTCCAAGAGAACAGAGCTCAGAAACAACAGCCTCAAGCAGAAGCCTTGACATAGTTAAAGCTGGATAGGTGCAGCTTTTTCTCCAGTACTTACAATATGCCTCTGGTCAGAGTGTTCGGAGTAAAATACAGCTTATTCTTGAGTAGAATATGTGTCTTGGGCCACTGCTAACAGCATAAGGGGCTTTTATCTATATGTGTATTCATATGACAAAATGGACCTTTCAGTTAGGGTGGATTGACTGTCTTGGTGGAAGTCCCAGGAGAGAAGCCCAGGAGTGAAAACTGAGAAGGCTGATATTCTTCTGCTGATGGCTCTGGGGAGGAGATCACACAGTTCTTCTGTGGTAGGGTTTGCCCTATCTGAGCGTTGCTGGAGGTAGTGGATATTATCAGTCCCTAAACATCTCTGAATTTCTCTAACAGGAGAACAACTGTGATGTTCATGTAATGTGTAATCCCTGAGCTAAACAAATTTGGCTCATGTCTTTGAAGTCTTTAGTGCTAGCAAGAGCCTGATACTACAGGCTGAGTGCATATGTGGATGAATTCTCAATTCTGTAAAGCTATTGCATATCTCATGAAAATAGGTAACTGTAGGGATGTATTTTGTAGAGAATGAGCAATCCCAGCTCTGTGAGCTTAGCCAGAGTCTGAGCTAAAGGCTTTGAAGCCTGCTCAGAAAGTTTCTCAAGGTCAGCGATGTGCAGGTCTGTGAGAAAGTTG
>JAOXOE010000632.1:10223501-10247933 GCA_028565055.1 Phoeniculus purpureus | reverse complement strand
AAAGGTACTTAACCAACAGCAGTAGCTTTTAAGACATATGGACAGATGTGTTGTGCCAATCAGCAATGTACATGTATCGCATGGACCGCCCGTCTGTGTATAAAAGGGTTAAGCTGACGCTTAATGAACGGCATTTGCTTGATCATATTGATCGTCATGCGTCTGTCCATTTTGTACTCCCGGAGAGGTGACGAAAGCTGATACAACAAACAGAGCTGAGATCTCTAAGTATCTCAAGGCCCTGACGTCACTGCAGGCAGTCCCCAGGAGGAGACACTGTGTGCTCCCCGTCAGCTTCTTGCTGTGCCCTAAAGAGAATGATTGAGACCACCAAATGTGTTTCTATTTCCACCTCACTGAGAGCTTCCCAAAGGTTTGATGCCTATGTGCTTACTAACACTTCTGAAGTTACTGTGACTGTATCCTCTCAGAGACAGCCACTGAAATGCTCCTTGCTAGTGGGATGGGAGATTTAAAATTCAGGCATTAGAAACTTTCATAGACAGCCTGATATTTTATCCATACACCTTGGTCCTTAATTTTGAGCTGTAAAACCTTATATTTATGATGAGAATAAAAAGTAACCTTAGCCGTATTTTAAGCTGATTTTTTTACACATTCTTCCCCAAGAGGCACAGCAGGTTGAGCTCCTGCTTTCTGTTTACAGATCTATTTCTGACTTGCTGTTTAATCTTTTTTTTGCCTCTTTTGCTGGAATTTACACAACTAAATAATGGGAAATTTTATCTAATACTAGCCAAAATTATGTATATCTTATTTGTATATTTTGTATCACCTTTGCTACATTTTCTTTGTGGGTGAAAGACAGTGAATTTAATAATTTTTGTCCAAAGTTTTCTCACAGTGCTGCAAGAAAGTGCTGTGGAAAATAAAATGCTCTTCCTCTCTGTCATTCTGCTGTTTCTACACCAGTGACTTCTTGAGTAGAAGGCACCAGACTTCATGTTTGCTTTTATGCAACTTTGGGTTTAGTTGGGACCTCTAGGTCTTCTGCACCAGTCCAATTCCAACACAGAAGGGCTCATTTTGTTAGAGAAGTTAGCTCTCTGCGGACTTACTCACTTAGGTCATAACCTGAAACTCTCTCTTACCTCAGCTTGCAGTTATCCTATAATGTTTGTTCAAGAAGTTCAATATTCCAGAGGAACAGACTTGCTAGAAAGAGTGCATTTGCTAACACCTTCCCTTTAAGCCTACCTCCTGTGGTCTTGATCGGCATTCTTCTAAATATATTAAGGAGTAAATAGAGACATTAGTGCACACTTGTGCCTTAAGACCAAGTAGCTGCTTGAAACAGCTCTGTTCCTTTACCCTCTGTATCACATCTGGCTATTTAACATGTAAGGTCTCTGAGGTAAGTTGTTTGTGTATTTCTCTCTGCTATGAAGCACCTCTTTTGGTGTTGTAACATAACCACTTCCATCTTCTTTCTGCCACAGTACTTAGCAGTAAAAGGAACTCAGGGAAGCTTCTGCCATTATCCTCCCTAAAACATGCCCTTGTAATGTGTATTTGAAGAGAAGAGGGTCGCAGTACTGAAACAGCTATATAGTAGGTAGAGCATTTCAGTTTGCTCATTTTGGGATTGATCGGTCCTATTGACTGTGGGTTTGGTTACCATTTTCCTTTAACTGAATGGGTAGAGCTACAGCAGTGAATAGAGTGGCAAGTTTCCACTTTTGTGTGGAGCTGTCTGATGTTCACACACACACACTATATTTGTATGTTTTCTCCACTAAAACTAAAAAGAGTTAATGTGATCATTCAATGTGGAGATTTGTTAGAGGAGGAGGAGAGAAGCGGGAGGGTGGATCTGCTGATAACTCCCTGTGTGGAAGCTTTATGGCTACAAGAAAGGGAGTTTGGGGCTCCCTTGTATGGTTTGGATTTATTTTTAATAACCTTTCTCTTTTGGTTTTTTTTTCTGACGTTATCTTGCTGATAAACTGTTCTTTGGGGAAACAGAAACAATGTGTTCTCCATCCCAGACATATATTGTCTTGCTTTACTAAGTCTGTCCTAGGAATATTTAAAACAGTTAAGAAATCTGTGATGTAAAAAGAGAAAACACACCACCAGCTTTAAGTCTTTTCACCGCCTCACAGCATTAATGTACTCTTTGGGATGGGGAGATAAGGAAGCAAAAATTAACTGGAAAGAGTAAGTGTTAGTAGTGGGAAATCTTTACTCTGCTGTTGTCTTCCTTGCACAGCCCTTTTTGTTTAAATCTTCCTTTCTGCGTCTAACTTGAGCAGAGCCAAGAGCAAGAAATAAAAGGCGCAAACAGCTACTCAAATATTGCAATCCAGAGGGCTTTTTGATGATAGTTATTTGGTGCTAAAGTCAGGCACTGTCCTGGTGGTTTGAAAGACAACAGTGAGGCTGTAGGTACCTGTTGCCTTTATCTGCCTGAGAGCAACCTGCTCTGAGATGTTGGCTCACCTGCTGCCACCACTCAGCTTTTCTTACTGCTCTGACTGCCAGCAAAGGTGGTAACTCACACTGGCTGTGGTGATGACAATAGCTATCCATGGAGGCAGTCGATGCATCCTTGTAAAGTCCTTGCGTAGAACACACAGGGCAGTCAGCAGCTGATCAGTTGTGTTCACAATCCTGCTAAGCTAGCCCCAGGCAAGGGCTTTAGGGCAGACCCAAGTCTTCCTGCACTGCCTAGTGGAGATTTGTTATCTGTACCATGAATGTAGAGAAAAGATACCCCTGAAAGTGAATCACAGATGATTTTAAAGTAGAGTACCAGCTGCTGTTTGGAGACAGCTTTGTTCTGGTATAGCAAAACCATAAAGAAAATCTTAGACTTGTTAGGATCTTGTCTAAACATCAAATACATTTCTCCACAGCACAGCATCTTATAGTCTTACTTAAAGAGCTTAGGAGCAGGGGTGTTCTTATCAAATAGAGAGAAAAATGTCACTATCAAAAGGGTACGGAGTGAAAGGTAGAGATGAATATAAACAAAGTAGGAAAACCAGGTCGTTTCAGTCTTGAAGGGACTCTGTACCTGTCCAGTTTTCAGTCAGTCTATCACAACACATTCTCCTTGTATTTCTCTGATTCAATACTCTTAAGTGACACCCTTACATTTTTGAAAACGTGGACTTCAGCCTTTTATTCCCTCACCTGATTATTTTCTTACTCCTCCTTACTGCATCAGAACTTGACCCTCGTATGTTTGAGGAGCTCTGATGTGGCTGCGTATTTATAAGAGTAGCCTGCACTTCTCTAGGATTTTCATCAGGCAAGCCCAAATTCAACACAGCATTCATTCCCACATCATTTCTAGGAGATAGCTCACGGAAGAGATTAACTGCTTAAAGCACAGAGATGAAGGAACTGCCTGAAGTCTAATAATGTTGCTGTGCTGGTGTGTCATCCCTGATCTGTGATCTGACCTACTGATTCCATTTTAATGACATTTTTTTCAGTCATATTTCCACCTCCTGCTTCCGAAATAGTAGTTTTTAGAGGTAAACTATAAAGATTTATTTTTAGTTGCATTTGAACACATAAGTGGGCTACACTTATGTAGTATGTTTTTCTTTGGCAGAACATCTTCAGCTTGTTTTTAATTATTGTGCTTGATTTAACTCGGACTGGAAAATAGATGCCATAAAGGGATAAAATACATTTCAAAGAACATCAGAAGGCCAGATGCTACCTCGAAATGCATATGAACCTGAAATGTCCTCTGTTTGGCTTACTGAACAGCTGACAATCATGTGAAAGGAAATTTTGTCCGTAAAAAAGTATCTTCAGAAGACTTTACACCAGCAACTAACTGTGGAGAGAAGTTCAAAGATTACATAACGTTGCTAACTCATGAGAAAGGAGAAAAAAAGTCTCAATTTATATGATATATCTGATAAGAAAATAGAAGAAAACACATGCAGCTTCTAGCAATCAAACAAGACATTGCAGCGGCAAATTACAGGTTTCTGTCTGAATTTTCAATTATGTAACATCCTTCAGAAATGAGCAGAGGACTGCGCAGTAGGAAACATAAAAGGCTATCCTAGACTAAAAATAGAACTGCACCTACTGGAGCTGAAGTCAGACCTTGATGGATAATTTCCATATTGCAAAGCAGAAGTGGAATGAGCGCAAAAACTACTAGTCCTGCCCTGCACAGCTCTGAACACCTGCCAAACGTGCAGTCCTTCCTCGTCAGTCAGTACTGAATTTTCTCATGCTTATGCATCTATGATACCAAGCATTTGCCAGAAGAATCTCATGCTGCTGCCAGAAGGAAGTAAAACATGTGTGTTTATACAGTTTTGGCTTTTTTTCTGTGCTTCTTTGCTAATAGATCCTCCCCCTGACATCCTGCCCCATGCATATACAGACAGAAGAGAACTTGGACACACTCCATTCCTGTTTTCCATGAGTGTAAAGAGCAGCTTTTCAGTTTTAATCTCTGACCTACCACAGAATTGTCAGTGAAGGCATCGGGGTTATTCTCATAAATGAACTTCTCCACCCTCAGCTGGCGTAATTTGAACATCTTGGATCCTTTGTTATTGAGGAGAGAAAGCTCTTCTAGCATCACATCTCTGGGGATGCTGATCTTCTTCCCCAAGTTCAGCTTGGACACTTCTTGTGGCATGACTACAAAACATACAAAATGGGATGCTTTAGGAATTCTCTTGTCCATTTTTTCTAAGCACCAACAGTGATTTCAAAGAAGCCAAATTTTCTTCTAATAAGAAAATAACCTATGCTCCAAATTTTTACGGTGACGATACATCGAATATAGATGGGTGAAATTTTCTCTGGATTGTAATGAAGGCAAATCTGCACAGAGAAATATTGCTTATGGGTGGAGCTAGATGCAACGTCCCACGTCTGGAGCCCCTCAGTCAGTGTAGTACAATTCCTTTGTACTGCCCCAAAAAGCAGCAGTGACTTGTCTGGTTACTGCCCACACTCATCCCTTTCCCCTAGGATTAGATGAGTGACAGCAATTTGGATTGGTCTGATACATAGCAAAGACAATGACATGGTGTTTTGGTTTAAACATTATCTTTAAACCATGATAAGAATAAATAGTCATTTTGGTTTTTGCTTTTTAAGGATAATGTTTAAAGGGAAAAGTAGTTGAAATTCTTGTTAAGTCTTAATACCTTGGTGACTCAATAGGTCCTTTTCAATTTCATTTGGTACCACCATTCTTCATCAAAGAATGGATTAAAACAACTTCAGTGTAAAAATCTTGCAGAAATGCTGTTAAAGCTTTTCAATCAGAAAAAAGCAACTTGTTCTAGGCTTTCTTTTTTCTGCATTAAGCTAGTTTAAGAACAGTTATTCACCTCTACATCTCATTTCCAACACAAGAAATCCATCCTTAAACTGGTATTTTTATTGGAAATCCTCTGAAGAAGTGGATTTTTTTGGTGAACCAATTCTTTATACCACTATTTCATAGCACAGGAGGAAATGTCCTTTAATGGAAAGTTGAATTTTTACCTACTTATTTATGTTAATCAAGCATTAGGGACAAACAGAAAAATATATACATGTACCCTGGCAAAGAAGCTTCTACAGTCCTTTTGGGGAACACTGAATTATTACTGTTCAAAAACCTCTAAAAACCTTCCCCATGCTGTCAAAAATAAAAAGAAGATAAGGATACCACAGTTAATGAAAAGTCACGCTAACCAATACACAGGTTTCTGTAGGAAGAAAAGTGTCCCAAGTTATGTTCCTCCTGCTGTATTACGAATCTAAGAGACTTTGTCTTTTTCAACTGAAAAATGAGCACTGGGATCAAAGCAATTCTCTCACATAAAGGAAAAAAAAAGAAAACAGATGCAAACATTAAAAGAAAAAAGTAGATTATAAATAGGCACCTCAACATCGATAGCCATAAAAGATCATGTTCTCTTTCCATTCACATTGCTGCACATCCAAATCAGTGCTGCAGGAGAATATGAGTTTACACAGTGTAATCTAGGTCAGCATTTGACCTGAGTGTGTGTGCAGTGCTTCTGAAGAGTAAATTAGAAAACGTGATGTGTTTGAAGGCTGACCTTTAGTAATATTTGTGGCTTTGCCTCCTAGGATGTTCATTGCACGTTTTGCTCTAGGAATCAAGTCAGACAGAGTGCGACACTGTAAAGGCTGAAATTCAGGTCAAAATCCAAGCAGTTGTCATGTGTGCTGTTTTGCCACATCTTACCTTCCTGTGTCAGGTTCCCAATGAGTTTAGTGGGCTTTTTCCTTTTAACAGGAGCAGGGGTCCCTGCAAGGGGCATTCCCACAAAGGGTTCTCTGCTTTGCTCTAAACACACAAGGAAATGGAGAAAGAAACACTGGGAATGCATTTCTTGCCTCTTGCCTTTAGTTGCCGTCTACAGTTAAAGCCTTCATTTCACAAACAGGTTCTTTTATATCCCTTCCACACAAAGGAGTTAGTGAGTGCCATCATCCCATACAGAGTATCATCAGCAGACCATTGTGGTGTTCTCTGGATATTTAGCATTATGGTGACATAGTGTGTGGCAGCGGATCACAGCAGAAGCATTGCCAATGTGCCAGAGAACATTGTCATCCAAAGTAGGCATTTTAGTTGCGACATGGCAGACTCCCAGCACCCACGTGTGCCACAGTGGCACTCTGTTAGGCCATCTTGTGCTGCAGTAACAGAATGTCAGTTTGAAAATTTGCTCTACCATGCCATACTACAATACCATGCAGTTAACATTTATATATCGTATCTAATATTTATTATACATTAATACATACTAATAGTATCTATTTTTGTATAATGATTTGGGATCTGTCCATGAGTTATTCTGGAGAATTTTGAACAATGTGTAAGTTTGCTTTGGATATTTAGATAGTCCTATTAGAATTGGTATTCAGAAAACCACTAGAATGCAAGTTCTGAAATTAAAAGATCTAAACCAAAGTCCTAAGTGATTCTGTCCTTGTGACTGCTACTATCTTGTTACAGAAGAGCTGGAAGAAAAAGCTGCAGGCAAATGGGAAAAGTTGTTCTCCCAATTAGTGTGAATTATCTTACAGCTGTATCTTACGTATTGATCTTAGTGCATACTGGAGTGGAAGGAGAGGAAGAAGGAGATTTCTTCTCTAACAGTGCTCCCCCATCTCTGCCTCCAATCAGGATGGGAGATCTGTACTTCAAAGCCAAGAAAAACTAGGAGAAACCTCAGCAACTTCGCTTCAGGCAACTTCTCAGAGTCGTCCCTGGGGGTTATCACACATACTGTAAGAGGGTAAATGTCTTGCCTTCACTTCAACACTGTCCATGTGGAAACAACAGCACATAGGGATGCAGATCCTCAGTGAATACAGTATAACACAACGCAATACAATGAAACATGAGCAAAGGCCCACTGGCTTCGGGAGCAGCAATAACTAACTGCCTCTTCTCTGTCCTTGTGCCTCTCTGCACTTCATTTGCTTAAAATTTCAGGACTGAAGGCATGGAACTATGAGGTAAATTTTAAAACCAGCAAGAAAACAGCTCATTCTAGGAGCTTTTGTACGAATCTTGTTGTGATGAAGACCTTTTATCTCCTATGTATTGTGCAGATTCATTCCACCATTGCTCCTTTTGCAACAGGATCTTCATGTGACAATAGTTGCCAAAAGAAGCCCAGCCACAGCAAACCAGCTGGAATCATACTGGCAGGTACTCTCTTGGATTAGTTTTTCTTTTAGATTTCATAGCTTATTTATTTTTACTGTGGTGCTGCCTATGTAGATCATGTCATAAACGAGCCCATCCTGGTGTATTCCCAAAGCAAGCGTGAGCAGGTGCAGCCGTAATGCATGCACTGCACATTCTCCTTGAGCAGCCAGACATCTGCTTGACTATATAAAAGAAGCAGGGCCTGCTTGACAGGAAAGGGGCAATCCTGCCAGAACACAGTGGGTGGGAGGTTTTGGCCCATCTGATCAGTCATAAAACTGGCAAAACGGAGGAAAATCATCTGTATGCTCCAAATACATTCTCTCTAGCGCAAAGCAGAAAGGGCTGGCCCTGGAAAGGAACTGTGCTCCTCTAACACACCCATTCCCAAGAAACAGCAAGGGCAAGTGTGTGCCATTCTGCTGTCTTCCTTCACTCATCCGCAAGGGCTGGGGAGTGGGAAACTTGCTGCATGCGGTCGGTCTAGCATAAGGAAAAGGGTAATAGTCTTTCACTATGGAGTGGGTCTGGACCTAAACTGGGACTACTGCTCTTTTAGCCACCCCATTGCTGGGAGGCTGCTGGATTTTCAGTTGCCATCCTCCCCATTATCCTGTACATCGAGCCAGGACCATGATTATCCTTTCCTTACTTGAGCTCTAATTCCTTGGTTCAAATCCTTCCTTTTTCTGCACTGGTCTCTGTAGCAGTCATTTATTTCCTTGGGCTTCCTGTAAATCAGGCCAGTCTTCACCCTCTCCAGCACCTGCTCTAAACTATTTTGCCCAGTCAACTCACCTCACGCTTGCAGTGCCAGGCTCAGACCAGCTCACACACCTGCTCCAGAGCTCAGTAGTGGGCTGCTTCCTCCCAGCCTGTCTCTGGGTGCTGCTGAGGAGACTTGTCCAGCAGCCCTGCTCACTCAGGGTGCCTGGGCACAGGCAAGCTCTGCCCAGCACAAAGTGCTGATGCGAAGTGCTGTGAATTTGACTCCTGAAGACTGCTCGCACAGGCATCCTGTGGTTATTAATAGCTAGTGGCCCAGAGGGCAGAGTCTCAGATAGCACCAACACCAACTCCAGGAGAGGAGAAAGAAAAAGGTTGCTCCTTAGGCCTCTTGCAGTCACTGCCTCCATTCCTGGTACGACCAAACACTCTATAGATGCCTCACTTCTTCCTCCTCTCTATTTAAATCGAGACACACTTCCACTTCCTCATTCTGTTGTGTGTTAATGCAGTTCATAAAGCCTTCTCAATATCCTGTTTGTCAGTAAGGTCTAAAAAGCTTTCTTGGGTCTTGCTCTGTTTTACAACCTCCTTCTGTCCACTCCTCACTCCATCAGTCAGCCAGTGTCCTATAGACTCTCATACACAGTTCATAAAGGCCAGGCATTCAATTCACACATCAGAAAACACAGAAGAAAAATAACTGTGCACGAACCAAGTAGTAGTAGGGAAACCATGAAGTCTAGAAAACTGTTTACAGATTTCTAGGAAGTAGCTGTGCAATGTGTGTGGGAAACCCAGCAGAATCAAACAGCAAGCAAATTAATTTCCTGATTCATGACAAAAATAGGATCGATCGCCTGCATTTGGCATAATTTTACGTGTGCAAATCACTCCCCTTCATTAGCATTTGTCCTTTATGAGGCAACTCTCCTTGTTTTTTACCCCATACCCAGCTGAGTCCTTGGTCTAGGTTGAAGGGAACGTATCTCGTTTTGCTGGATTACTCAAAGCTGCATATACCCTTCAGCTTTGATGTAAAGCATAAATGCTATAGAAAACATTGTTGTCCTACTTCATGTTGGATCAAAATCAAGTTGTTTGCTGAATACACCTGGAGTCTAGGGGGGAAGGGGGGATACCCCAAATCTGTGATTCTAGGAGAAAACCATCCACACAGAGAATTGCAAGGGAAGTTGGTATAAAGGAACATCAGAAGACTTTTCATTTTTATTTTTTCCAGAAGTTTTTGCCTCAACAAAATGTGTATAAAACTTTACAGTGTAATAAGCGGGTTTACAACACAGTGTTAGCCCCCAGGTCCTGTCTGGAAGATCCTGTGTAACACACCTACAGGCAATAAGCAGCCTTTATAGCCTGCTTGGAATCAGGGCAATCTCCTGGCCCGAAGTTTCCTGGTTTTCTCTCATTTGCATCCATATAAGCACTATTTATACAGCTCACATTGTGCTTATGGTGCAGCTGTTATTCTCTCTCCCTCACATTTACTGCAATACCATGCTGTAAAAGTTCACTCTCTAAAAGAGCTGTGTCCTTCACTGAGCCCAGTAGATACAGCACAATGTGGTGGCTGGACAGACTAGGTCCTGCTCCCACACTCCCATGCTAGCGGATCTGGGAGTAACTCTTTGGAGCAATGCCGGTGTAAGACAGGTGTAGGAAACAGCACAATTACTCTGTAAACCCTCACTGCCTGTTCTCAGCACCATTACAGAGCTTTGCTCCTGGTGAAGGCATTTACATCTGCACAAAGCTGGAAGGTGACAAATAATACTCTCACAACTGACCATCTGTCCACACTTGCCACAACACTGCACAAGTGTAGGTGGGCACAGAGTAGCAGGTCTCTTTCTGCTGGCCAAGACCCTGCTTACTGCAGGTTGTACGAAGAGAATTTTTTTGAAAATTGGTTTAGCAAGATTCTGGGTGTTTGCCCAGAATACTCAGTGCTTGCTGTGGAGTCCAAGTGTGCTCTTTGAGTTGCTGCTTTCCTATTCGAGTTCCCTGCATTCTAAACTATTTATTGAGGAACCTATTGTTTGTGACAAGGAGATGGCATTGTAAAGGAATGTGTCATGATAAGATCGGTCACAGGGTACTGCTGTGTTGTTTAAAATCTACAATTTTTTGCCTCTCCTTTCCTAAAGGCATGAGGTACAGATATTTGTTAATTTTAAGATGTTCCTAGCTCCATTTTTATAATCATCTAAGAGATGACTGTGATTTATATTTGGGGTGAGAACCTGAGAAATGCAGTATGGTACCTTCTTGGAGTCACTAGAGTGATGCTGAACTCTGCTTCCTCTCTGTACTTGCTTCCAGCATCTATTTTCATAGCAATTTATAGCTGCTGTATTATTTCTCCAGTCACGTCCTGTGCCTTTCTGAGCACAAATTACACCTTAAGGGAACAGTTTGTGCCAGATGGATATCATGGAAACTTGCTGGATTTTGAGGCATGATTTAGCTCCAAAAGATGTAGCAGGGAATTATGTGGTTGCTCTTCCCTGTCACAAGCATGACCTGCGCTGATTCTTCCCACCCCAGGGGTTCAGAGCTACTCCAGCAGGCAGCTTCAGGGACAGCAGAGCTGAACAAGCTGGAAGGCAAGAGAGTGCTCCTCCATGGTGAGCCGGTAACTAGAGGTGAGCAGGAAATGGATGTGAGCCCACTTACAAAACTCAAGAGAGACTAGGGAAAAACAGCAAGGAGATGAAGAGAAGACATGTCTAGCATCGTGTGTGAGGATCTCAGGGTATTAGGAGGCGTGCACTGAGGAACAAAGCACAGAGCAACTTCACGAGAAAAGGATCCTCTGTGTATCCCCAGCCCAATGGTGAAGAGACGAGCCAGGCTAGGGACAAGGCCAAGGACCTTGAAGTTCAGCTTAAAGTATCTAGAGGCTGAAGTGATCAAATAGGGAGGATCAAACTTTTATTCCTTAGATGCTGGTAGGTAATATTTAGGTTGCTGGACCAATCATTGGACTCCTCAGAAACTTCATTGGCAAAATTCAAGGCTTAGATGAGCATCTTATACAGGTTTTTCAGTACTGTTTTGCCTGTGGCTCAATTTCTGAAGATTTCAATTTCTTGGCCATCTTAACTTAGAAAGAAGATCCATAGCCCTCATTCCATAATATGTCAAGTCCTGTTCTGTCTTTGTGACCCTAATCCTCCAGAGGTTATTTTCATCTGCATGGGACTGTATACATACACTGTTGTGGTGGGTTCAAGACCACAATTAAAAATAAAGGAAAATAAAACAAAGCAGTTAGGTCTCCATGATATTTCAGATAGCATTTGCCAGACAATGGATAGCTTAGGGAAAATGGAAAAGGGTTTATTAACTCTATAACTGTATACAGAAAAGAAGAAAAGGTTAAGCAAGTTAGTGCACACAAACTAGAAACTGTGACACAAATGTCATTACACATTCTGAGAAAAATACAATGGGAGATCACTATATCAGTCCTTGGGTTTTTTCACATTAGAGACCTGGGAAAATAACATGTCAGTCGAGCAGAGACGAGTACCACCACCCTCTCAATTATTCATGTGTCACCCCTGTCTGCAAACAGCAGTACCCTCGGCTGTCCAGACTGGTGAATTCTTCAATTCTTCAGCGTAGCTTCTCCAGCTCAATGCTCATCAGGCAGGTCTGATTCCTCAGCACCTGAACTGCAACTCTTGATGCAGGAGACATGCTTTCAAAGAACCCAGACTCTGTCTTTCATGCCCAAGGTTTAAAGATTCTCGAGTCTTTCTGCTTTCTTCAGCTAAGCACAAAGGAATTCTCCCCAATACTCGAGCATCCCCAGTTTTCCTTAGCAGCACAAAATCACAAACTCTCTTCCTGCTGATCAGTGCTCTCTAAGATGGTGGCAGTGGCAGCCACATGGCCCTGGCAAACGTGGCCAAGAGGGTTCCATGACCCTCCCCTCTCCTCTCTCCTCCTGTCTTAGCTTCCAGTGGAAAGGGAAGAATCCCTTCAGCTCACCACAGGTTGCTGAATGGCTGTGCCGTGGTGGGGAGAGTGGTAGATCAGCTCTAAGGTCTTGCTTCTTTGGTCCATGGTGCCACCTCCAGACTGGGCTGAAGCCAGTGCTGTTGCTGGTGCCAAGCCGGTGTCGGGGCCACACAAAGCCAATGCATCCCTCCCCACAGCGGACCAATGCTCAGGCCGGGGCCGGGGCCAGGGCTGGGGTCTGGGCCATGGCCAGGCTGCAGCAGGCCCGTCTTTCCCCCCTCCCCACCCTGGAAGTGTGTGTGGGGGGCTGAGCAAAGGACAGCAGCCCCGTGCTGGGCTAGGAGACCTCAGCAAAAAGAAGCAGGGCTAAGACCACTCACCCCTTTTATCTTCTCGCCTAGCCCACTCCTCAAGGGCAGGTACCTGGGACAACAATATAGTGTAACCTCCCCAGGACAGGTCACTGAGTGGGGGGTCCTCTAAAAGCAACATAACTTTTTCTTCATGAAAGCATTAGTCTATACATCTGAAAATTCTGGTAATTTTCAAACTCCAACATATAATTGACAGAAATACCTTCATTTGATAAGACAAGCATCCATTCTCTATGACCGAGGGAGTCACCTATTCAATCTCAGTTCCTTATTATCAGGCCCTGAAGGTCCTGTGAACCAAACCGAAAAGGCAGATTTCTTCTTCCCCTTCCTCTTCATCTCAAGGTTCATGGGTAATATGCAATCACAACTTCCTTGCCAGCCCTGAGAGTCTCAGGCACCGACCAACCCAGTGGGGGTGATTACCCCCTCACAAAGCAGGCAAGCATAACAGCACCCAGTACACTGTCCATAAAATCAAACAAGCGACTTAAGTGCGGAACTTGGACTGAAGTTGTTGCTGCACAACAAGACCCTAGAACTTCCTGTGGCCAGGGACATCTACACTGTCCTCAGCTTCCTCAACAGACTGAGTGACTCACTTCATAAGTTTTTTGAGTTTAGACTATGACTGTGGAATTGATGCAGCAAACCATGTACTGAGATCTGATCTGCAGAAGATACAGATGATTAGAAATTACAAAGTGCATAAATTACATTATGCTACTTATAGATTGTACAACATTGATCTGCTTGTCCCAAAGTAATCATAAACTGTGTTATACTAACCATAATATAAAAAAATACAGGTTCAATTGCATCTTGTCAGGCAACGGCATTTTCCATTTTAGATTCTTAGTGTCTTCATTAATGCAAGCTTCCCACCTCTTACATGATTATGTCTTTGGAATCTAGTTTCATTAACCAGGACCAAATCTCTACACGTGTTGAATCTCTGACACTTCACCAGCAACAACATACACTCCGCAGTCCCCCAACACACACCTGAACCAAAGAGAACCCATTGTTCTTACCTGAGTTGGTGCCATAAAGGGCTGCTACCTGCACTGAGCCAATATTTGTTATTCAGAAAAAGAAAGACTTAAAAAAAA
Source organism: Phoeniculus purpureus (assembly GCA_028565055.1). Taxonomy (NCBI): domain Eukaryota; kingdom Metazoa; phylum Chordata; class Aves; order Bucerotiformes; family Phoeniculidae; genus Phoeniculus; species Phoeniculus purpureus. The sequence continues at coordinate 10,234,038 of JAOXOE010000632.1, read as the reverse complement.
GATCACTATCTCAAAAACAAGTTGAAATACACATCTAACGCACTTCAGTCCTAAGAGCTTCTTGGTGACAATCTGTAGAAGAGGTAGAAGAGGCAGGCAGATGAGGCATAAGCAATAGTAACTATGAATTTCTCAGGCTAACGGTCTGATCCTAACACAGCAAAAGTTAGCATTACTTACCAGGGGCATTACTTGCCCCCAATGTCAAAGGCTGCTTAAATTCCACATTTCTCCTTTCCAGCTGCTCAATTTTCTTTAAGATGACAGGCTTGCAAAGCATTCCCAGAGATGTAGTAGCTGGTTGGGAAGGTGCAGATATATGCTAGGAAGTCGAATCCACTCCATGAATTGAAATCTCTATGTTGTCCACAGAAAAATGTAATTTCACGGGTAAATAAAAGTGGATTTGAAAAACAAGGTTAGTTTCTAAAAATCCAGGCCTCATGGAGAAGGTCTAGTCTTCTGTCAGCCTGAAGTGTATACCTCATTTCAGCACCTCTCAACACATTTTGAGGAACGTACCTACACACGCTGTCGGGCAATAGCGAACCTGCTTCTTAACACTTTTCTGGTTTTGGGCCATACATCCTTGTAGGGCAGGGGCGCCGCAGTAACCGGCCCAGAGCCTGCCCCGACACTATCCCTTCCCGCCGTCATTCGTCATCGCCGCCCGATTCACGCTTCAGATGTCTCTTCCCTCTCCCCGCCCACCACCTTCTCCCCTTGCCTTTCCCTCTTTCCTTTCCCCGTCCCCATTCCCCACCCCCTTCCTCCACCCTCTCCCGGCACGGCAGGCTGGCTGTCCCTCCTCTCCTCAGATGCCTTTTCTCGCTGCTGCAGGATTATTATAGTATGTGGCTGCTCCTGACTACCCCACCCTGAGCCTCTATGCAGCCCTGGGCCCGACCGCCCCTGGCCACCGCCCAACCCGCGCCGCTGCTGGTGGGCGCCGGAACACCGGCAGCCGCCTATGAAGGGCTGACCGTGGCTTCGCAAGGCGCGTCCGCCCCTACCCCCTATCTCTACCTTTCACCTCCACTCCCACCCCCCGCCGCCATCCTCACACCCTGCATCCCCTCGGTGGCGCACGACGCTGCCGGTAGGAGGGGTAGTGAGGGCGGTCGGCGACCTGCAGGCGGGTGTTGCCCGGTATCCCAGACTCGCGGGTCTAAGGATTATTGCAGACTAAGCAGTCTGGCTGCAGCAGCGGGCGGGAGGAGCGGGCGGGGGGTGTGTGTAAGGAAGGGACGGGAGGGGACCAAGGAGAAACTGGCAGCCATCCAGCTACCATCAGAATTAGCTCATTGTTCAATATAACTGGCTCTGGCAACCAAAACCTAGCCTGGAAGAGAGAGAGAGACTTTCCCCCAGCCACCCCCACCCCTTTTTTCTTTTCCTCTCCAAGGCTGCACTTTGGAAGAGGTGCAGTCATTCTTCCCACACCCCCCTTACCCTCTCTCCACTCCCCCAACTATAAATTCCCTTCTGTAGCTTGCTGCCCTTTTTTTCATCCACATTTGTGTTTCAGATCATGTAGAAAGAACAGAAAGTGAGCAGGGAGCGGGGGCTTTTGTCTGTAAGTATATGCAATTCCAATCCACAGAATTGTAATTTTTTTTAATCCTCTCCCCCTCTCTTTCCCTGCCTCCCTCCCTCATCCCCCTCCCCCTCCCCCCCCCCTTTCCTTTTGTCCTTAGCTGGACTTTACTGCAGCTTGGCTTTCCCCGCTCTCGGTGCACATTTCCAAAGAAGCTTTCTTGAAAGAATATGAGGAACTGTTCAGTATATGTATTTAAGTCTTTATGTCTTTATGCTTTAAGGATTTCTAGGCTGGGGATTTTTCTGCACACATGCAAGGGGAAATGAAAAGTGGTTTTCTAAAACTGTTTCCTTTTTCTTGCTTTTACATTCTGCAAACACCAATATGTGTTTTTGTTCCTAATGCACTTAGCTTTTGTAGTATGCATGCAAGGCTGTAGGATTGGCTTTATTCTCATTTCTTCACCTTGTAAAACGAATCTGCTTTTTCTCCACCCTGATGCTGGATTCCTCTCAGGCTCCTGGCATGTATTTTTAGAAAGCAGTCATTTTTGCAACAGCATTCTGCATTTTTGCATGTGCAGCAGTTAAATTTTGGGTGGTTCCTTTGAGGAAAAAACCTAACACGAAACCAGCCATATTTTGTTGAACATTTGTTGATCTGCTTTCTTTCAGACATTTCATATAGACATATGAGTTTGCACTTTTATATCCCATATATGTGTCTAAAGAATGACTCATACCTAGTTGCATTCATCTGATACATACATACACTATAGGTAAAAAACATAAACAATAAGAGATAACTTTAATTTTTGTCTCTATATGAAAATTGATAAAGGAGATAGCTACAAATTTCAACAATTAAGACAGTGGTAATTTATCATTGAAATGAGCTAGGACTCACTTTTAATTTTTTGTCTTCCAATTTAAAATTGGAGTGTGTGTGGAGTGAGCTGGGTATTATGTAATGCATTTCCAGAAGTACCTACTCTTTGGGCTATTGCATTGTGAAGACCTGATACTGTTACATTTGTTTCTTGATTGAAAAAAATAGACTTCATAATGTGTCTGTGAACAATGAACCACCGTTAGGAATAGGGGCAATTTTTTTTGTCCTCGTGACTGATTTTTAGGTATGTTAACCGTTAGGTATAGTGCTCATCAGAGATACACAAAGTGCCAAGAATAGCACAGGGCTCAACAAATCGAGGTAGCAGGGATTTCTTTGTCCTATATTTAAGTCTAGAGACCACTGAAGTGCAGAGGCATGTGATATATAACCCTACATGTGGTTAGCATAATTTGTATGACTTTAATGCTTAACCACTGAAGCTTATACTTGGCTTACCCATGCAAAAATACCTATTAAATACTGGTACAGTTGAAATTTCTTTACTTTTCACTTCTTATTTTTTAATTTGTTTTCAGACTGTTCTCCTTGTGCTACTTGAGAGAAACGGCAATATCAAGACTTAACAGAATTTAAAAATGGTAAGAATTAGTTGCTTTAGCAAATAATTACTGTTTAAAAAAATATATACAAACCTTTCTCCATGCCCAACACTCATTTATAAATGTAACCTTTATAAGGCATATTTTTTGAGGCCGTGGGGATTTGCTGTAAAATGATGTACTCTTGAAAACCTCCGTATGTTGAATCTTTCATTTTCATGCATTTTTCAATAAAAATCTCAAATCCCTTTCTGTGCAGTAAGGCTTATTTAATTGGAAAAAGTTATTTAGTTTACTATAAAGCATGTACATCATAACACATGTAAGAATATATGCAGATAAAACAAAATCTAACACCTTCTTCCCAAAACGAAGGAATAGATTATTGTGCTTAGTAAGTGAAGTGGATTTAATGCTACTTTTCCAGGGTGATACATAAGAAACAAACAAAATTTTCTTGTTACTGGCAGGATTTTTTTTGAAAGTTTGTCATTATAATACGGTGCATTCAGAAAAAACAGCTAGGCCTGAGACTCTAAGTGTACATAAAAGAACTTACCTGGAATGTATTTATTCAATAATATTCAACAGTAACCTGTTTCCTTCACTGCTCATTTTATTTGTATTTTTTACTGGTTAAAGCCAGTTGTCATATACTGAGATACTGCTGCTGCCAAATATCTAATTTTAAGGATTAACTGCTGCATATCTAAATATTGTCTTAATATGGTGTTCTCTGAGGGCTGCATCAGAATGAGCAGAACAAAGAAAACTCTTTTTTAAAGTACATAAACTCGTATAGCATTCTTGATTGAAGATGCAGCTATCCCTGAAGCATGTCTAAATACGTATACTGATATAAATGTGATCTATTCTGGGTGCTATGTGATGGTAACCTGGTCAAAATCTGATAATTTGTATGGGGTATTAGCTTGTGCAAACCATTTCATTAGGTGTCTGTTAACGAGGAATGTGTTCCAAAATGCGAGGTTCTCAGGAATATATTAAGAGTCATAAGAAGTCTAATAAGACTGGCTTAAATTAAATACATTAATTGTATTATCTTTGTATGAATCTTCAGGTTTGTTTTTATTTGGAGAGCGGGATGATCAAAATAAGTTTAAAATAAGCATTTTGTAATGTGTTATAAAGGCTTTTCTGTTTTGGGCTCTCTGTTTTATATGATTCTTATCTGCAAAAATAAACTTGCAAATTCTGGAGTTTTAGTCTATTCTGGAACCTACTTTGATCAGAGTGTTATGTCCATCTGGGTATAAATGAGTAGTTGGGGATGGGGAATTAAAAGGGAAATTATCTAGTTAAACTCTGAATAGATATCATGTTAAAATACATTTTGTTCACATAACTGTGGAATACTGGATAAGATAACCGTTTTCCTACCAACAACCAAGGTGACAATCCACCCACATTTTTATATGCTGTACAGGCTGTTATGTGCAATATATGCCTATCTATAGTACAAAAGATTATTTTAACTTGGGCAAAAATAGCCATGGAATTTTACCAGCAGAGGTAAATATAGCAAGGTTCCTGTAGTAGTCATTGAAAACAGTTTTGTCAAGACAGTCTCAGGACAGAACATAAATTACGACTTAGAACTATACAAATGCAGAAGAGAAGAAAAGAAAGTTGATACGCATCTGTATAGTCCTGTGGTTTGTTTTGCAGTGTAACATAAATACAGATTTCAACTATCTGTTTTTGAAGTTTGATTATTTTGGTTACGAAAAGACCTAATTCCATATGGGTTTTTTGTGACTTAATCATAGTTTCAATATAAGAGAGACTAGATTTTGTCTCAGCTTGCACGGTTTTTTAAGATGTGGTACCTGGCAGAATCTCTTCCCCTACCACTGCCCTTTTTTTTTTCTTAGCATAGGAACACCAAATATAATTTTAAGTCAGACCACTCACATGCTTTTCTTGCAGTAGTGGACAAACTAGTGTTTGGCATATATCTTGTATCTCTTGCAGGTATTTCTATCCATTCTCATTTGCAAAGAAAATTTTTTATGGATCAATATTTTCAAGACTTAAATGCTTGATTGCCTATATACCAGTGCATGCAGCATGGGGACTAAACATGAGGAGTTAGATATGTGTCCAGTCAGGAAATTATGAGCTGGTGGCAATTACAGACATAGTGGGACAGCTCACGTGACTGGAATGTGGTCATGGATGGCTATGTCCTTTTCAGGAGAGACAGGTCGCCAAGGCCTGAAGTTGTTCTTTATGTGAGAGAGCAACTAGAATGTATTGAATTCTGTCCAAAAGCAGATGAAGAGCGAGCTGAGACTTTGTGGGTGTGGATTAAGGGGCAGGCTGGCATGTGTGATACTGTTGTGGGTGTCTATTACAGGCCACCAGATCAGGACAAGGAAGTTGGTGAGGCTACCTACATGCAGCTGATAGCAGCCTCACAGTTACAGACCCCTACTGTCATGGGGGATTTTAACTACCCTGATATTTGCTGGAAGACTTACTCAGCCAGCCGTCCACAGTCCAGGAAGTTTCTCCAGTGCATTGATGACAGCTTCCTGTTATAAATGGTAGATAGCCCACTATGAGAGGAGCACTGCTGGATCTTCTCACTAGCAAGGCGGGACTAGTTGAAGCAGTGAAGGCTGAGTGCAGCCTTGTTTGCAGTGACCATGAGATGGTGGAGATCAGGATCTCATGTGGCAGGAACAGAATGCCAAGCAGGATCACAACCCTGGACTTCAGTAGAGCAAACTTTGGCCTTTTCAAGCAATAGCTAGGGGAAATCCCATAGGACAGGATACTAGGAGGTAAAGGTGCCCAGGCTAGTTGGTTAGCATTCAGGGATCACTTCTTTCAAAATCAGAGCATCCCAACAGATAGGAAGTCAAGAAAGGGAGCTGGAAGACTTGTGTGGTTAAACAGGGAGCTGCTGGGAAAACTCAAGAGGAAGCAGAAAGTTCATGGTCATGGAAAGAGGTGCTGCTCACTTGGGATGATTCTAAGAGGATGTAGGGACACAACTAGGAAAGCCAAGGCCTCCTTGGAATTAAACCTTGCAAGAGAGGTAGAGAACAACCGAATGGGCTTCTTTGAATACATGTAGATAAAACCAACATTAGAAGCAGTTTAGGCCCACTGTTGAATGAGGCGGGTGCCCTGGTAACGGAGCATACAGAAAAAGCTGAGTTACTGAATGCCTTCTTTGCCTCTGTTTATACTGCTGGAGGCTGTCCTGATGAGCCCCAGGGGACTGACATGTTGGAGAGCGGTACAGGAGAAAGGGACCTGGGGGTCCTCGTGGACAGCAAGATGACCATGAGCCAGCGATGTGCCCTTGAGGTGAAGAAGGCCATTGGCATCCTGGAGTGTATCAGAACGGGTGTGGTTAGTAGATCGATAGAGGCTCTCCTCCCCCTCTACTCTGTACTGGTGAGACCACATCTGGAATATTGTGTCCTGTTCTGGGCCTCTCAGTTCAAGAACGACGCAGAGCTGCTTGGCAGAGTCCAGCACAGAGCCACAAAGATGTGGAGTGGAACATCTCCCTGATAAAGAAAGGCTGAGGGAGCTGAGTCTCTTTAGCTTGGAGAAGAGGAGACTGAGGGGTGACCTTATTAATGTTTATAAACATGTAAAGCGTTGGTGTCGGGAGAACAGAGCCAGGTTCTTCTCAATGTCATCTAGTGATAGGCAAGGGGCACTGGTTGTAAGCTGGAACATAGGAGGTTCCACATCAATATGAGAAGGAACTTCTTTGCGGTGAGGGTGACAAAGCACTGGAATGCACTGCCTCTTAGGGGTCTTTTTCTCTGGAGACATGTAAAACCCACCTGGACATGTTCTTGTGTGATCCTGCTGTGGCACAGGGATAGGACTAGATGATCTTTTGAGGTCCTTTCCAATCCGTAACATTCTATGATGCTGTGATTGTAGAAGTGCTTATTTTTAATATAAAATATGGAAAGGTTCTATGCTGCTTTTGCTGCCCAGTGAAAATTTAGCTGCTACATTTCACCAGGCTTAACAAACCTTAAAAAAAATTGGGGGAAAATGGTCTGCTTATCCCTTTGTTAAACTCAAAATTCATTGTTTAAGAGTGATTACAATTAAGTAATCAAAGTTAAGTGTGACTAGAATAAACCTTTTGAGTGAGAATAAATTCATGCCTGCTTTGGCTTCACTGTCTTGCCTTTTTAGTTTCTTAATATTCTTATTCCAAAAAATGTTACTTGTTTTTACTTGAAAGTCATTTTAAGAAACTTAGCAGTCTAGGTTTCAGTGTTACTTCTCCTTTTCCTAGACTTGGAGTTAGGTTTCCTAGTACGTGGTTAAATAATCTTTCTTGGAGCTGAATAATAGTAATATCCTTAATAATATAAAGAGAAACAGAAAGGCAGAAGAGTGTGCTTTCTGTTCTTCTTATAATTTTAACTCATGGATGTTTGGAGCCCTCTTAGACAAAGATTCCCTGCCATTTGAGGATCTGAATTTACTTGTTTATAGTGCGTTTCCTTAAGAGACTGCCTAGAGGAAGAAAGCACCTTATACATTTTTGTGCAGTGTAAAAATTCCTGAGGTGATTCTAGTTGCTCTTTTTATTTGGAATGATAGAACAGCACCTTCATAGAAGGTGTTATATGTCATAAAAAGAAAATTAGATTAGTGCTAATGAAGGAAATAAAAAAATGTTCTACCTAAATACAAAATAAAAATCAGTTAAATAATTGTTTAAAAATTTATTTTTTCTGTGTGGTCTAATCACTTAAATAAAGAAGCGTGACAGAATAGTGAGAGTAAGAAAGTCATAATTCCAGTTTTCAGTGACATCAAAGAAGACTTCTAGCAAAACCTGAAAAGACTCTTTCTTAGTGCCAAATGTTTGTTTTAAAAGAAATAAATCCAGTAGGCATTTTAGATACTTGATACAGTGGTCTGTTTATTTGCTTCTGAAGCACTCAGGTGTGTCCTTTTCCCCTGCTTGCATTGCAGTTAATTTCTGGACTTTGGTTCTAACAGTTTGTGGTGCAGGTGCTATGAAATTTAGACTCATAATACTAATAAAATAATGTACTGGTAAAAGCCTTAATACTTGAATTTTGACCTACCTGAAAATGAACACAAAATATTCCAGAGAAGCTCATTAATTTACTTCTTACAGATGATAATGTAGATGTCTTCCTTCTTAAGCGCTCCTGGTGTGGAATCTGTAGGTTGAGTGTTGCACAGTGTGGTATGTCATCCTAAAACAATATGGCCCTAGAAGGCGGTAATTTCAGCTGAACACTTCCTGTAGGGTAATCTTACCTGAACTAGATCAATTTTGCATTGTCTGTTTTTTATAGTCCTATTCATGGTATCACTGCTGAGTGAATGCCTATTTAGATGGTCCTGCAAGGAGTCTTGATGTTTCCTTCTGTAAATACTGCATTTTAAAACTTCAAAGAGCCATCTTTAGAACAGGTAGTATTTTCTTGTCCTACAGGAAGAAATGTTTCTGGATTAATCTTGTTAACACTACCCTTAGCATTTGTGTGTGGGAGTGTGTTGAAAAAAGTTAAAAGAAATTTGTATGTTCTAATGGAAGGTAGTATAAGTCTTGTCTGAATATGTACATTATCAGAAATAACTGAATTCTTAGAGCACTTACATTTAGAAGACATACATTGGCATCATAGAGCTACTCAAAAAATCTTCCTTCTTATTTTCAACATGACTATGTGACTGTAGTCTCCATCATGAAAGAGTATGTGTTCAAATAGTTATTCCTGCTGGCAGAATAATACCCTGTGGGAATGCTGGTAAATATCCTTATCCTTAGTTTCTCAGTTAAGTAATTACATAAGGCAACATGAGCAAAACTCAGAAACAATATTTGGCAGGAAAAGTACTTTTCCTGTGTGTCTCATTTGATGAGTCCCAGAACCCATGGATATTTTATTACTTTCAACCTACAGGACATACACGATGCAGTTTGTGGGTTTGTATTTGAAGTAGCAGTTAAGTTGCATTACATGATGCTAGATGCTAGTAGTATGGTGACTGCAAATAAATGTACCATAATGCTTTTAAGAGCCTACAGTATCATCAGCTATGGTTATTGCATCTCTCAGTGAGCTAAGTAGTAGTTGTAAACTGTCATGCTGTCTCCCATTACCTTTTGTATCACTGAGGATTTCATACTTAATGGAAATACTTTGACTAGGCAAGAGATTGGGCTCTCATGAGGGGAAAGTTTTCATGTGTGGCTCTGGAGGAAAGCAGTCAGTAGAGGCAGTGAGCTTGCTGCCACTTGGAGAATATCACTTGCAGGAGTTCTGGTGGTCCTTCTGATAAGTGTGAGAAATTTCAACAAAATTAGGCAAACAAAATAGTTTTAGTCCAGAATAGAATCATAGAATCATTAGGGATTGGAAGGGACCTCGAAAGATCGTCTAGTCCAATCCACCTGCCATGGGCAGGGACATCCCACCCTAGATCAGGCTGGCCAGAGCCTCATCCAGCCCGGCCTTAAACACCTCCAGAGACAGGGCCTCGACCACCTCCCTGGGCAACCCATTCCAGGCTCTCACCACCCTCACAATGAAGAACTTCCTCCTCACATCCAATCTAAATCTAAGCAGCTCCAGCTTTGCTGCATTCCCCCTAGTCCTGTTGCTACCTGATAGCCTAAAAAGTCCCTCCCTCCCCAGCTATTTTGTAGGTGCCCTTCATATACTGGAAGGCCACAAGAAGGTCACCTCGGATCCTCCTCTTCTCCAGACTGAACAGCCCCAACTCTCTCAGTCTGTCCTCATAGGTGAGGTGCTCCAGCCCACTGATCATCCTTGTGGCCCTCCTCTGCACACACTCCAGTATTTCCACATCCTTCTTGGAATAAGGGCTCTAGAACTGGACGAAGTACTCCAGGTGGGGTCTCACCAGAGCTGAGTAGAAGTGCAGAATCACCACCCTCGACCTGCTGGCCACACTTCTCCTGATGCAGCTCAGGATCCAGTTTGCCTTCTGGGCTGCAAGTGCACACTGCTGGTTCATGTTGAGCTTTTCGTCCACAAGCACTCCCAAGGCCCTCTCCTCAGAGCTACTCTCCAGCCAGTCATGCCCAGCCTGTAATAGAGCATTGTCTTCTGTAAATTACGGTATCTGGACCCATTAATTTAGAAAATGTTTAGGAAACTGAAACACATTTTGATATTTGGCTTCATGTATATATTTTGTATAACTTAAATTTTTAAGAAAGGAACAAGAGAGAACACAGGAGGAGCTCCAAGGGATTAGGGTGCACTGTCAGTGAGCTTGCTGATGACACAAAGCTGCTTGGTGTCGCCGACATTCCAGCAGACTGTGCTGCCATTCAGAAAGACCTGGACAGGCTGGAGAGCTGGGCAGAGAGAAATTTAATGAAACATAACAATGGTAAGTGTAGAGTCTTGCATCTGGGCAAGAACAACTCCAGGTACCAGCAGAGGCTGGGGACTGACCTGTTGGAGAGCAGTGTAGGAGAAAGGGACCTGGGGTTCCTGGTGGACAGCAGGATGACCAT
>JAOXOE010000632.1:10208415-10223401 GCA_028565055.1 Phoeniculus purpureus | reverse complement strand
TGTTCCTGTGCAACATGGTCTAGGTGATCCTGCTGTGGCAGGGGGATTGGACTAGATGATCTTTCGAGGTCCCTTCCGATCCCTAATGATCCTATGATTCTGCAATTCACGGTGCCCGTCAGCACCGCAGTCGGGTTGGAGCCGGCGCAGGGCCGCCGCGGCCTAGTGGGGCCGGGGTCAGGGCCGCAGCCCAGCCACGGCGAAGCCGTCCGACCACCCCGACCCTGGTAGTGGCGGGGCGGCGATACCGGGGCCTGAGCGCCCCGCCAGGCGAAACCGCCAGCAAAAGGAGGCAGGGCAACTACGATTAGCCCCTTTTACCTCATCACCTCGTCCACACCCCTCCGGGGCAGGTACCTGGGAGGATTCTCTTAAAGCGAAATGCACCTTTTTCCTCACGAAAGCACAAGCCTGTACATCTCAAAGTTCTGGTAACTGTCAAACGGCAGCAACTGCAGAAGACACAGGGCCCAAGAGTGCAGCTGGGTTCTCCTGCACAGAGTCTAAGCCTCGAACAGCAAAGGAATAGAAGAGGTTTATCCTATGACACCAGGATCTGGACAAAGCAGTCTTGTGTCTGGCAGTTATGCACCAAGGTACATCTTTAACTGAGAATTTCACCTCCTACTCTACCTTTAAATAAAATCATATGTCTTCATTTTCAGTTACCAGGCTGAAAATTGCTCCTTTCTCCTTTCTGTGCAGTTTCTTCTGAGAAAAAATCCTAGTTGACTAGTCTAGAAATGGCCATGCTGTGTCTAGCAGAGGCTTCATTCGTGGTCTGCTGTCGGTGCCAGGTTCAGCAGCTCAGCTGCTGTGTCTGCTGGCAATACTTTACCAATCTGATATCTGTGCCATAGGTAACACAATTAGCCCAGTGCAGGTGAGGAGTTATCCTACCCACTCATGCTACTCAAGTGCTTAAGGTTGCTTGTTGATCTGGTTTAGTTTTGGTTTACAGTGATAGATTTACCTGGTGTCTGGTGGGATTTGGTAGCTAAATTCAATCTTTGCTTGAGATTCCACTTAGGTCAGCGAAATAGTATGTGTGCTGCCTGTAGGACACTTCAGCACTTCAGGGAGGGTTTTAATCATACAAGGAACTGTTTGTATCTCGCTGACCACATCCCTCTTCACAAATATACCCTTTGCTTAAGTGGCCGTAGGAACAGTCTGCACAAAGCTTTACTTTCTCTGACTTGTGTCTTCACAACAATTTTTTCCCCACTGCATTCTTGTGCATCTTATTTCAAATTGTTGATATCTGAAAAATAACATCAAGAACAGCAGATAAGATCTGCCTTGTTACACAGCAGCAGCTGAGACAGGTGTTGTCAGCAGGACCATCTCCCAAACACATTAGCATCATGTGGAAGCCTGGCAAACAGCATCAGCCTGGCACATAAGACATCACCATTTTAATTTTCCAAACCTTGACCCCATTCCCCTTGTTCCCTTGTAGTCCAGGACACATACGTGCTGAAAGCATTCATAAGAAACAGATTTCAACACAATTCAATTTGTTCTGGAAAAAAGTTGCAAAACTCTCAATCTGGCTTGTTTCTGGTTTGTTTTTTTTTATTTTGAAATACATAATGTATAGTATTTGTTATTGTAAAATACTGTATATGTGTTTAAACTCTTTCACTTTTATGCAGATAACTAGAAGACTTCTCAGTAGTTTGTAGCACCGCAATAGGAGAAATGGTTGATGCCAGGCTCATTCCTGCTACTGAAGTGGGCTTAATGCATAGAGAGATGTAGGACAAGAACAGATATGTAAGATCTGATCACAGAAGTTGTGTGTGTGTTGCAGTCGATGACATACCTATGGTGTGTTACTTGCTGGGTAGTCCGTTTGCCTGCGTGCCCCACATGCTGCCACTCAGGAATCCCCTCCAAACGGCAGCAAGGCTCTTGCTGCCAGGACTCCCTGGTATGAGGCTGGCGTTCTCCTCTGGTATGTGGGACTGAGCAACACCATATGTGGACGCCAAAAGAAGATAGATTAGGAGCAAAGGATTTCCAAAGATTTTAAACCCTCCAGGTTTAACATGGCATCAAGCGAATGCCAAAACCCCAGGTAACTCAGGGAAGAACAGTGGCAACATCTAGTGGCCGTTGAAGCCCTGTACTGCTTGGGAATACCCTTGTGCTGCCTACACACCTCTGCTGTGCTCTTCGCTGGACAATTCTCCCTCCATCGGGTATGGAGAGGTATCTCCACTCGACAGTTTGCTGTGTTCTGGTTTTAAACCACTCTCTGACACCCAAGTTCGTCCCTGGGCTGCTGCATAACTGTTCAGTAATCCTTTGTGTTTGCTTTCGGCCAGTAACCTCAGAGCTGGGTCTTGTTGCACCTTTGAAAGTCTGTTTGTCTGGTTCTTGCTGACATGATCTGCTGTGAGAAGAAATGACTCTCACTTAAGAAGGTTGCAGAGGTTAACAGGGAATTTAATCAGAGCCCTGGACACAGCAACTGTTCTGCAATGTGTCAAGCCATCTGGAGTATCTCATAATCCTACTGTGTCAGATTTATTAAGCTAAACAAGATGCAGTCCTAATCTGCAGCCCGTGCATATGCAGACTTATTTCTCTGGGAGCTGTGCTGCTGGTTGCACAGAAGCTCAGGCTCGGCATCAGCAAACGTTGCTGCCTCTTTGTGTTTCCTGTCTGCAAATCAGTCAGAAATATCTAGGACAGTCCCACCTCCAGACCACTGCATAAAGAAGTCCTCTTTTAAATAGATTCGAAGCACATCCACAAAATTATACCTGAACAAGTGTCCAGAGTTTGCGTCTAATCCTACAGCTGACACCAGCATCTTCCGCAGTGCTCGGGAATTTCTGTGAGTGATACGTGTCTGGGAAAGGCGACCTGTTAATGGTTGTCCTAAACTGAGCATAATGAACCTCTCATGACCCAGAAATTGAGTAGACTTTAACATTAATTGAATTAGGGTTAGAGTTAAGATTAAGCATGGAGGATACAATGGTGATATATGTGATTTTTCTCACTGATTTGGTTTTCTGATATTAAGGTGAATAATTCAATGTGAGTTTATATTTGGATTTACTGGAGCAGACAAACTTCTCTTGGTACCACAGTTATGAGCGGAAGGTAAGGTTTACCTTAGAGCAGGCTGAGAGACAGGACTGGGAAAGACCAGTAGGGGCTGCCCCATAAATTCCTTCACACTATTGATAAGTGAGTGCTTTATAGCCTGCAGCACTGAAGTTTTACATGTCACTTAAGATATTGCTTGCATGGGACTTTTTTAGTGTATGGGGGTGGTACATCCATTGTAGGTGTTTTTATTGCTGAGGCTTCCCATCCATTTTTTGACTCATTGTGTTCTCTCCAAATTAGTGGTGTGTTGGTAGTGCCAACAGAGAGCACAGGTGCACAGAGAGCAGTCCCTCCTGGGGGCCAAGCAAAGAAGATGACAAAGCACCACATGTAAAGTGCATATCACAAGTTTATTCTTCTGCACAAACAAATAGAATGTGACTGTAAGTTGGAAAAAAGGAAAACAAACAAAAGAGAAAGGAAAAACGTATTTTCATAAACAAAGATGCCAACTCTGTTTTTCTTCTGGGGCCAGGTCTTCTAGCAGATAGAACACTGCTGCCAGGTTCCCATTTGCAAAGCACTGATGAATCTCTTCTAGGAAGAAGGTCTGGTAGGGGATGGTGGATATTATAGCAGAAAGGGACTATATTTCTTCCAGGGGGACACTCTTGGCTCTCACTGTGCCCATGTTTGGCAACCAAGGACTCCTTATCACACCAGACTCTTCTGAGATTCTTCCTCCCAGCCCTTGCAAGATCTTGAGATTCTCTCTGACAAATGTTCTTATATATCAGAGGGAAAGAACTAACACTCCTGAAGCAGAGATAAACCCTCAGATTTGCCAGAGTTGCAATGGGTAACCTACACCATGCTAGAGAGGAGCAATAATAGGCAGTTCTACATCAGAGCCCACGCGGACATCTTCAGATACTTACAAGGGGACATTGGGGTTTGGCCTACCACTGCAGCTTATAACTTAGCAAGTGGGAGCTAACACTTGTCAAGTGACTGTTTATGGCTGTGCTTGCTCAACAGCTGAGGAATTAGAAATTGAGAGGCTCAAGACAAGCTTTTATGGTTCAAAAGTATTCCTTACAACCTCATCTGTGTCCTTTCTAACAGGCCAGCCACAATCTTTTCCTGAGCAGGCACTAGCAGAGTTGCTTGAAGCCAGCAGTAGTGCAGATTTCTTCCTTACAGCTTAGCAGATGCGTTTTCCATCTTGTCCTACGCAGAGCCACAGGCCTTATTTGGGATATGCCACAAGCACCTTAAGCCTCATCTCCAACACTCTCTGTTTCTGCATATCGAGTCCTGTGTCAGCACAGGATCCAGAGAAGATGGCTGAGCAACATCAAATTATGTTGGCCTTCCTTCTAAACATAGCTTTGAACCAAGGATGTTAGAGGTGAAATGCAGGATCCACAGCCTTCTGGTTCTTGTCCTTGCTCTGGCATTTAATATTTGTTCTCCAATCAGATCTAATTTTTTTCAACTCCTGCCCATGACATTATCAGCAATGATGGGCCCAGTGCAGGCATTCCACTCACTTAGGTCCTAACATCTAAACTTCAACAGTGTCTCACAGAACTGTGGAGTGGGACCACTGAAACACTAACTACATGCCATCTCTCTTACATGCTAAGGCCAGACCTCTCTTTTTTCCCAGTGGTGAGATAAATTACCCAAGATACTCAGGCTCCGAGAGCACTTACCTTTAGGAGCCCAAGGTAAAGGGACACTGGAATAAGATTCAGAAATTCTGAGGTTATTTCTTCACTGCAGAATTATCTTGAGCACCCTTTCTCTGGTCCACACAACCCCTCTCTACACCTGAGTTCAGTAATGCATTCAACCTGGGCTAGGTTGTCTGTCCAAGGCTAGTAGCTAAAACCACTAGTGACAGCCAGCACTCCACAGGAGTGACTAGAGACAGAGCTTCTGGAGCGCTGCTAGTCCTAGAGTTCCTTCTCACAGATTTCCTAGATAAATAGAAAACTCCACCTTCCACACTTGGGAAGGATCACAGAGATTCAGCTTGCTACAGCACACAGGATTTTTTTTTCTAGAAGCACTGGCAAGGCAGCGTAGCATGGGATGAGTGAGAAAGCAGTCCTCTGAGTTAGGTTATTGAGCATGGCTGCTCCTCTTCACCAGAGCTACGTGGATTCTGGTGATCTTACTAGTGGCACCATAGAGATGGTGATGACTTGTCCTAAGACATCCCCTCTGGGGCTTTCCAGAAACACATGCAATGATCTCATCACGTCAGGTCAACTGCTCCTACATTATACAGCCAGCTGCAGCACCTCTTCTGGCTAAGCCACCCCTTTGCTTAGTAACTCAAGGCATTCCTCAAGATTTCCTCTCCATCCTCTCCCATGGCTAACAGTCTACTAAGTGAGGTATAAGTTCTGTCCTCTTCCTTCCTCAGCATGCTCATCCTATGTTTCAAGGCCTCCAGGAATGTTGACTGCAAACACAGGCCTGCAGGTTAAGTCTGGCCAGAGTGTGAAGGATTCAAATGCAGGATTGTACATTACTTTTACTAGCCTCTCATTCTTTCCCTCACAAGCTTCTCTGGGACTAGAGCTGTTAGCTAGGTTCTCCACCCCTGTTGTTCTACACGAATGCAAAATCTCCAGATGCTCAGAGAGGACAACTTTAGACCCTCCAAGAAGTAGAGCTCCCAGCTTTTGTGAAAAGTGCTACACCTCGCAAGCTCCAGCTCTGTGGAGGAAGGTTGGTTGGCTTGGACTTACTGTGAAATCATCCTAGCTGCACTGCTTACAGACTTGGCATCAATCCCATTTGCACTCCTTTTTTTCTCCCCAGAATCTACAGTTTTATACATCCAAAGTTCATGCTCAGTCCAGGTGGAGAACAGCTTATGTGTGAAGGAGAAGAGCAAATCTAATGAGATGGAGCCATGTCTCAGATGAAGCTGTGAGACCCTCTTCCTGCCTCCAGTACTTATTCCTGAGGGCCTAGCAGGAGACTGGGCAACTTGTGCCCAGGAAGAGTTGTCAAGCCCTTTCCTTGCAGCTGGGTGATCTGCTGTGTTTGGGAGCCTGTGCTTCAGGAGCAAAGCATTCGTGGTGTACTCCTGGAATCACACTGGAAAAGTAGCTGCTGCAAGGAAGGCAGAAAGAAAATGGCAAGGGTGTGTGAAACCAGAGTGCAGATGACATGCACACACACATACACACACATAGTCCCTACTAATATCCTCATTCTTCCTTGGGAAAGGGAATGCTTTCTTCTTGTGTGCTTTTACTATTGGCATTCTGAGGCCAGTCCTCTTTCCTCAGCACAGCCAGCAAACTGAGCTCTGTAAGCGTGTGAGTGCAGATCCTCTGAGACTCTCAGTGCACTTCAGTTCATACCAAACAGACCCCAAGGACACATAAATAATTCCGTATGAAATTCTACTTGTGACTCTCTGTTTCCCTGTCCTCCACCTCCATACTGAGAACACATGTAAATTTTCCAGCTCATCATAGAGTTTTCAGCAAGCTTTACATCAGGACGCATTTTCCATCTAGACACATTTCTGTCCTAAACTAAACAAAAAGATGATTTGCAAACGCGTATTTAATCTTGCCTCTTTTCAAAGCCAACTGCATCTTCTCCCGTGCAATCCTCCTTTGTACTTCCAGCACCTGTATCCTGTTCCAGTGGAACTAAAGCTGTGGGGCCTTCCTTGAGCCAACCTGCCATTGCCTGAGCTTTGACTTCGTGAGTCCTCAAGAACTTATACTTCCTTTTGTGGTTACTCCAGCTTCTGAATGCCCCCTCAAGTCCATTCCTTGGCAAATTGCTCCGAGATCTGATAGACATCTTTAACACCAACTAGGATGACTCTCCCTTTTATCCCCAGCCCTGATGACTAGAGGGTTGGGCACACATGGCCACTCTCCTGTACAGGGCACACTGCCCACACCGTGTGTGGGCGCAAAGACTCCTGCTCATGCTGCTCTCTCACCTCCTTTCTCATGTCCCTCTGGAGAAGAGTCTGGGAGAAGAGTCCAAGACAAAGCTGCACTTCTATTTTAACTCCCTACTGAGTGATGCTCTGCGTGTGTGTGCGTGTGTCCGTGTATGTACAGACTGACAGGCTCAGAGTAAAGCAGTCTAAGGGGGAAGCCAGGCTTCAGTGCTGTAATCTCATCTCTGACCCTTCCTTCCTGGAAGGCTCTTGCCACCCAATCTCCCTCCATCCAGGAGTGACTCCAAAGCCCTTGGGAAAGGAAAATGACTACTGCCTACTACTACTAATGTCGTCATGTGAGAGAACCACTGCCATTCACTTCCTACAGAGGTGGCTTTTGCTGCTGCATGCAAGTTCCCAATCTCTGTATACCACACAGGTGCCCTCTCTTCACATTCTTCCTCCTGATGTAGCCATAGCCCGTAAGCCTTGCCATGAAGCTGCCTATCTGAAATCGAAGGGAGGCCAGGGAGTGGGTGGTGCAGAAGAGGAGTAATTTTTTTTTTTTCTTTTCTTCATTTTCTGTCACTCATCCCAACATACTGAGCTGACATGAAAGACAAAATGAGCGCTACGTCTGCAGAGCCATGGGCAGGGTGGGAGAGGTGCCTGCTTCAGTGGTGGCCAAAGCTTGGCCTCCACACATTTGCCTGCATCCCTGTTCTCGCTGCTGAGAATTTGGGCCTGGCCACCTGAAACCGAGTGGCTGAGGCTGGGTTTGGGGAAGGCCCCTGGGCAGCTTGACCAGGCTCTGGAGAGCTCTGGTATGGCTTAGGAGACTGGCTGAGCTCCACCTGAAAGGGTGCTGGTGTAGCAGGGGCAGAAGAGGCCATTTCTGTCCTCCACACTGGCTCATCCAATGTGGTGACTGAGCGAGGCAAAAGTACAGTGGGTGTCAGATGGCTCGAGGCTGGCATAGGAGCTGGAGTGGAGAAGCGACGGATCTCCTGGGTCTTGACTGTTTTCACAGGGACCTGCTTGGATGCTATGAAGGATGAGCTCACCTGTGGGGCTGGCTGACTAGGAGACTCCTGAATGCTGGGGCTTGGAGAATCTCCAAAACAGAACATAGCTGACTTTAACTGATAGGGTTGGTGGCGCATTAAATCGATGACCTTGATCCCTGATTTCTGGCTTGTTGCCTTTTTCACTTTGCTCTCTGCTTTGCTAGCTTGAGATTTGGTGGCTGCCAACGGATAGAAAGGAGAATGCATGGGGTTGTAAGCTATCGGAGGGGGAGCCCGGATGTTGGGTGAATATTTCCAGGATGAAGGTAGAGAAGGAGAAGGAGAGGGGGTCCTGGGCTTGGACTCTGGCTTCAGTGTTGTCTCCACCACAAATTTGTCCATGCGGCTTTGGCGCTTGGCAAAGAGCTCTGCCCCCTTGCCTTTAAGCTGAGGCATGTCCTGGGCCCCATTTACCAGCCCAGCATCTTGCTGATGAGGCTTTGGAGCCACTGGAGGTGGGGTCTTGAACTTGCGGCCAGAGGGCTGCATGAAGTTGCATGCCTCAGCACCCAGGCTAAGGAAGTCCTCCTCAGGCCCAGACTCAAATCCTGCCCCTGGGTGGTCACTTTTTGGCTTCTCATCCAGATTCTGCACTAGAGACAGGAGCTCAGGGTTGGGTGAATTCTTTTTCTTCTCTTCAATCTTACTGAACATGGGTTTCTTGTTGCCCCGCCGGCGAGCCTCCTGCAGGATGCCTGTGCGGGGGGCTGGCGTGGCAACCCTCTGCTCCCTGGATGTTAAGGGCTCAGAAGGAGATCGTGGTGTTGCTGGAGAGATGGCAGGAGAAAGCTGCTTTGGCAGAGAACTGCTTATCATATGCTGTGCTGGTGCTGGAGTAATATATAAAGAAGAAGAGGCTGTTTCAGGGACTTGTGTCTGGGGTGCCGCAGAGGCCATCTCCCCTCTGTGCTTGGAAGGAGTTGACAGAAAGATAGAGGTGGTGGATGTCCGGGCAGTGTTGGTAGAAGGCTTAGTCTCTGGAGCACTTCCTCCACCTCTTGGCTGTGACTCCTGTAGTGGTGTTGACCTTCCTGGTGCAGGAATATACAGAGATGTGGAGGAACTGACTGGAGCACGGTGTGTTGGCACTGGTGCATTGGTGGGTGCTCCTGGAGTCAGAGGTGAGAAAGGGGGAACCACTGTGCTTTGCCCACCTGGACTTTCACTGGCTTTTTTGGGTGCAGATGGTCTGAAAATGACAGAGGATGTTGCTGGGCGTTGGCCAGAAAAGCCAGGAGTGAAGGGCCGTGCAGACCTGTTGAACATACTTGTTGAGCTTGCAGAGAAGGGGTCAGGGGTGCTTAGGGGAGGTGGGAAGAAAGTAGGGCTAGGCGGGGTTGGAAGGTGAGAGGGGAGGGTGGCTGGCTGCTTGCTGAGCACTTGCACATCTTCCGGGTGGATGCTAAGGGGCACGCTCTCTGCCCTCTGTGGCACAGGCATAGCTCTGTTCACAGTGTCCTGCTGAGGCTGGGCAGCTGTGTCAAGCTGGGGACTCTTCTGCGCTGGCAGTTTCTCAACTGTGTACTTCCCAGCCCGTTCCCTCTGCTGCTCAAATAATCGTGCTCCTTTACCTGATGCCTCACTCAGACCTTTTTGCTTCTCATCCTTCTGTTCAGGATCAGACTTGGACTTTTCAATGTCCAGGTAAGCGTTGTCCCAGTCTGAGTGATTAGTTAAGCTTCGGGCATCAGAGAAACCTTCTTCATCAAATTCAGACTCACTAGTTGGAAAAACTCCGTCTTCCTCCTCGTAGGAGCGGTCTTCGTCGACACTCCCAAAGCTTACCAATGTGTACTTCTTAGCCCTCTGCCTACGCTTCTTGAACATCAGCACCCCCTTCGAATGGGGGTTGGGCGCGTCTGTCAGCAGGGATGCAATAGTTCTGCACTTGGTTTTGGCTTCTTTCACGTTCTTCTCTTGAATGCTCTCGTGGCGGTGGAGCTCTGCAAGAGATAGAAAGAGGGAAGCTGAGCACTCAGCAAAAGGCTGGGTGGGCAAAGACAGACAGGGATTTGGCTGTAGGTATCCTAGCACTCAGAAGAGGAAACACCTTGTCTCCTTGTGCCCTTTTTCTTTCCTGCCTTTGCTGGTTGTATCTTTAGGAACTGCTGGTAGAAACCCAGGTGCAGTTTTCTCTTTCCCTACATACACAATGGAAATCTATGCAGGTGTGGAGAGGGAACTCGTCCTACTCTGACAGCTGTCTGTTTCCTGATCAGACCTAGGATATTCTATTTGCGTAGCATGTGGATGAGAGTACTCATCTGTATCTTACTGCAATTTTACAGTGCATACCCTTGCTCCTGGGAGTTTTTATCATTTACTTATCACCCTGAAGATGGAGCTCTGCTTTTTGTCCACCTTCCTCCTACCACATGGAAGCTTCCCAGGAGCAAGTAAACTCTGGCTCTGAGGAGAGGAAGCAACTGCTGTCACTGTTAGCACCCAAGCCTGTGTGCAGTGGGATTGGTGCTCTGCAGGCACAGCCTGGCTGCTTCTGCTCTGGGCCCTACAGTGACAGCCACAGAGTGTCTTGCAGCAGCACTGTGTGTAGATCTGTCACTTCTCTCCACAGCAGCTCTGCAACGGTGGGAGGCATGTCTTCACCCTTGCCCAGCAAGGAAGAAGAGCATCTGCTCCTGAACAAGAATCGCAGAACCCTGCAACTGATCAGCCATACCAGAAGGAATCCCCTTAGGCTTTCTTGGAAAAGCCAACACCTGCTGGGACAGTGGCATGAAAGTATGGAATAATAATTTTCCAAGCGTTTTGCCAGCCCAGTGGCAAACACTCAACAAACTCAGCTGCTGCCCTAAGAAAAGTGTAGACCTGCCTTGATTGATGTTCAAGTGACAGAAATCAGTGCTGACCTTGCACAGAAGAACACCACATAGACTAATTTCTCATGTCTTTGATTTCATCATTTTCCTTACTCCCATTGTCTTTTTCCCAGCATGATAGTACAGATTACATATCCATCCATTGTCTGCATCTAATTATCTGTCATAAAACTGTGTGGCACCTTGTCCAGCTCTGACATTGCCCAGAAATTACGCCCTGATGAATGGGGAGAGGAAAGAGATAGGTTAGGGAGAGGGAGAGGGAGAGGGAAAGGGAGAGGGAGAGGGAGAAGAAGCAGTGTTGGGGAACAGTGTTAGCTCAAGAGATTATGGAAGCTGCTTAGTCCTCTGAGTCCACTTCTGACCATTTTATTACAGAGCATTCATTCAATGCTAATACGACAAATATATCTACAATGGGAGATAGGAAGTTTAGCTAAGGCTACTAGCTTTTCTGAGGGCTACAGAAGTCCCCCAAAACCTGGCTAGGATGGACAGTTGTGACAGGTGTCATCATTCCATACTGTACTACAGCAGAAATATCTTCCTTCTTTCATCCCATGATGAAAACAAGGTGTTGATTTGCAGAGCAGTCATCCTTCCAAGAAGCTTAAGATAAATACAAGGGAATTATCTTCTCAAGGTTTGCAGCCATTCCATACTGCTGCTTTGGGATTTCCACAAGGGGACTTCTGTGCCTTGAGATCCCCTCACATGGATGCACAGTCCATTCTTTTTCTTTGTACCCAGAGAACTAGGAATAGCAAAGTCAGTGCTGAAAAAATGGTTCACAATTTGTACTTACACCTGCAAAGTGAAGGCTCTGCGAAAATCCCTTACAGAAGGGTTCCACTTGCTGAACTAAGACTGAAATAGCATCCAAGATAGTGTGGAGACTTAGTGCTCTTCAGGGCAGGCACAAGCTTGCCCTTAGACTGTGATAAAAATGAGCTACAGTCCCTAAAGGTTTGTCTTTTCCACTTACAAATCTGCAAGTGTGTGTCTCTGAGAGTTGTTCACAATGGTGGAAATCAGAGATTTCTTTGTTGCTACAAGAATCCTGCTACACACTACTATACCTAAGCTAGCTGGTGCTTTTCCTCTAAATTTACAAAGACGAGGTGCAGCACTACAGATTCTGAGCCAACTGCAGAATACATAAACTCTGGACTCTGAATGACTTAGAGGAGCTTTTCTGGCTTTGGGAGCTAACAGCCAGGAAGTTGCACCATCCAGAGTGAGTGCCTGTGCAAGCCCTTCTGACAGCAGAGTACTGAAAGCGCTCAGCTCTGGAGTCTGAGCTACTAAGTGCTGTCAAGTAAATAAAACAGTAGAGAGTCTTGGCTAAGTCTCCCCCAACTCTTAGACCTGGGAGCATTAGCATCCATGTAAAAGTTCCCTAGATAGCTGCTCTGAAGCAGCTGGCAGTAAGTTAGGCCCTCTGGGACCTGCCACTTGCTTCCTTCTTCCTCCTACTTTCATCCTCATCAAAAGCTAAAAAACTTAAGTAATGATGCCAATCCTCCCAAAAGAAAAATGATCATGACATTTGAGCTATTTCAAGGAAAGGGAAAAGGAAAGGAGAGGAGATGGGAAGAGAGGGCAGGAGAAAGGAAAGAACAAATGAGAGGGCAAAGGGAAAAGAAAAAAAGAGAAAGGGAAGGAAAAAAGGGAAAGGAAAAGAAAAAAGAGAAGAGAGAAGAGCGAAAAGAAAAGACAAGAGAAGACAAGACAAGACAAGAAAAGAGAAGGAAAGGAAAGGAAAGGAAAGGAAAGGAAAGGAAAGGAAAGGAAAGGAAAGGATATATCTGTACCTGCATAAGGCTGATCAAAGCTTGAGAAGGCAGAGTCCAGACCTGGCGAGCTGAGCATGTCACAAAGCCCATTTAATTCACAACTCCCCATAAGCAGAGAGAGAGGTAGTGAGAGAGAAGCAAAGTAGTTCCCTGCTGGAGCAGAACCAAAACTATGCTCTCAGCTACACAAGCCTTTTAAAGCCTCTCTTTTGTCTCATAGGCATTGCAGCTGAAAGCCATGAGGTCACTTTGTCTATTTTCGTCTTGTTAGCTTCATCACTGAGCAGTGTGATGGACATGTCACCTGGCACTTAAATGCCTTCCTTATTTCCTATACTCTCTGAGAGGAGAAACTCCTCTTTTTTATTTTAAAATACGACAATGTATTCTGATCTCACTGCTTCAGTGGTGCAAGCTTCAGGTTAAAAAGACACAAACTTCATGTTAGTATCTCCAATGCCTCTAAGTCCAGCAGTTCTGTGCTAAAGAGCCCTTCAAAGAGATGAGACTAACATGGAGCTCAACTCCAAAATAGACAGTCTGAGAAACACAACCAGGAGGAAAGCAACTTTCCTTCTCTAAACCCTTGGAGAGCAACTGGGATCCAGGTCAAAAGGAGTGACTTTCTTTTCCTCCTTCCATGTCTGAGGAGAACCAGTCCATGCTACAGATCTCTATTGCGTGTCAGGGCTGAGGAACATTTAACAGAGATCCTGGATGCCTGCAATGGAATAGTTTGTCTGAATGAAGATGACAGAGGCTGTTGAGTACAGAACTGAAGAGTGTGGTTGTGTTCAGGAAGGTGTCAGAGCATTTGGAGGCCAAGGAGTGGTGTCTCTTTCTGTACACTAGCAATAGCTCCTGTGAGAGAATCCCAGAGCCACGGCCAACGGACAGAGCCCTGTGATTCTGCCTCCCAGTAGTGCCAGCCTGTAGTGGAAGATGCCAGCAGACCATCTCCAGTGTTAGTGAGTCTAGAAAAATGGAAGTCTGACCACACCTCCTGACATCCACTGACCATTGCTGCATGCCAAGAAGACACCTTCTACAAGTAGTGTTGCTAGAAGAGAGACCTGTCATGCTTCATACAAATGCCCTTACAGCAAGAGCAATAAAAGTAGTTCAGCGTCTCCATCTTTGCATATAAGGATGTAATGTTTTGGGGGAAACCTTGTAGAATCTGATACATGCAATATGAAAAAAAAAATCTATTAAGAGAGTAGAAAAACACTAAATGAAAGGGTTTTAAACCTCTTTGAAATTCTGTTGTTGTGGTGGATAATTTCTACTGAAAACTTCTTGTTCACTTTCGAAGCACTTTGTTCTTGTGCCCACTACATTCTGTTGGAGTAATCCACAAAAAGGAAAGATTTCCCCCAAGAAAAGCCTAGAAAGATTTTTTCATGAGCTTAATTTAACTTGAGTTCACTGAAGAGATGTTCATCGGATTGCTAATTACAGTAAAAAGAAGGGTAAAAACTAGAAAACTTTTCAAGATCAGGCCCTGTTAAAATACAGTATCTCAATATATGCTCAGAAAAGCTACTGAACGAGCAGGCTCACGTGCTGTCGGCCACTGTTCATGTCCATTACATGATGTCAGAAACTTTTCATGCTCATTAGGAAACAAAGAACGGCAAGCCAAACCCAAAATTCTAGAAAAGCCATTACCGTCGAAAATAAGCACACTGCTAATTTCAGAGACTAAGAACTTGTTCACCTATGATGGAATACTACTTGTCTAGTATTTTTTTCACATGGAATCAACCAGAACTTTGTTCTTACAGCTATTTATGTTAGACAAGGTCATTTTTCCACGGCTAATGTTGCAAATGCCTCAGTAAGCCATTAGCGGCTATAGACGTCTCATGCTTTTCATACCTGGAGTCCTTTCAAAGAAATATTTGGATAGGCTGTATTGGCCTTCTAAGTATTTCCCTGTTGAACCAATGTTTGAATTGCAAGTGGTAAAGCAGAGGAGTGTGTATTCTTTCTGTTAAAGGAAGTGGTAAAACTCTTGGGACAGAAAACTTGTTTCTCATTCTTTTTCCATTCATGTGCACACTTTTCCATTCGTTTGCACACGTTTTGCATCCCGTTCTGGGCCCCTCAACTTAGGAAGGACATTGAGGTGCTTGAGCATGTCCAGAGAAGGGCAACGAGGCTGGTGAGAGTCCTCGAGCACAAGCCCTGTGAGGAGAGACTGAGGGAGCTGGGATTGTTTAGCCTGGAGAAGAGGAGGCTCAGGGGAGACCTTATTGCTGTCTACAACTACCTGAG
>JAOXOE010000632.1:10168482-10179873 GCA_028565055.1 Phoeniculus purpureus | reverse complement strand
GGGGGGTTGGACTCGATGATCTCTTGGGTCCCTTCCAACCCCTAACATCCTATGATCCTATGATCCTATGATCCACAAAGTTAGCTCCCTGGACTATGGAAGCAGTCATTCATTTATACAGTGCAAATTAGCATAATTAATATATTCAGTATTTAACAAGTTACTACTGGTGATTACAACTTCAGTCTTAGAGCTAATTGGCTAAATCATGCCTCACATCAAATTAGTTTCCCTGGACTTGCTTGCCACTACCCATGTGCGCATGTGTGTGGGAAGGGCCCTTTACCTGGGTCAGGGGTTATTTGAGCAGGGAATGGGATTAGCAGTACTAGGGTAGTTCAGCTAGGGGTCTTTGAGTTGTCCCGTTGACAGCATCTTCTTTGAACCTTAACTGCCAGGGTGTCCGGGCTTGTTGGAGGCCAACCACCTTTTCTTCTGCATCGGGAGGGGTAAATCTTTCATCTGACCAGTTCAACGCACACCAGAAACACCTCGAGTTAGTACAGCCCCTAAGACTCTATTGTAGCGCCCTTTCACGCCGCTCTTTCGCTCTTTGGTGCAAAAGCGGCTCTGGGTGTTGCCCTGTCCCGGCGCATCACAGCCGGGAGCAGGAGGAGGGTACTGGCCGAAGCTCTGCAGTGCTTGGCCGCTGCTACAGTGACACCACCCAACCCCTACAGCAGCCACGGCCCACGAGCCCTTTCGCGCCTCGGCCAAGGGCCGGGCGCCATACGGCGCGTGCGCCGCATCCGGGCTGCGGCGGGCGGGGCTGGCGCGGAGCGCGGACGTGGCAGGTGGCGGGAGGGGGAGGGAGCGGCGCTTCCGGGGGAGCGGCGGTGTCGGGAAGCGGAAGCGGGTCCGGCAGCGGCGCCGGGAACGGAGGGTGGAAGTGGTGAGTGAGGCCGCGGAGCGGTTTCGTAGGGTCTTCTGGGAGCCTTCGAGGGCAGGGGCTTGGCGTTGACGGCCGCGCAGAGGTCCAGGGCGGGGGGCTGGAACCGGCTCCCGGGCCCGAGGTGCTGCTGCCGGTTTCCTTCCCTTGAGGAGCCGAGGCCTGGCGGCGCCCAGCTGGGCTGCCCGTCGGGCCTCGTGGGGTCTCGGCGGGGACTTCTCTCGCAGCGTGTCCGGGCGGGAGCGCCCCGCACCGCCTTCCCGGTCTGGCTCTGCCTAGCGGGGCCTGGCCTGCGGGGCTGTCGGCAAGGCCTTCTCTTCCAGGGTACGGGCTGCCCCGGCGCAGTCATCGGCGGCCTGGTGTGGCAGGACGAGCCCCGGGGCTGCGAGTCGGGCCATCGTTCCCTTCTGGAGAGCCGGGCGCTTTCATGAGGCAGAACCCCCTCTCTGCGACGCCCCTAATCGCCTGTAATCCGTGGGTCCTTCTCCCTGCATTCGTGTCGTGCTGCTCAGGCTTCCATTCATTGATCCTTGTAAGAGATGGCTGTCCTGTACGGGGACCTGGTTGCTGAGATTGTTTGGTTTGGTGGTAAAACTTAGGGATTGGCTGTCTGTGATTTGAAAAGAAGGAAAAATGCGGAGGTAGCATGGCCAAAGTAAAAGGGCAATCTTGAAAAAGTGGTTATGTGAGATGGACTCTTGCTTTTCATGCTGATGGTGTTTTAAATGCGTTTGGTTTGTATCATGGAAGTTTGCTCTCACTGTTTCTGAGCAGTGGTCTTTGGAGTAGAATGAAGGTTACTTTCGTTTCTTTTTTGTTCTTGGGGTGTGCTTGAGCATTTTTCATTATGTGTGTGGTGTCTTGGCTCTGAAATTTTTATCAGAGAGACTATGCAAAAACATCCAAACTGGGCCTCCTTGGGAGCTGTCATGCTGCAGCTGAAGTTTAAACCTACTGGCTGATGGAAGTGATTACTGGAATATAGGTACATTGTTTACACTCACCTCAGAAGTTATCCACCAGAGGTAATATTTGTATTCTCATCTTAAAATACATGTTTTTCAGCTTGGTGCTCAGTGTTGATTTTTAGCCAGTGACGTGGCTGTTCCATAAAAATATGTCTACATCCTTTTATGATAACAGATTCTTTAGTCGTCTTTACCAAATGTTATGGGGGGGTGGTGTTAGAGGAAAAGAAATCATCATTTGAGACAATAATATTGAATGTCTCTTCGTTCTGTCATTGACAGGCAGTGTAAAATCACACCACTGGAATGGGAGGGTACTTGTTACTGATTTTGGCCTAAAGTCTTTACTGTTCCTTCATATGAAGGTATGAAGTTGTCCTCAGTAGGTTTAGCAAATTTGTCTCTAACCTTTTCTTTTCTTCCCCTTTTTCCGCCTTTGTAGAGAGTAGGTGTTCTGTGTGTGAGATACATAGAAATATATTTGGTGAAAAGCCTCTCTGTTTAAAGGAGGCTTACTTGCAAATTATGTCCATAGAAGCATAAGCATTTGTTTTTTGTGTGTGTGTGGAAAAGGTTCTTGCTTTTTGAACTCCTGTTTTCTGCATCAAATTGTGCCAATCAGGCTTCTTTATTGCTATAGACAGATTGTGGACATTGAGGTAAGAAATATGTCTTCTTAATGTGCTGTGACATTCATTCTGGGTTCTAATTTAATGGCTAAAAGCTGAGATATAGCTTTGAAAACATATCTAAAGGACTGGGTTTTTAATGAGTTGTTTGGTGCTTATATGTGTTCGAGTGTTTTGTCCTGGTACTGGTGGACTGTATCTTCTTCCTGTAACACTTATTATCAGAAGTAGGGTCAAAAATCCAAGAAAGAATTGGTGGTTGGCTAAGGAAGGGCAAGGTACAAAGAGTGACTAAAAGTTATCAACTGTGAGGTCTCCAGAGACGAGAGAAGGTGGATGTTTTCTGTAGGTTTGAAAAGCTGTATTAGGAACAAATTAAAAAAACAGAGATTGTTCT
Organism: Phoeniculus purpureus; assembly: GCA_028565055.1. Taxonomy (NCBI): domain Eukaryota; kingdom Metazoa; phylum Chordata; class Aves; order Bucerotiformes; family Phoeniculidae; genus Phoeniculus; species Phoeniculus purpureus. The sequence continues at coordinate 10,176,990 of JAOXOE010000632.1, read as the reverse complement.
TTTATTTTCAGCAATGCTCGCTGTTAGCATAGAAAGCACAGTATAAATGAGGCAGTATGTGTTAGGAAAAGCTAATTCTGACTTTTGTTTCTTGCAAATAATGAGAATTGTATAATGCACTGTGTGGAGGAAGGAATGCAGAAGTTTGGGTGATAGATGGTCAGTGTCACAGTGTACGCGAAGAAAATTTGTTTAGCATTATAGCATTTGTTTTACACTCTTATTCTATGTTTTCTTATTCATCCATTCTTCATTCTAGCCTCTTTCCTAAACTTTAAACTACTGTTTTAACTTTTCCTAATCAATTATAGTTATGCAAAGTTGACAGAAGTTAGTCACATGACTTCACACGTTGTAATATGTAAGTAGAGGTAGCTCAGGAACAGAAATCTTTCACTGTGATTGTATCGGTTGTTTTTTTGATGACTTTTGCCTCCATACTGTTGGTCTACAGAAGTAATGCCCTTAATTGAGTGTTTTTGAAACCTTTTCTTGGACTTTTATTACAGACAGAGATGTAAATTGTAAGTGAACAAAGAGTAAAAAAAAGGTTATTAAAGTAGAAATCTGGTGGTGGTAGCAGAGGTTGGAAATGTTGTAGGTTTAAGGTTCGGTCAAGACTAAGCTTTGTATTCAGTTTTTAACCACTTTCATTCTCATAACTTGTACGTTGAACCTTGCCCAAGATGATGAATTAGCCCAAGATAACAGGGTTGAATGTGGCCCTTCTTTAGATCACACTTCATGTGTGTGATTTTTATGGCCTGAAGTCTGAAAGACCTCTGAATCAGCCCAGGCAAGACTGTGCTCTAGTACCTGTTGTATCAATCTAGATGCTAATCTATCCTTTCTTGTTCTTAAAGTGTCTTCAATGAAGATACGGTGGCTTCAGGACTTAATTAGTTTTCAATTGTAAAATTTTTGTTTTGAACTCTGTCTTGCATCTCTCATAAACTGCTACAGAGATGTTTCTGGCAGTGACTCAAAATGCATAAATAAAGAAAATATCATCTGTGGTGTAACAAGTTGAGAATCTGCTTAGGTAGAAAGACAGAGCACCACAAAATACCCAATCAAATTGGAAGGTCAGTTGCCGTAGTGCCACTTGAATTTATTTGGACAAATCCATAGAAGGCATTTATATAGCAGCATGAGTGCTCCCAGATCAGTTGCCAGTCTTACAAGATATGAGCTTCTCTTCCAGGACTTTCTGTAGAAAAGCATGAGTTTCTTGTGTTAGAGAAGAACCAATTGTTTCACAAGTGCTTGTTAATGAGACAAAAGCAAGGACACCTGCCTTTCACAACAGCGTTCTTAGCTTCAGAGTCTAGGTCTTTATAGGAATAGTCTAACTGCTCCTTTTCTGAGAGCTGCAGAACAGAAACTCTACACTGTAGGTAGTACTCTGAATTAGTCTCTGATTGTCCCCTGCTGTCTCATCCTTTGGAATTGGTTTTCATGTCTGTGTTAAGAATTCGGGTAGATGCATTTCCTTTGGTTTCAGCATAATATAGGAGGTCATGCTGTTGTAGTGGTTTTTTTACTTGTTTTCTGGTTTGTTTTTCTTCTTAGGATCTGTTTCCACAGAAGTTAAAACAAGCCTTTTATTCCTCTAGGGCCAGTAAAAAAGGCACTAGGATCTTTCTGAAATAAAGTAGTTTTGCTGTGTGAATTTCTTTTAGAAAGACATAAAGAACTGATGAGATCAAGCTTTTTGTTTCAAAAGGGAATTAACAGTGAATACAAACCATTAAAAATGATGAATGTGCAGTTTTCAGTGATTTGGAAGGTTTGCTGGTTTTTTTAAAGAAATTCATATGAATCACTAGGGGTTTTTTTAAAAAGCAAGCCTTACCAACTGTCTGGTGCACTGTAGTCTGCTTTGTTTGAATACTAAGGAACCTGGAAACTTGTCAAACTGAAAAAAGTATCCCCCCAAGTATTAATCTGTATTTTTATCCCATCAGTTTGTTGCTGATCAATACTAGTTGTCTTGTCTTGTGTAACAGTTTTCCGGTATGAGTTTCAGGTGTGTAACTACTTTGACCAAAACTTCCATGATAACTACCTTTACGCAGAGTAACAGAAGATAGGGTGACTGCTTCATGTGTTGCAAGAAAATTATTTATAGTAATGATCACTTGCTGTCATAACATCTTCCCAATAGTGCATGAGTTCTTATTTGAGCTTTGTATTGTATTGTAACACATATGGTGTGCCACAGCATGCTTTGATATTATATGTGTTTGGAGAAATGTAAAGCAAAATACTTGGTATTTTATCAAGTGAAGTAGTCTCTTTTCTCCATTTATTCCTATCTGTGTATATATGTAATTATTTATGTGATTTATACTGTCATAAGACATGGAGGAAAAAAATCCATCTCTTATCTCTTCAAGTGACCAGGTTCTAGTTTGCATGTGTATTTTTTGAGTGGAGACCAAATGAATGCAGTTTGATACAAATGACTTGCATGGGGAAGAAGGAAAATGAACTCATTGAGTGACAACTGTCTTCCGCCTTCTCAGAGGTAGATAGTCTTGACCCAGCCCTTTGTGGTATTCCACATGAGTGATGAGCAAACATGCCACTATCTTTACATTTAGAGCAAGCTGAGCAACCAAAAGAGTGAAGCAGCCTTGTCCTCAGCTCCAACATTGGGCTTGTTCTCAAGTCGTGGAGTCATCTTCCTCCTTTTCCAGCTCCCTCCTTGATTCTCTGGCAGTATAGAGCAAGCATCAGCTTCTGTGATACACAAGAGCTTGTGCTGGCTGCCACTTGAGCTAGCCAAAGGTGTGGGGTATAGCTGTTTTTCTCTCAAGTTAGGACATGAGTTAGCTACACAAAGGAGATGGTTCTACTTTTTCCATAGAAGGTTTAGGAAATTATCTCCTTTCCTCTGTAAGGCTTGCATTAAATGAGCTTAACTCTTAGGTAGTACTGTGGAGAGAGCCGCACACAACAGATACTATGTGCCCAGACTGGCAATACTGATACTCATTTAAGAGAGAAGAGGGAAAACTGAGAACAGAACAGTAAAAGATCAAGTAAGATCACTTAGTACACACTCACAGCGGCGTCAGAAGTGGTTTGTACAGGAAATACTTCAGTTCTTGTCATATCATGCTGTAAAAAAGCAAGATATATTGATCTTCTCTGTCCTCTGTAATAATTCCTTGTATAAATATTAGGTGTGTTTGGGAATTTCAGTAGGTGTAACTTGTGAAGAGTGTCCTAATGATGGTTCAGGAATGTCCTGCAGGATGCTGTTTGCTTTGCCTGCAACTCTTCTTAGAGGAAGGACCTGTTTGTAGGAGCAGAGACTCCTACATAAGGACCAAGTTCCTTATGCCCAGTCTCACAAGTAATAGGCACAAAGAAGAGAGAGCAGCCTCCTTTCTTGGCAGAAAGCCCTGCCCAGATGTTCCAATATGTGCTGGTAAAGCAATTTTCTTGACATTTTTTTCTCTTTACCCCCACCTTTGCAGAGGAACTCTTCTCCTTTACTGTTTGGAGTGTATTGGAGATGATTGAGGGTTGATCTGTGATTCCAGTGTGGTGACGCTGGTTTCCTACCTGGAGAGGAAGAGGTTAACCTGCAAGGGAACTTGGGAAGGGAGTGGGTCCCAAAGTCCAGATTCCGTGGCTGCTTGGGTTACGCTGTTCTTCAGAACTAAGTCAAAGGTGGTGTAGGAAACCAACATCTTTAGAAATTACATTCTCACTCTCATGTTTGTCCTGTGTAATCACACTTAGAAACATTGTGGGCTGGTAAATTCTGTCACACTTCTGTGAACTGTTCCAAGTGATGTGATATGCTGCTTTCAAGAGCAGATTACCTTTAAATAGTTGTTTTTCTAAATAAAAACCCTATCATTACCTCTTACAGCTTAATGAATAAAAATATACAACTTTATTTATTTCCTTTCTTATTAAATTTACTATCTAATTTCAGAGTAAGCTTTAGCATTTTTACTATTGATATTTGTCATGTTTGCTAATATGACAATAGGAGGTTAAATGTATGTGTGTATGGTACTAACTTCTGAAAATAGATTGCTGTGTTGTGCTTACATGTATTTTCTCTTTACTATAAATATGGATCTGTAAGAATTTCTATGTGAATATAGTTATTTTAGTTACAGAGCTGTACTTTTGCTGCACAACTTTGTTGTCAGTTGTTGAAATAGTTATTTGACATAGTTCTTTTGGTAATGCGAAGAACCAGTATCAGCATTGTTTGGCCTTTTCTGATAGATGTATAGGCAAAATAGCTTGGGTGTTTGTTACCTGCTGGAGTTAAGCTGTAGAGCCTTGCTGGGGTTTGCCTCCACTGCTTGGCGACTGTTGCAGCTGTATACGTTGTCTTTGTTAAGATTTACTATGTACATTTAACACAGAAGTTCATCATAGGGTTTGCAGCAAAATATGATGGTGACATCAGTTATTTACCTTAACTTTGCATTTTTATATAAACTGGAGTTTTTTTACTAAAAAAAATTACATTGATCTAACACACATTTCCGTTAGTGTAGATGACTGAAGGGGGTAACAGTGTCTGAAGGAGTAGAGGGGATTGAAAATGTCTTTGAGGAATAAACCACAGGGAAATGTCTGGCCCATTAGGTTATTTGTTTCACTCTCCACAACTCAAAGGGCTCTGTGGCTTATCTGCCTGCTTGGCATCATGATATTATAAGAATCACCTGCTTGGTGTGGAGCTCTCCAACACCATTTCTGTTGTTTCTTTTTGTAAAGAGTTAGTTAATCTCTGAATAAAGTCAGTTAGGGACATTGGGAACCAGTCTTATCTGTTAAGCGAGATTTCTTGAATAATTTTGCAAAGAAACCTCTTTCTTTCCTGTCTCTGACATTATGTTTCAGCTCTTAGACTTTCGTATAACTTCTTTGGTGACTTCATTTCCAATGATGTTTTCCATATTGGACATCTTTTTTAGGCGAACATGCTGCTTTTTGCAATGTCTTACGGTTCCGAAATTGAATTACACAACAAGGACTTTAAATCATCTGTTGTTTAAAAAAAAAAAACCACCTCAAATGCCCAGACCCCCTGTATTTGACCTCTTCTGGACTTTGACAAACATTGCAAGAAGCGGCTGTGCGGATGATGAAATGTGGGTGGCTTGTAGCGAGGAAACGTGATTGACTATAGAGACAAAAGCTGAACTTGTTCAGTGTTGTTGAAGAGCTGTGTTAAGGAATTTCTAATCTGTGCTGCGAAATCAGTTTTCTGTTGTTCTGATGTTCTGTGAGGTAGAAGTAATTAATGAGGTGTCTCAGGAAGCTTAATAATTGTCCATGGAATGGCAAATTGTGGTATTTTTTTCTTAAGAAGATGACCACTGGTCTAGCCAGGATGAAGCAATTAGTAAGTTGATTAGTTTCTAAAAATACTGTTTTCTTAGTAGCACTCATAAAGCATTTATCTTGCTTGACACAATTGCATTGAAAGAGCAATTTATTACCATTAATGCTTCACCTTCCCTACTGTCTCAGGAGGTCTCTTTTATATGTAAACAATATGGAAGTTGGCCAGTTTGTTTTTTGTCTGCTAAAAGCCATTTTCCCACCCCCTTTTTGCAGGTGAGATTAGTTTGGGGATGTGAATACAATGAGTGTAAACCAGCAAGCTCACGCAGGGCCTCCTTATGGGCAACCTCAGCCTGGATATCAGGGATACCAGCAGCCTGCCTACGGAGGACAGCCATTGCCAGGGGTTCCTCAGTCGCAATATGGAGCTTATAATGGTCCAATGCCAGGATATCAACAGCCAGTTCCTCCACAAGGTACATGTCAGTCCAAATGTAATGATAGATAACCTGTGAATTGTTGTGTGTCTGGAATTTTTTGTATATATTTGCTGTTGTTAGTGTTTGTTTTGTGGTAGCAGTTATCTTTTATGTAGCTTTAATGTTGTTAAAAATGATTTTCTTGTATATTCTGAGGTTATTGTTCTGTCTTTTGTCCCTTTCAGTACTGCTTAATCTTCTTTTAATAGCTCATAAAATTAACATGTTCAGAAGCACAACCTGCTTTTTTTTTTTCCTGTGTGTACCTTCCCCTGTGCTACTGAAGCATCAGACTAGGACAATCTTCTTGATGAGGTGGTGTTGAGGGGCAGTAGTTAGGGACTGTAACAGATTTATCACTGAGGCTGCCTTGCATGATTATATAGAAAGATGTGCACTCCACCCTGAAAGATTAAAATGTGTAAGTCTAGGCAGAAGGCCTGTGTGGAGCAATTTTTTCTAATGCTTTTAGAATCAGTAGAATGCTTGTGAACATGTAGCAAGCTGAAGTGTTCCAGAATTTCTCTGGCTATGCACTACTGATTTTGTTTAAAAACAAAACAAAAGCAAAGTAGTTCAACTTTTTGGTTTTCCTGTTTTGAAAAGAAATGCTAACTTAACATTAATAAAGAACTGTTTCTGAGTACCTAAATCTCTTTGGAAGATTAATAGTGATCTTAATATCTGAAATGTAAAGGATAAAATAGTATTGCTTTGAGTAGAAGTATTTCTGCCTTACAAAATTGTATGGATTAATTCAGTTCTACTGAGATAAGCATAACATGAACCTTTACTCTGAAAGACTTGTTTTGATTTCAGTTTGGTATTTTAAGGAAATGAGGAATATGCTAATCATGCTAATGGCCTCTGTATTTTGTTTGCGATTTCTTGAATTTTACAGAAAACTCAGCAAGAAGCATAAAATTAACATGTTCAGAATCAATCAAAGGGGAGACTGAATTTTGAGAGCTGAATAATTATCCTGTTGGGTCTTTTTGTCTGCAGTTAGCAGCGTAGTGGAGTAGACGATGTAGTGTGCTATGCTAAAGAATGGGTTACTCAGTTGCTTCATCTTCCTTTTCTTTCCTTAATCCTGTTCCTCTCTTCCTCTTGATAAATCTCTTCTGACAGCACTTTTAATCTGTGAGTTTTGAACTACTTTCACAGAGGGCTTAAATTCCTATAAAAGTAATGAAAATCAGCACTCCACAGAGGAAAGAACCCTGCTGTTTGGGAAGAGAGAGCTCAGTGGTTGAGTGCTCTGGCTACTCGAGTGGTGTTTCTGTCCCATTTCAGTAATGGGGAGAAATTGGACTTGCTTCAGTGAAGGAGAGGACATTCAAGGACTTTACTGCTATGTCAGGCTAAGGCCAGCCATTGTTTGTGGAGATCTCATCCATCTTTTATTTTCAGGTCACTCTTCTTATACTTACCAGACTGTATTAAGCAGATCTCAGTTGTCGAGTTGTGCATTTTGGACCTGCTGCTGTATATCCAGGATTCCCATCTTTAGAAGGAAGCACTAGCACAAGAGGGAAAGTAGACCTCTTAGTAGCTGCTGAATGTTAGGTGCAGGTGGAAAAGAGAAGGAAACAATTTATTAAAGAGAGTAGGCAGGTGTTAGTGGGGATTGTGACAGTTACCCTTTCTGCCCCATCTCCAACTTGTTATATTTAGTGCAGGTTTTTGTAGGAAGACCTGTTGTAGCTGTATAATGTAGAGGAGGGAGCATTTATTTCAGAGACACTGATAGGAATTTTGTGAACACTGAGGCATAAAAGGAATACTGCCAATGTTAATCTGTGATCTCAAGTTCTCGGTTGCATGGAGGACTGAGTGGAGAAGCATTGTGAGCAGATACGATCCTTAGTCAGGGGGTCCTTCGTGTCTAGTTTATGTGACAAACCCTAGCTCTAACTAATGGAAACATGGTAATGCTGTGCCAGTGATATTAGTCTTTTTTGGGACCAGAAGTGGAGTATGGACTGTGCTGCTAGCTGAAAATAGCTGCTTCTTGCTTTGAGAATACTGAAAGAGCCAGGACAATTTTGCATCAATCTGTCAGTTTCCTGCTGAGGGGACTGTGCAGTTGGAAGTGCAAATGTGATTACCTGAACACCAGTAAAAATTAGGCTGCTGCTGGATTGTTTAACATAGATTCAATGTATTACACTATTAGCACTAGTGTTGTCACTAATAGATGAACTGCACTGATGGTATATGTTGTGCATGGTAGAACAGTGAGACAGAGTACAGCATAAGGAATAATATGGTAAATGTGATACAGGTTTCATACATGTGATGCTTTCTGTGCTGTAGACTGTACTCAGCATTGGAAACATTTGCTCTGGTGCTTTCTCTTGGGCTTGATTTACTGGCGTATTCTGTCTTTCCAGGTTATTTTCCTTCCTTGGGGTTCCCTTTGAAGGGCTCTCCTGTATCTCTCAACTCTGACACTTCTTCTCTTGCACCTAATTTCATAGGTAAATGGTGTCCTTTCTGTGGAAGTGTTTGTGCTGTGCCACTTTTCCCATTGAATGTGTTATTTGTCTCAGAAGTATGGGTACCTGATATTTCAGGTAGAAGAGGGTGGGACACTTGCCAAACTATTTGTAGGCAGCACTCCAGAAACATAAATAGGATATGGGATCCTGGGGTGTATTAGGAGGAGTGTGTCCAGCAGATCGAGGGAGGTTCT
>JAOXOE010000632.1:10146307-10168382 GCA_028565055.1 Phoeniculus purpureus | reverse complement strand
CCCAGAACTGGACACAATACTCCAGATGTGGTCTCACTAGTGTAGAGTAGAGGGGGAGAAGAACCTCTCTCGATCTGCTAACCACCCCCTTTCTGATCCACCCCAGGATGTCTTTGTGAAGAATAAACACCTTCTGGAAAAAAGAAAACATCTACCATTAAACTGCAGTTCCCAGTATTTTTTCCGCTGCTTGGGATTAATTCAAGAGCAAGAGAAGCTTTTACAAAAGCAGGAGGGCTCACGGTTTGTCTGGACTTAAGCAATTAATTTATTCTTTTCTTTCTAAAGTGCTTAATACTTCGGTTGTGCTGGGAGTGCTTTGGATTCAGCGCTCACGCACTGCTTCTGCAGAAGGGCTGCACACACCTTGACATCTAGAAGCACAAGCCTGGCGGCCTCAATGCAAATGAAGAACGGGTCTGGATGGACACTGCACAAAAGCAGGTTATTATTGTGAGGAGTCAAATTATACATTCAAAACTCCCTTCCCAGTTCTGTCCCGCTGAATTAGCATAGCATTTGCTGCTCCAGTGAATATTCCCTTTATATCCTGTAGAATATTCATGGAAATTAAATGGAAAAGAGGTACAATCGGCTTCATTAAAAATTCAAATGAATGATTTCCGGTGTTGGCAGCATCCCTCAGACGTCAATAAAAACCCAAACAGTTATTCCATGAGAAACCTAAGTGTAAACAAACAGATTCCCTGTGATTCTCCCTCCCTGCAACCTGCCATTGAAATGGTCCTCTGCTGCTTCCTTTGCTCACCACAACCCCACTCCCACCCTCCCTGAGGAAAATCCCTGCTCCCATCCACCCTCTCCTCCCCTGAGGAGGAGGATGCCCTGAACCAGAGACAGAGGTGCCACCAGCTGGTGACACGCTCCACTGAGCAGCGCCTATTCCCAGGAGCTGCATCTCTTTGGCACTTTCTGCTCCCAAGAGGATTGGCTGGCGTTGGCTAGCGCATTCATCAGCTCTCAGGAGCAGTGAAGGAGGTGGAGGCTGACAGGGCGAGTGCACGAAGCAAGCTAATACCCTAAAGGACCCCAAGCCGCTCCCCTCTGTTACTCATTGCTTTCCTATCCGTGAGATCTGTGTCTGTTACAGCAGACAAACGCCTTGTACAGGCTGATTTTTAGGAGAGACTGAGGAAAAGAATTATTGTTGGTTTAAAATAAGCTGCTGAAGCCAGAGCGGGTCCTTTCACCGTGCGCTCTCCCATTCTGAAGCTCTGAAGACACATAAATGCAGGATTCGTGCTGCAGCAAGGAGCCACTACTAACACCAGCAGCAAAGGAGGTACCCATGGGGGTCTAGGGAGGTGTGACATGGGTCCTCTGGCACAAGGCATAGGTGTGGGGCAACAACTGATCCTCGACACCTCACTTACAATTCCAGGGAGCAGGGAAGAGTAATCAGTTAGAGGAAAGACTGATTCTGAACGTTATAGCATCATTTTTGCCAGATGAGGCATCAACCACAGAACATCAGGGATTGGAAGGGACTTCAAAAGATCATCTAGTCCAATCTCCCCTGCTGGAGCAGGATCGTAGAATCATAGAATCATTAGGAATCAGAAGGGACCTCAAAAGATCATCCAGTCCAATCCCTGCTGCCAGAGCAGGATCATCTAGACCAAGTCTCACAGGAGCAGTACAGAATCATAGAACATTAGGGATTGGAAGGGACCTCGAAAGATCATCCAGTCCAATCCCCCTGCCACAGCACCATCACCTAGACCAAGTCGCACAGGAACATGTCCAGGCGGGTTTTAAACATCTTCAGAGGAGGAGACTCCACAACCCCCCTGGGCAGCCTGTTCCAGTGCTCTGTCACCCCCATTGTAAGGAAGTTCCTTCTGATATTTATATGGAACCTCCTATCCCCAGATCAAGTTGCACAGGACCCAAGGCACCACTTCCTCAGACCTTCGCTCTTAATTGAGGATTCATAAAGAATTTTTGTTCCCTCTATTGACAGGGTCTAGCATTAAATTGAGTAGAAGAACACCTAACACTCCTAACACTACTGAAGAGGCAATGCTGTCATCGCATCCACGTTGGTATGACTGTGTCCCTCAAGACATCATTTTCACAAAGCCCTGAGGAGGTTACAGTTAGCTTTGCTAATGGAAGCAAAAAAAAGATATATGGGCTTTCCACGTGCAGTTTGCATATGTAAATGTAATACACAGGCATGAACCCCCTTAACAAAGGCAGCTTCAGAAAGATGACTTCAATCAATCAAATTTAAACTGTTCTTTGTCCCAGGATCCCTCTTAGAAAACGTGGGTTGGAACAACAACCCAAAAAAATCCAAACAAACCACAACATCAAAGTCACTCCTGTTCTCTCTTGTCCCCCCAAGCAGGGAGCCGTTCTCAGAACAGGCTGATTTTGAGTTGGGCACCATAGCTGCAGTTTCACAATTTCCACACAACCGTACAGATGCTCTCACTTTGGTCCTACTGATGATTCGTAGCCTTCTCGTAACACGTAAAAACATTTAACACACCCACCCGTAAAAGACAGCCAACACTAGTACATGGCATTGTGAACAGAACACAGCACGTGTCTGTTGGTCTTCAAGTAAGATGCGTATGCAGATCCTTACCAACATGTTCACCTCAGCCAATGCAACAGACTGTAAGTGACAAAGTAAGTGGCAGTGTAAAGCCACCAAAGTGCTCTGCAACTTAAATACCTTCCTACTTCTGCTGCTTAAAACCTGCTGCTCTCTTCAGACACCACTTCCCACAGGAACAGCAAAAGCAGCCTCTCACATCAGCAGTTTCCCTGTACCAAACAACATGGAAGCCCTGCCAGCATAAACACACCGGACCGGATAACAAGGTCCAGGGAAGCGGTACAGTGGGTTCTTCATACAAGGGGAGCACAAGTTAAACACTGGCCAAAATCAAGTCAGTTCAGAGAAAGGTGGAAAACAGTTCACCGCTTCCACCAGTTGCATAATCTACCTGCTGAACACTGGAAGTCACCTCCCATCTTGCCCAGAGTGATGGGGCCACACGGCCTGGGGACACCAAAGTGTTTCTGGGTGTAGAGCTGAGAGGAGCAGGAGCTGCTCTTCTGAACTAACTCTGCGCCACTGAGACAGGCTCCCCCTCCACCTTCAGCTCCCCTTTTCACAACTTTGGTACACACTGATCTTCTCGTTTACTTTGCCCTGTCTACTTAATTCTGCTGATGTCTGCTTCTCTTTTTTGCATCTGACACCTGATTTTATTTGTTCATGTCTGCTGCAATAAAAGAAATTACAGGGACACATTTTACAGGATCACAGGTGGGCTCAGGTTGGAAGGGACCGTATAGGTCTTTTACTTCAACCTCCCAGCCATGGGCAGCGATGCCTCTCACAGAATCAAAGAACATTAGGGATTGGAAGAAACCTCAAAAGATCATCCAGTCCAATCCCCCTGCCCGAGCAGGATCATTGAACCTGCCCTTGAACACTTCCAGGGTGGGAGCAGCCACAGCCTCTCCAGGCAATCAATTTTAGGAAGCACTTCCTCGTGGAAAGAGTGATTAGAGGTCCGAGCTGGTGGAGTCCCTGTCACTGGAGGTGTTGAAGGACAGACTGGCTGTGACCCTTAGTGCCCTGGTCTGGCTGATTGTGGTGATGTTAGGTCCTGGGCTGGGCTGGATGAGCGCAGAGGGCTTTTCCAGCCTCAACAATTCTGTGATTCTGTGAACCCAGAGTCTCTCCACTCTGGCACTGAAGAACCGCTTCCTAAGATCTAGTCTAAACCTCCTCTCCTTCAGCTTCAAATCATTTCTTCTCATGGTACCCTTGGACTACCCCAAAACATTTCCCCTTGTGGTGTCACTAAAGTCCCCTGGGAAAAGTCCCTATCCAGCCCTCCTGGAGGTTCCCTTCAGGCACAGGAAGGCAGCTGAACATCCTCTGCTCTTTTTTCTGATACTCTTTTCCAAAACACTCTTCCCACCGATTCCGTAAAAGGAAACCCACGCTGCACGTCATTTCGCACAAGCGGCGACCGAGATTCAAATTTCACCGAAGTGTGACTCAAACCATCGCTCCTTGTCCCAAAAACCTCAGCAGTCATTTCGTACTCCATCAGCGGCTCAGGCCCCAGTGAGGCTGGAGCTGAGATCTACACAAACACACAAAAGCAGGGATTTCATCTTTGAAGTGGCCACTCACTAGCACCCAATAAAAGAGCATCGGAAAGAAAAAGTGCTTTGGACTATTTCCCCCTTTCCATGTGGTGCAGCAGCACGGCAGCTTTTGCCTAATACTAACACACCCTTCAAAGCTGCAGAAGGTAAAACACTTCTCGATGCAGTGTATACTGAAACAATTGGACAACACTTCAAAGCCTTTGGTTTTAAATCTTTTGAGGCCACCTGTCATGTACTGGGGGCAGCGCTGGGCCCCTCACTTCAAGGAAGAGATCGAGCAGCTGGAGCGGGTCCAGAGGAGCAATGAGGCTGGGGAAGGGACTGGAGGGGAAAGACTGATGAGGAGAGGCTGAGGGGGCTGGGGGTGTTTAGCTCGGAGAAGAGGAGACTCAGGGGGGGTCTTCCCCATCTCTACAGCTCCCTGAAGGGAGACTGTAGTCAGGTGGGGGTCAGGCTCTTCTCCCAGGCAACTACTGACAGGATGAGAGAGCAGGGTCTGAAGCTGCCAGGGAAGGGTTAGGATGGATGTTATCACAGAATCAAGGAATATTAGGGATTGGAAGGGACCCCGAAAGATCATCCAGTCCAATCCCCCTGCCACAGCAGGGTCACCTAGACCAAGTCACACAGGAACATATCCAGGCGGATCTTAAACATCTCCAAAGAAGGAGACTCCACAACCCCCCTGGGCAGCCCCTTCCAGTGCTCTGTAACCCTCACTGGGAAGCAGTTCCTTCTGATATTTATATGGAACCTCCTACATTCCAGCTCACACCCACTGCCCCTCATCCTAGCACCAAATGACACTGAGCAGAGCCTGGCTCCATCCTCTTGGCACCCACCCTTCACATATTTATAGACATTAATGAGGTCACCCCTCAGCTCCTCCAAGCTAAAGAGACCCAGCTCCCTCAGCCTTTCCCCATAAGGGAGATGCTCCACTTCTTTCATCATCCTCATTGCTCTGCACTGGACACCCTCGAGCAGCTCCATGTCCTTCTTGAACTGAGAGGTCCAGAACTGGACACAATACTCCAGATGTGGTCTCACTAGGGCAGAGTAGAGGGGGAGAAGAACCTCTTTCAATCTGCTAATCCTTCTGATCCACCCCAGGATGCTGTTGGCCCTCTTGGCCACAAGGGAACATTGATGTCTCATGGTCACCCTGCTGTCCACCAGGATCCCCAGGTCCCTTTCTCCTACACTGCTCTCCAACAGGTCAGTCCCCAACCTACGCTGGTACCTGGGGTTGTTCTTGCCCAGATGCAAGACTCTACACTTACCCTTGTTATAGTTCATTACATTTCTCTCTGCCCAGCTCTCCAGCCTGTCCAGGTCCCGCTGAATGGCAGCACAGTCTGCTGGGGTGTGGGTGACACCACCCAGCTTTGTGTCATCAGCAAACTTGCTGACAGTGCACCCTAATCCCTCATTCAAGTCATTAATGTCCCTAAGCTCCATATCTACACTACTTTTAAACATGTCCAGGGATGGCGATTCCACCACCTCTCTCAGCAGCCTGTTCCAATGCCTGATGACCCTTTCAGTAAAGAAGTTTTTCCTAACATCTAACCCAAACTTCTCGTGGCCACTTAACTCTGTTTCATCTTGTGCTATCATTTGTTACTTGCGAGAAAGTGACCAACCCCGCTTGTCTCCAATCTCTGGTCAGTTATTTGTAGAGTGCAAAAAGGTCTCCCCTCAGCCTCCTTTTTGTAAGGCTAAACAGTCCCTCAGCCACTTCTCATAAGGCTTGTTCTCTAGACGTTTCTCCAATTTTGTTACCCTTCTTTGGAGTTCCAGCAACTCGCTACTGTTCTTATATTGAGGTGCCTAAGACTGAACAAAGTACTCAAGGTGCAGCCCCAAGTGTGGCCAAGTACAGTAAGCGTGTGTTTGTCTAATTGTGTGCTTGATAAAGTTCAATAGTAGGAATTGGATTCAGTATGCTGAATGTCTCATGGTAGTTGGTTCAAGCTCTTGTTTCTGTGATTACTTGTTTAATTTGTGATTGTTTGTTTTCCTTATGTCTGTAGGCTCATTAAGGGCCCCTCCAACATCTGGAGTCCCCCCTCCAACATCTGGAGCCCCACCTCCAGCCTCTGGAGCATCTCTTCCTTCTGACCACCTGGCATACAGTCAGTTTGGACATGGAGATGTGCAGAATGGGATTCCAGCCTCAACAGCACCCTTGCAGAGGTATATTCAAAAGGAAATAATAAAAAAGACCTACCTGGGTAGACCTGTGCTAGCTCAAGACCTTTTATGACCTAAGACAAACTAAATACTTTCTTTTTCATGTGTTGAACATGGACTGTCTCTTTTTTTGTTTTCTTACTGTTTTGGAACAACCTTTTGCCATAAGAGTATTTGATAGACGATAAGAATGTCTGGAGATAGAAAAAGTTCTGGAAGGATGTGAGCAGGTGTCACTGACTGATCAAAATTACTTCCCCAAAAACTAATTTGTGGTAGTTGTTTTCTTATAAGTTCTATCTTGTTTTAAAGCAGTTGCATCCACAAAGATGTAGAATTTCATTCCTTGGCTGTGACTTGATCTCTATCTGGAGCATGTTGCTGTTGTTATGGAGTAATTCCTTACTGTTGGTTCTGGATCCTTTTCTGTCTGCTATAGATCCCTGAATTATTTTAACCTACAGCTCCTGGGCATCTTCTCCAGAAAGATACTCCCATTACTTCAGTGGACAAAGCGGCAGTGGTTCTCAATGCTTCATTGCAGTTAGTGGCTATGGGGGAAGGTGGTTGTTTTTTGTTTTCTTTTGGTTAAGCTCAGTGCTGTTAGATAGAGAGTCCAAGTCTTTGAGAAACAGAGCAGTCTTAAATAGCTGCGCAGGTCTTACTGTTGTTCACTCTTTAGTCCCTTGTAGTATTTCTCATTGGTTGTGAAAAATGGAGTGGAATTAACATAAAAATGCTGTAAATGTAGAAATTATATTAGTGAACTCTTTTTTAAAAGGGATTCAGATCCATTCAGGATTTGTAATTGTGTTACATGTAAATATTTGAGACCCAGCTAGTGTTGTAGAACATTTAAAAAGTCACAGAGAATTGTACCTGTTTGCATAACGGGGAATCTAGTGAAGTTTTTCATCTTCCTTCTCAGGCCACCTGCTTCTCAGCCATTTCTACCAGGCTCAGCACCCACGCCTGTCAGCCAGACATCTACGTTCCAGCAATACAGTGCCCCCCCAGCCAGTGTTCCACAGCTCAGCAATCACATGGCAGGGATGACAATTGGAGCTTCTGCTCCTCCCCCAGCTGGACTGGGCTATGGTGAGGTTTCCTGGCTACAGAAATATGTTATGAAATTACTAGCATAAATGAAAAGCGATACAAGGTTTGCTCTTGTCAGTGTTTCCTTACCATATGGTGATGGGAATTCTCTGGGTGTTGATATCTGCCGTAGTAAATGTTAGTGTCCTTGGGGAAAACGGAACTGAGATTGTAGAGGACTGTTCAGGAAATACTGGAGAACATGATTAATAAAAGAGAGTAACTATCCCTTCTCAGCTAGGTAAATTCTAGTGTGGAACACAAAACCAGTCTATCCCTGAATAAGCTGCTGGAGAATCTACGTGCCTTGCCACTGCATTGCAACAGCCCAGTAAAAAAACACAAGGGGTCAGTAAATCACAAAGGGCTGAAATTACTCTGACCCTCTGAAGTACTTTTCTGGAAATGAAGCAGCTTATTTAAATGTCATAAACTGAATTTAGATATTTTTATTCTGCTGTATTAGATCTGCGGTCACTCTGCTGTAGAATACAAGACTTTTTAAAATTGGAAGACTGGAGATTTGTCTTTAAGTATGTGTAAGCTAGTCTGACTTCACTTTTTTTAAAATTGTTTTGGTGAAGTACTTCTTGACAAGCATCTCATGCTCCAACACAATGTATTGGTAAATCAGGAGTTAGAGGATGGATATTTCTCTAGCTTTTTGGCAATCTGTTTGTCAGAGTTATCCTCAGAAACACTACAATGATAAATACAGAAGAGGCTAATTCCATGCTGTTAAAATCATGAGTCTCCAAACTTTTCTTGAACTCCAGGCTTAAAACTGAACTTTGCATTTTAAACTCCAAATTATTTCCATTGAAGAAACTGGTAGCCAGACTTGTAGTGGTTCTTGTTTTGCATGCTCCTAGTTTTAACCCTTTTTTCCTGGCTCTGAATCCCGAAATGTATTCTGATTATGTAAAATACGAAGCTCAGGCTTTCAGAGAGAAGACAAGTACCAAGCTGCAGATCTCTGAGTAGTTTAGAAGGCTTTTCACTTAAGATTTAGCTTTATGAGCACTGGGAAGTCCATCTGACACAGAGGAAGTGCTAGGCCCGTTTGGATGGTCTAGAGCAAATGAGTTTTGCTTACATCTTAACTATCTTGAAGATAGAGGAAAACGATGTTATATCTTTTCTTCTTCTCAGGTCCCCCAACATCGGTTCCGCCAGTCTCAGGAAGCTTTAGTGTGACAGGATGTGGTCTCTACACACCATACACTGCAAGCCAAGGGCCCCCTCCTACCACTGTGTCTCAGGGTCCTCCTTTGGCACAGCCTCCATTTCCTGGTCAACCAATATCAGCTCAGCGCTTGCCTAGTCAAGTCTCTGGGTTTGCCCCACCTCCCTCTTCTGCAGGGATTGGACCTTCCTCTTACCCTCCTACTACAGGTGTCCCAAGGCCACCTACCATGTCAGGCCCACCACTGCCTGGGCAGACAGTTGCTGGACCACCAACATCTCAGCCTAATCATATATCCTCACCACCACCTCCAGGAGCTCTGTCAGGTCCACACCCTGGGCCTCTCATGAGTGGCCTTCATGGACCACCACCTCCCACTCATCCTCCTCAGCCCGGATACCAAATGCAGCAGAACGGTGAGTACTACTAGACTAGGAACAGTACTTTACATGTGGGTTTTTTATATGCTGTAAACAAACAACTGTATTTCAGGTTTGTTATGTATGGGCTTCTGGCTGCCCTTCAAAGTTTTCTTCATGTTGCTCTGTGCTCATGTCTGAAAGACAAGATAAAGAATATTCTTAAGATACTTTTGTCATACAGCTTATAATCACAGTAATGTAGCTAAAGGAATCATAGCTTACTCAGCCAAAAAGCTGTTTTAGTAATTAGTGTCACAATAAGAAACTGTATCAGCATTTTATTACGAACCTCATCTGCTCAAAAGTAGATATTTGAGATCCTGAAAAGCCTTTTTACCTTTTTTTTTTCAGATTTGTGGCCAGCATGTATATGCAATGTGTGTAAGAGGAATCATTAAATGTTGAAAAGGGGTTGCTACTTTTTCTGCTTTAATTCACAAAACTGTATTTTTGTCATTGTAGGACATTTCACATTGCATGTCTGTGCTTAGAAGTAATACCAGATAAGCTTTCTGAATTATAAACAGTTTGGTCTGATTTTTACTTGGTAATATTTACAGACAGCTAAGATAAATTAAGTGTCAGGATCAAGAATCCTGTCCCCTGTACAACTTTGCGCAGCTGGTGAGGAAAATGGCTTAAATATATGTCCAAGTTGCTATGAGCTGTAAAAACACTAATGGGTCAAATCATGCTGTTCATCCTTAACAGACTGAAATTGTATAAAGTAATATGAAATAACTCCAGATAGCTACAAACGAGAGATAATCACACATTGACCTCTTACTGTAATTTCTGACACGCCGAAACTGCCCGAAGAGAGCTCCTTGCATACCTTCAGTTTGAGGAATTCTGGGTCATGCAGTAGCTATTCTGTGTGTGGTTTCCATAAGGCAGTCCTGCAATTCCAATTCAACTTAAATGTGTGCAGTGCATTATTTTAATGTGTTCTGTAATGATATTACTCTAAAAATAGTTGTTAGTCTAAAAAAAAATTTCCTTATGTCTGTATTTTAAGGAGAAATGTTTATTGGATTATGGATAGACATGTAAGTGTCTAAGCTGAAACACGCTGATGAGTATGCTTAATGTTCATTAACTAAGAAGCACATTACTTTCTTTTTTGTGTTTTTTGACAATGACAGGAAAAGTGCCAGTGCCCAGTAGGGAGCTTTGTAATATTGGCCAGTTTTTGATTTTGCTGTTCCTTTCTTGTAAGGTTCCTTTGGGCAGGTGAGGGGTCCCCAACCAAACTATGGAGGAGCCTATCCAGGAGCACCAAATTACGGAAGTCAGCCCGGACCTCCACCAAAACGCTTGGATCCAGATTCCATTCCTAGCCCTGTAAGCTTGCTTTGTTCTTAACCAATGTGAACTCTTCCATATCGTCTTTGCGTAAGGCAGAACTGACAAAGACCAAAGCTGAAAAACAGGTTTCTTGTTCTGAAAAACATCAGTCTGTTTTCCTGCCTGCTTTTCTCTCGCATATCCAGCTTCAGTGTTGTGTTATGAACAAGCCCAAGAAGCAGTATTTTTCTTGACTTCCTGACTTAAAGGCACTGCATATGCAAATCAATGCTCTAATTCATCATGTCTTTCTCTGTATTATGTTACATTTTGAGAATCCTTGAGAGCTTCAGTTAAGCTTGTTTCTCCTTTTCTGGGTTCTTGCTTAATGACTTTCCAAGGTGACCTTATTTCAGGTTTTGAGGTGACAATCTATGGACTGTATGATCTGTGTTTAAAGTATGGTTGATAAGAGAGAATTACAGTGCTTTTCTGTTTTGTTTTCCTGTAATCTATCCAAAAAGTGGTTGCCATTTTAAATGGGCCATCAAGTCATTACAGTACTTCGGTCAAATATGGACAACTTTTCAAATTAGGATTATTTTTCAGAAAAGAGATTCTGAGGAAGGATGAGCAGTGATGTGTAGTGGTTAGCAGTAGTACTACTATTAAGCCAAGCAGTGTTACTGTCAGTGTCTGCTAAGATGCTGCTTTTGCCTCTGCTGCTGTTGCTGCCTCAGGCAGTCAGTCATTTAGTAACAGGAAACTTTCACAGGGCAATGCTTACAGTCAGTTTACTTCAAAACTATAAAAAATAATTTAGTCTTGAGTTCAATCTTGGATCTAGACTGATGCTGTTCAGAAATTACTGCCGTATGTACTTAGACTCCAGGATTGTGTAAAATTTATGATATTTTTCTCACAGAACATAGGAAGACTGTAAGAGCTTGTCTGCTTCTCTTCCACTAAATGGGGTCTCAAATGGCTTGTGTTAGTCGCCTTCATTTTAGCATGTTCTTAAAGCATAAATCCCCTACTCCTAACCAAAATGAGCATATGGAACCACTACTTTGTTAGCAATGTGTTCAGAGACCGAGCCAAATATCCTGGAAGGGCTGGGTTTGTGATTGATGAATGCTGCAGAAGCTGATGTTTCCTGTTGCATGAACCACTGTCCAAATGTATCTAATTCTGGTGCTACGGATTTGGATAGAAGGAAGTAACACTCTTTGCTTTATTGTTCTCTTTTCTTTCTTTTTTTGTGGCACTCTTACTTTTTTTTTATTAAAAAAGCAACTTAATGAGCTGCCACCCCAGCAGAAACCCAGGCACAGAATAGACCCAGATGCAATTCCTAGTCCAGTAAGTGCTGTATATATGTCAATTGTAGTCTGTGTGTTGGTGACCATCCATGCATGCCTGAAACCTGAACTTCACTTCGCTAACCATTCATCATTAATTCTTTACACTTTTCTTGCCGTCTTCTGCTTTCCTTATCAAAATGAGTAACATTATATCACAAGAGGTTGTTAAAAATATTTTCTCTGTGATGAATGGTGAGACAATAGAAAGCAGACTGAAACAGATCATGAAGAATGTTTCCCCTTTGCTTTGTCTGTTGTTTAGAGTATTTCCTTCATCAGATTCCAACTGGCAATTTCAGTATAAGTCATCAGTATAATTCTCCATGTAATGTGTGTCTTGTGTTAACATACACACAGCATGAGCCTTTGTAGTCGTGTTTTCTACCAGTCTTGAGCAGAATTTAATTACCATTCTTTGATATGTCAGTACTGTGTATGTTAATGCTTTGAGGTTTTAAATTACACATGAACTGTTTTGGTTTGATGTTAATTCCTGATACAAACCTCTAGTAGATTACTCTTAGTCATGAAGAGCTATAAGCATTCTTTCATTGTCTGTGCTCGTACATAACCATTAAATTTTGAATTTGAAAATGTAATGCTTACCTGTAGAGATTGGAAGGAAAAATACCAACCCACACTTGACTTTGTGTTACTGTTGTATCACTTTTTCCTTGTGTAGCCAGTGTTGGTGATGCAACAGATATCAGCGATGAGATCACCTGTGTTAGTCAATCTGTAGACTGTTGACTCAAAACTAGATTTATCTTGGCGTAGTTGCTGTCTGATGCTATGGGCAGCTTGAAATCTTTAGGGTGAAAACTCTGCCATGCAAACGTCATTTCACAATTTGCTTTAAGCAAAGGCAGCGTGTGTGTTTGATGGCTAAGATCAGAAGGGTGATTGTTAGCTTTAATACTTTAATTCAGGCGCTGTTACAGAAGTGTTGTGAAAACTGCTCATAACCACAATTTTCTGTTGTTGTGCAAAGGTCAATGGATATTTTTAGCCCAATAAAGCTGTTAATGCATTTCTGTTACCTCAAGCATGTTTGCATTAATGACGAATTGGAAGTACTAAGAAATTTAAAATTGGCTTTGAAGTACAAGCTTGATTCATTGACAAATGTATTGAAACTTCACTTTCCACATCCCCAGAATTCAAATAACAATCTTGTGCACTGCAGAGTAATTACAACGGAGCAGACATCTGTATTTAGGGCAGAGTTAGAAATAAATGCGTACTATGAAAACAGCAGGAGCATAACAGAAGGAAAAAGCCATATTTTGTATGGAACTTCAGCCCGAGACTTACAAAAGCTTCTAATTCTAATTTGGCTAGGGCCAGTTTATAGGGGAATACTAAAAAAAAAATTCCTTTATTGATTTATGTTTGGTTTTTATGAGTTCAGATGAGGCCTTAAAACACAAAATATGCTGCTACTTAGAATACTTGGGGAAAATCTAATTTGCAACTAATACTTTATTGTTAGCCATTAAGTACTATTAAGTACTAAAAATCAGACTGAGAGGTATCTACTTAGCAAAACACATTTGCTGTAGACTTATTGTTTTTAGAGATAGTAATGTTTTCCTCAGGTCCCTTTTTCACTGCTTTACAGATATAAATCTGATGGTTTAGAGTACTTGTAAAGCAAGTCTTCAAATATTTACGTAGTGATTTCCATCACAGATTCAAGTGATTGAAGATGACAGAAGTAACCGTGGGTCAGAGCCATTTGTCACTGGAGTGAGAGGGCAGGTTCCACCTCTTGTTACCACAAATTTCTTGGTCAAGGATCAAGGTAAAGTATTTTCTGTTGCTAAACAAACAACAAACCCCAAATAGGCAGTGACAGAACTGTCTAAGTCTTTGAAGGAAAAGTTTGAGAAATTATTTCAGCGGCTGGGGATGTGAGTTTTACTAACAGAAGCTTAGTTTCAAGTCCTGTATTGTTTTGATCTCAGTTAAGATTCTTCTGGTTGTTTGGTATCTAGTAATCACTTAGCAGGTAAAAATTGTTTTCCAAGGCAGGTACCTGGTACCAGCATTAACAGGGATACGAATGAAGCCTGTTCTATAGAGCTCTCTGAACAACAATTAAGAACTGAAATTTACTGGCAATGTCATTAGAATTGTTCAGGGAACTGTGTGTTATTAAAATGGAGTGGGATGTCAGTTGGTCCTTGGGCTTCATGAAGAAAGGATTCTTAATCTTTTAACTCCCCATGCTTTTTTTGAGATGTAAAGCTCTCTTAAAACTTCAGAATTCAGTTCTACAATCAAGTGCTTTACCTTTCAGACAGAATTGCAAAATCAAATAGTAGAAGTGCTTGAGTTTTCCATCTGTAGTACATTTTAGTCTATAAGAAGAGTGAAATGGGAATTCTTTTCTAGATATTTGAGTTTATGTAAAGTCCAGTTAATTTGTTTTGAATTAAGGACTTCTATTATACATATAGTATACATATGTACATATTATATATACATATAGTTAACCGTCAAGACTAATTTTGTTTGGAACTCAAGCCTTGTATAGATTGAAATTTATTTATTATTTAGATAAGTTCTCAGTCTCCGTGATTTAAGAACACAACTGCAGGTATCCTTTTGTTCTTGAATATAAACTTCTCATTTGTGGGGATTTTTTGTTTTTTACCAGGTAACGCAAGCCCCCGTTACATAAGATGCACATCTTACAATATTCCCTGCACCTCAGATATGGCCAAGCAGTCCCAAGTTCCCCTGGCTGCTGTCATAAAACCACTGGCTACTCTTCCCCCAGAGGAGGTGAGAACCATTTGCAGAGTTACCATATGCACCGTGCACGCACTGCACTTGTCAGGAGAATGCTTTCAGATGTCAGCACTGAAAACATTTTTTCTCAACTTGTCTGTTAGATAATGATGACTAGGTAAACATCTGTGGTTCTCCCACAAGTGAGTGGTGTAGATATGTAAGGTAGAATAATGTTATATTCCAAAAGTGTAGTATTTTGCTCACCATGACAATTTTTTTGCAGCACTACAACCCAAATACTACAATGGTTACAAGTGGAACACTTCCAGTTGATCTCAATTTCCATCCTGGCCTGAAGTATTTAAATGGTTACTAATCAATCTTTTCTACAATGTCCGTTTGTGGAAGCGGATAAGAATCGTAAAATCATAGAATGATTTGGCTTGGAAGGGACCTTAAAGATCATCCAGTTCCAACCCCCCTGCCGTGGACAGGAACCCCTCTCATTAGACTAGGTTGCCCAGAGCCCCATCCATCTTAGCCTTGAACACATTGATGAAACATCCACAGCTTCCTTGGGCAACCTATTCTAGTGTCTTACCACCCTCACAGTGGAGAGCTTCCTCCTTGCATATCTGAAAGCCATTACCCCTCATCCTCTCACCGCTAGTCCCTCCTCAGCTTTCTGTAGGCCCCCTTAAATAATGAAAGGCCATAATAAGATCATTGTGTAGCTGTTTTTTCTCAAGGCTGAACAACTCCAACTCCCTCAGTCTGCTCTTTTAATAAAGCTGTTCTGGTCCTCTGATCATCTTCATAGTCCTCCTCCAATAGCTTAATCAAGCAGCACTAGTTAAGCTGTCTAATGTGCATATACATGCACAGAACCATGCGGGATGATAGAATGAGACTGAGTTTCTGCCCTTTCTCTATATAACACATTTCCTAGGTGTCAGGTGGCTAGCTAGCCTTTCACCTGGAATTTCACATGGAATTGTCAAGAGAATCACAGTGCTAGACATCTCATAAAACAGTCTAAGTACTCTGGCTAATGTGTAGTGTTGGCCTACTTGGAGGAATGATGCTAAGATAAATATGCTTGCTAAATTTGAATGTGCATGTTTGCAGTATTGAGTTCTGTTAAAATTAACTTCAGCATCTGCTGAGGAAAGAGATATCCCTGGGCTGTTAGGAGTTTTGATTTTCTTGTTACAGTTAATTAATGTTCCAAAGCCATGGTTTGGATTTTGAAAACTGGTTTGATTAAATTGTGATGCGAGTCATTTCCTGTGTTGTGTTATTGTGGCTGAGGTTTAAAAGCACGACAAAAGAATGTAGTCTTATTTGAGATACCTGGAAGCTTACGGAACAGCACATTTTTAGAGAAACTTTACAAACATCTAGCTGTTAGGTCTCCTGGTGAGTTTACACTTCAAGCAAACACTGTGATATCCAGAAAAACTATGGCTAGGATCAGAAAATGACTCTGGAGACCATTCAGCTTCTAGCATTGGGAACTTCTTTATGGAAAAGGTGAACTCCCTGTGGAGGGAGCCTTCCAACAGATGCAATCTCAGATGTTGAGAGAGATTCTAAGACTGTAAATAGAGCTAAAGTTTAATATATCAGTAATAAGAGGGTAAATGTCTTGTGATAACACAGCACTCAGGTAAATCTAGAAAATATAAGAATTCAGCCAGTTACAGCATCTTTGTCATGTGCTAATACACAACTCAGGAGGCAAAGCCTGAGTATTCAGAAATAATCTCTGTGCCTTCTGGGCATTAGTAGTTAGCAGAAACATACACATAGTGCTGCATGCTTACAGCACCCTTATAGTTTGTTTGCTTGTATATAATTGGGGGGACCCTGAAGAAAATAACGTTGTGTAGAAGTAAAAGACCAACATTGTCTGGTAGTCAGAAAACATGAAATTTTGTTTCCTCTGAGAGAGATCAGCCTTAGTGAAAGGAGCTGAGAAGTACTTGCTGCAAAACCATTGTATTCTCAAGAAATGATGAGTGGTGTTGAATGAGAGATATCACACATCTGTGGCATGAAGGAAAAAAATGACCAGAGTATTTGCTTGTAGAATCATAACTCACTTGCAGAATCATAACGTCTGCTTTTGATTAGAGGTTTAGGGTGACTGAGGCAATTAAGAGTGGACACTTAGTGTCAGAAAAACTAAAACCAAGTACATTGTCTTTTGAGCTGTGGTTCTTGGTTGTGAAAGATTCTTGAAGCTTGCAGAAGTTCTGCCTTAATGAGACTTTCCCTGCCTGCTGCACTATCTCCCACAGCTGCCAAAATGGTAAAAACTATGCAATGTCCAGGGAAATAGTTTTAAGTTCTGCAGTATGTGGTGTGGCTGCTTCTTCCTCATCGTCATGTGACCTTTCTTTTTATTTTTCTCTCCTTCCACAGACTCTTCCTTATATGGTAGACCATGGAGAATCTGGCCCTGTCCGGTGTAATAGGTGCAAGGCTTACATGTGCCCCTTTATGCAGTTCATTGAGGGTGGAAGGAGGTTCCAGTGTTGTTTCTGCAGCTGTGTTACTGAGGGTAAGGTTTCTTTAGAAAATTGGTCTCTAGGCTCAGTTGAAGTGATCTTTGAACAAGTTGCAAGCAACTAAATCTTTATTGTGTTATAGTAATTTCTGTTGTATACGGTCTTTAATGTGTGTTCAGTCTGGTAAAAAAGGTATTATAAAACGTAGTGCTCAGTTCTGAAATTATGTTCAAATTAAGATGCTTATGCATTGCAGTATTATACCCATTTTTTAACATGAGGTAAGTGGAGCATTAATGTATGGTGGTTGAAAAATTATTTATGCTGTTTTCTTAGGATGTGTCATTTTTTTCCTGTGACAGACTGAGAGATCTATCTAGTCAGTAGCATGTTAGGTTTGATTTTTTATTCTACAGAAAGTCAGTTTAAAAACTGCAGAGAGAAGAAACAATGGAGTAGGAGTGTTCAGTATATGCCAATTAATATTGGTTGCTCTTCTATATTAATATAAAACATGCTTTCTTTTAACTAGAAGTCACTATTTGCTGTTTATAGCATGACATCAGTGGATTTGTTTTGAAGGTACAGTAAGGTACAACAAACCTCAAGGTGATACTTAGTTTTTCATTTGATAACACTGTTTGCTTTTAATGAACTTTTTGGTCTTATCACCTCAGTTTTGCCATAAAAATGTTTATACAAACCAAAATGGGGAACTTGTATGGGTTAGAAATGGATAACTTTAAGAAACCTTTCTGTCTGGTGATTTTTGAGCTTGTATGTGATCCCTGTGACTGCTCACTCAGCAGCTTGTATGAATGGCTGTACCTGTAACAGCTGAGCAGGGGCAGAAAAGGGAGAGATGCTCAGGGACTGGTAGTGAAAACAATATTGTGAAAATACAATGTAGTTGTACAATTGTAGTTAAGTGCTTAGATATGTGGGTATGTAGTCTGAATGATACAAGTTTGGGGTTTTTTTTGAACCATTCAAACTTTGAAGGTTTTGAGTAATTTAAAGACGGTGTAAAAGTGGTGAATACTAGCGTTATATACAGTCTCATTTTATTCTCCCCTGGAGCTATATGAGCAGCTGTAACTGGAATACATTTGGTCACCTGAGCAATTCTGCAGAAGAGACTCTGTCATGGTAGTTCTTGAGACACAAAGGAAATGCTTTCTTTGTTTCTGCAGCTGAGTTTTGTATGCAAAAGCTTAGCTCAACTGCCATTTTACTTCATGGTGTCTGCTACCAGCACAAAAATACTGGGCTGCGGGCATGTAGTTACTCTTCTGGTAGCTCCTTAATTCATTGTGATCCACTGTGAGAAGGACCTTGTCTATTCTGACAAAAGGATTAGGGCCAAGTGCCTAGAAGTCTTCACTCTTAACTCTTCCCTCCCCATGCTGCATATCTCACATAGCAAAATAAGGAGATCAATCTTTCAGTAAGCCTAAACTGCAGCAGCATGTTGTAGCCTGTAGTTTGCCTCAAACTCTGTTATAAGTAATTTGTTACCACTAATTGTTATATATTTTCTTTGGACTTACTCCTTCAGAAGAATCCCAAGAATATATTGTAGAGATATTTCTGATATGAAATGTCAAATGAGAATATAAAGGAGATTCAAATACAGTGGTGACTGTACAGTGTGCCACCCGGTGCACAGGACAAACTGGAATTTGTTTGTCAGTATTTCTTGACTTGAATGATGCTCTTAAATGACATAAACAATTTGAATGTTACTGTCATGCTAGTACAGAGTGCTAGCTAACTTTTCTGGAGTTGTATTTGAAACAGCTGTTGTCACATTAATTCTGGTCACAGTGTTTATCATGGGCACGTCTCTGAATTTAATGATTTTTAAAAATTTTTTTCTTTCCCAGTGCCACCTCACTATTTCCAGCATTTGGATCATACTGGAAAGCGAGTAGACTTCTATGACCGACCGGAGTTATCACTGGGGTCTTACGAGTTTTTAGCAACAGTTGAATATTGCAAGGTACAGTAGTAGGTTTTTATCACTGCATTTTATTTTGTTTTTAAATAAAAACCCATTTTCCTAAAAGTAAGAACAGCTTGAACTGTCTGAGATTGCATTCTAGCTGCCACAGGTAATTAACAGCTTGAGTTCCAACCCACTGAATTGTGTAAAATAATGTGCCTGTGTGCTTACTTCTTGGCGTAGAGCTAATCCTGATCATGAACGATCATGACAAAATACGAGTTTATTATAGCTGCCTCTGCCATTCTCTTCTGGAGCTATGTAAACAGCTATAGCTGCTGTTACCTGAGCAGTTCTGCAGGAGCAACTGTCTTACAGTATTTCTTGGGGCAGGAGAATGGAGACCTTCAAGGAAAGGACAACAGTAACGGTAGCGTCCACCTCTTGCCTAAGACAGACTTTACCTATTGAACTTAAATTTCAAATACAACCATATTGGTTAAAAACATAAGAATAGTATGAAAATACACATCATCACAGCTGGTTCACTTTTAAAGCAAAGATTTAAATAACAATTAAGCTCTAAACAATAGAAAAAATATATGCAAGGTGTTTATTAAAGCAACCAATATCTCTGCTGACAATATTGATGGGAGTATAGATGTCTAAATGTTGCAGCTTTATACTTGGTTACCTCCTGATGCATCAGCTTTACTTTGAGGTAATGGAAGTAACAATTACCTTGATTCTAACAGCGTAAGAAGCACTTCTAATTCAAAAGAGATGTGATCTCCTCAGATTTTTAAAAAGTTCTTCAGTTTCGCTGTTGTGCTCTCTCTGCTTCTTTCAGTAGGACTTCACAAAACTATCGACTGAAACAGTTCTTCTCCAAAACAAAACTGATACTTAAGTAGAAGGGAAAGGTTTCAGTTCTCAGAGAAAAATCTTTTGCTTTTCATTAGTAAAATCACTTGTAACAATTCTGATCAGATTGCAAGAACTGTCAGGAAACCTGCTTTCCCTGTCTGGCCTAGCCATGTAAATTGATGGCCCACATCTAACTAGCCTGTTCATTGCGCAATGGCAAAAGCAGTCTAGGGCATGTATTAGTACCAGCCGTTGCAAGCACACTGTGCTTCCATGTCTTATGCAGGGACTGGAGAATGATATTAAGAAACAACTCCTCTTCATGAGTACAACAATACTTAAAAACTAAGGAAGTTTTGATGAGCATTCATTTGTCCGTGTTACAGAGTTGTTCTGTGAATTGTATTACATGACTGTAATGTGACTTCTATCTTTTCTACAGAATAACAAGTTTCCCAGTCCACCTGCTTTCATTTTCATGATTGATGTGTCTTACAATGCTGTGAAGAGTGGCTTAGTGAGGCTAATATGTGATGAATTAAAGTCACTCCTAGATTACCTACCCAGGTAAATGTATCATCTACTGCTGTAGCCAGTCAAAATGGGGGAAACTGTCACTTCCTGTTTAAAAACTAGCAATTAAAAAAACCTATCTATCAAATCTGGTAATTCTATCAGGCTTTCCTTATTTTCATTTTAACCCTTATCCTGTATTGTTTTGGGTACTGTGTAATGATTTTGCGCTCTACTTGGACATTGAAGCAAGTATGTCTCTTCCAGGGAAGGAAACATGGAAGAATCAGCCATTCGAGTAGGCTTTGTCACCTACAACAAAGTGTTACACTTCTACAACGTGAAGAGCTCACTGGCACAGCCACAAATGATGGTTGTCTCAGATGTGGCAGATATGTTTGTGCCACTCCTGGATGGTTTTTTGGTGAATGTCAATGAGTCCAGGACAGTTATTGCCAGGTAATAGAAATTCAGTTACAATGTGTGCAGTAAACTTTGTTTGGTAGATTCACAGAGCATCAGAACATCAGCGATGTTCTTTTGAGGTCCCTTCCAATCCCTAATGATTCTATGATTGGAAGGGACCTCGAAAGGTCATCTAGTCCAATCCCCCTGCCACAGCAAGGATCACCTAGACCAAGTCACATAGGAACATATCCAGGTGGGTTTCAAATGTCTTCAGAGACAGAGACTCCACAATCCCCCTAAGCAGCCTGTTCCAGTCCTCTGTCACCCACACTGTGAAGTTCCTTGTCACATTCATATGGAACCCCCTATGTTCCAGCTTACACCCATTGCCCCTTGTCCTGTCACCAGATGACATTGAGAAGAGCCTGGCTCCATCCTCTTGACACCCACCCTTCACGTATTTATAGACATTAATGAGGTCACCCCTTCTCCAAGCTAAAGAGACCCAGCTCCCTTAGCCTTTCCTCATAAGGCAGGTGTTCTACTTCTTTCATCATCTTCCTGGCTCTGCGCTGAACTCTCTCCAGCAGCTGTGTGTCCTTTAACTGAGGGGTCCAGAACTGGACACAATACTCCAGATGTGGTCTCACCAGGTCACTGCAACAATTCAAGTGATACACACTTACTTGTAATGTTATTTGCCTAGAAGTCACTCCACGTATTTTTAACTAAGTCTTAGAATTGTCCAAGTAGGATGAAAAGATTTACAAGGTAAAGGTGTATTTGGCTTGTAGTCCAGCTTGACGGAGAATATATATATATGTGTGTGTGTATATATACATATATAGATATAAAAATTAGGGGATTTACTGCAGAAGGACGTTTCTGGACAAAAGAACCCAAATCACAAGTAGAATGATGCAAAGTGAAAGTTATAAGAATACTAAATTACTGTCTTTACAGTAATTTGCTTGAAAGGTAACACAGGAAGGTACACTCATTCCAGGAGGTTCCTGCAGTGCATTGAGGATAACTTTCTAATACAAGTGGTGAAGGAACCAAGGAGGAGAGGTGCTCTGCTGCACCTAACAAATAAAGAAGGGTTTGGTAATGTGAAGACTGAGGGCAGCCTTGCTTGTAACGGCCATGAAATGGTGCAGTTCAGTGTTTTGTGAGGAAGAAGTAAAGAAACAAGTAAGATTTCAACCCTGGACTTTGCAAGAGCTAAATCTGGCCTCTTTGAATACTTAATAGAATACCATGGGTTAGGGTTCCAGAGGGCAAGGGTATTCGAGACTGCAGAGGAGGTTGAGGCAACAGATGAGCCTGCCTTGGTTGATGAGGACTGAGTTAGGGATAAGTTGAGCAAA
>JAOXOE010000632.1:10085258-10129404 GCA_028565055.1 Phoeniculus purpureus | reverse complement strand
GGTGATCCTGCTGTGGCAGGGGGATTGGACTAGATGATCTTTTGAGGTCCCTTCCAATCCCTGATGTTCTGTGGTTCAAATGTAGGCCCTTTGTTTAAGCAGACAAGGTACATGAGCTCAGAGACAGAATAACCAAGATTTGGAAATTCTTCCATTTTCAGAATGGAAGTTTTAACTCTTTTCCTTTTCCAGGTTACTGGAAGAGTTGCTGAACAAGTTTAAAAGCAGCATGCACCTGCAGCTGACCTGTTTTCAAGCCTCGTCTTCGACAATGATAAAAACATAGACAACACCGTCATGCAGCTGGCTCAGGAGGCAGATGTGCTAAAATCCCAATCTTTTTTAACTACTTTAATTCCTGTGAAGACTGAAGAAAACACAAGGAATTTCACAGTAAAAGAAATTATTAGAGACAGCTCTGAGTGCTGGAACGGGATATCCTGCTGACTGAGGCTTCTTGTCGTAAATACCGTGATGAAATGGATTTCTGTCTGCTGTGTTTCATTCTTGGGAGGACATTAGGCTGATTTTTTTCACAGACACTCTGTGTTCATGACAAAATATTCCTTGGTGTGCTGCAATCTCAGTTGCAGTTGTTAAAAATGTGCTGAAGTGTAGGTAATCGGTGTCCAAATACACTGAGATGTGTTTTCAACAGATCTCACCTTACACTCGAGTATTGCTGATGTTGTTCAGTGCATCTAGGGGTAGTGATGCTGGTGTGACTCAAGTTCTATAAAGTATTGCTGACTGCTAGGTGCTCAGATACAGTATGGAGAGGGACACATCTTCTTTGGCACTTAAAATGACCACTGGTTCCTGTTATCATCTGCACTTTTAGTGGTCTTAACTCTTGACACCTTGGGAGGCTTTTTTCTTGCTTCTTTTTTAATTGAACTTGTTCCTCCCTCTTGTGTTTCTCCTTTCTGCTAGAATACTGATTATACCCTTCACCACTGAAATAGGCTCTCTTTTCCTTGGCAATTAACAGAAAAGCTCTCTGGGTTTAGGTGATGAGTGGAAGTGGGTTTTTTAAGTGTTAAAGTAAATGATTCTTTGGAGTTAAGAACAGTTAACAGCCTCTCTCGCAGAAGTAAGGAGGACCATGACATGTCATTGGTTTCACTGCTTCCTTGTTACTCTCCTTGGCTTTTCTCATTCTTACAGGTTGACTACCACTGTCTTCCTCTTTCCTCTTGTTAGTCAGTCCTCACCACCAGCTGTTGAATTGCTGGGGAGAGAAGTAAGGACTCAGGAGAAAAGAACAACTCTTGCTGCCACTAAGATGCAGTTCCACACAGATCAAGAAGTGTCTTGCCAACACAGAAGATGTGACACTGACTTTCATTTTTGGAGTTGTTATAAGATGCAGGAAGATCTAATGAGACAGGGAGTCTCATTAAACAGACTAAATAGACAGGGAGTTTGTTTCTGGGATGAGGAGGGGGGTTCATTTTCTAACGGAAATCCTGACTCACAAGCAAATCCTGCAGTAGTCTGCACTACTCTTTCTGTAGTTACAGTCATTTGGAGTGGGACTTCTCAGAACAAGTGCACTGAGTTTTCAAACTATTTTGCTTATATCACCTGTTCTGTTTTGCCAGTTCAGTTACTCCCTTTAGAAATACAACCTACAGCTCCTGTAGTAGGAAATACTGAGGAAGCAGCTTGATGCACGTGTTTACTTGTACAAACATTATGTGCAGCATGTTGAATGGAAGTGTGGAACTTCAAATGTGCGTCACTGTTGGCTTTCAAGAGGACTTGTTGAGCTCCTGCAGCAATGTTGTTGTCTTAAATACTGTCCACTCTAAGCTGGCCATAGACTCAGCTGTCAGTATGAACTGCAATAGTAATCCACTCAGCTCAATCTGTAAAGGATTTCGCTTCAGAACAATAAAATATTAAGAAAGATGGTCACGAGCTCTTCTTGAGTTCTTCACTTCCCAAACAATGGGATTCCTGTATGAAGAAGATGCCTGTCTGAAGGAACACTTGAGAATGTGAGAACAAACAAGAGGAGGGACCAGAATAGTTCTTGAATTGAACCTGATGGACATGGCACTTGGTGCCATGGTCTAGCCTTGAGCTCTGTGGTAGGGGTTGGACTTGATGATCTATTAGGTCCCTTCCAACCCTGGTAATACTATGATACTATGATACTATGATGAAATTAATGCTGACAGTCAAGTCAGAGCATTGTATTTCAGTAAATCCGCTTGGGGAAGTCAGTGAGCATCGTGCTGCAGTAGGGTGTCGTACAATCCCTTTGCATGGAACAAGAGTTGGGACTGCTGAGATTTCAGAGCCAACACAGAGCAGGCTGCAGTTCCTCTGAAGATTATATAAACCGAGGAGCGGTTAAGTGTGCTTTTTGGGGGGAAAAGCAAAACAAAACTGTTCAAAGTTTAAAAAGTATTCCTGGAAATGGAAAAAGATGAGGAGACAACATTGAAATACACAACCAGCCTGCAGGGAAGAGAGAGGCAGTGAGGAATTCAAAGTCACAGAAGTGAAAGAGTCTGACATTTAAAGCAGAGATAAATGCTGAGAACAGTCTTAACAGTTAACTTGGAAAACTGCGTGAACTATGACATGAATTTGGAACCTCTAAAAAAACCTAAAATCAAGGCAGACTGAAAAAAAGAAACAGATAAGATCATGGAGAGCTTCATTTCTCGTTTGGGAAGTAATAAGGCTGTAAAGTGTGTCTTGCCAAAAGCAGGTTAAGACTTAGAGAAAAACTCAACCCTAATAGGCTCTGTTGAGATTTGCACCTCTCGAGCTGTTGAGCTGTTCACCTCTTACTGTGGGGTTCATTTTGAATAGCCATGAGTAATTTACAAAACAGGCAGAGTAGTAATGAAAAGCAAATGCTGTGTCATTGTAAAGGGGAGGGGACATGGGGGACAGAAAAACATACTGAAACCCCCCAGTACATTGATTGGAAACGCTAGGGGAAGCTTCATTAACTTCATTATATGCCTGGGTGTTAAGCTAATGGAATAGGTCAAAGCAGTGCGAAACGACGTAGAGACCTGCCCCATCTCACCCACCAAACCTTTTGTTTATGGGATGTGCTTACAGTGCACCATCATCAAACTTAAACACCTTCCTGTGGTTTTTCAGCTCAGATTGTTTAGAATTACAGAAAGAATCACCAGTTCTGCTGTTTTCTGTGCTGAATTTCAAGCATGGGCAGGAGGCTTTGAGGAGCTTGAGTGCTGGGAGTTGGAGGGTTGGAACTAGATGATCTGTCAGGTCCCTTCCAACCCAAACGATCCTGTGAAACATATGAGACTATTTACTCAGGGGATCCTGGGCATGTGCCCATGTTTTGGGGCCCAGGGCAGTTGTATTCTGTGTGCTGAACTCACTCCATTTTTCTATACTTGCATAAAACGATCCGAGACCAGCCAGACTGATGTCCCTGTATGGCAGCAGGGGAGGACAGTGCTGGGAGCACTGCCCTTGTGCTCTGTGAGGGCAAGTCTGGCAACAGTGGTGCTGTGTTTCTGTTGGCTGGTAAGAGAGGCTGCAGTCATCCAGCCTTTTCCGAAGCTCCTGCATCCCTAAATGGAGGGGACTTTGTGCTGAAGGTGGGTTGGTTTTTTTTCTTACTGCTTTCTGCCCAGACTCTATCTGGAGCTACAGAACCATTTCTGAAGTTAACAGCACATTTCCTTGGCAGGGTTGGTAAGTGGAGAGATGCAGAGAGAATAGAGCCATAAAAATCAGCGTGATGCTGCACGGAGCATGAGCCAGGCAGAAGGTAAGTCTTCCTCTGTTACTGGGCACTGGTGAGGCCCCCCAACACTGGGGGCAGTTCAAGAAAGAGATTGAGGGGC
Source organism: Phoeniculus purpureus (assembly GCA_028565055.1). Classification (NCBI taxonomy): domain Eukaryota; kingdom Metazoa; phylum Chordata; class Aves; order Bucerotiformes; family Phoeniculidae; genus Phoeniculus; species Phoeniculus purpureus. The sequence continues at coordinate 10,125,556 of JAOXOE010000632.1, read as the reverse complement.
TGGAGTGGGTCCAGAGGAACAGCGAGGCTGGTGAAGGGACTGGAGGGAGCGTCTGATGAGGAGAGGCTGAGGGAGCTGGTGTTCTTTAGTCTGGAGAAGAGGAGACCTTCTCCCTCTCTACAACTACCTGAAGGGAGGCTCTAGTCAGGTGGGGCTTGGGCTCTTCTCCCAAGCAACTGGAGACAGGACAAGAGGGCAGGGCCTGACACTGCGTGAGGGGAGGGTAAGGTTGGAGGTTAGGAAATCAGACACTGGAATGGACTGCCCAGGACAGTAGTGGAGTCCCCATCCCTGGAGATGTTCAAGGACAGTCTGGCTGTGGCCGTTAGTGCCATGGTCTGGCTGATGTGGTGATGTTAGTTCATGGGTGGGCTGGATGAGCTCAGAGGTCCTTTCCAGCCTCAATAATTCTGTGGTTCTGTGAAGGTAAACCTGGTTATGGCTGATTCTGTGTTGGTTAAAATTACTCTTAGATATGTTCAGAAGAATAAAACCCAACAAGAGTAAGAATTGATTGTTGATAAGAAGGAAGTGACATGGCGGTTCATGTTAAAAAGAAACATGGCAGAATTTCGCGGAGCTCTTTGTGCTCAGCTGCTCAGCCTGTGGAGAGTCCCTCACCTGAGAACATCTCATCCAGAGCTAGGCAAGGCCCTAGGGAATGTATTGTCAAACAGAAGCTCACAAGTTTGACTGCTTGGTAACTTCAAGTGCAGCAATAGGCATTTTTCATTTCTAATCCATGAGAAGGTGAAAGATGGTGATTTCCTGGAGAAGGTTTTGGCTTCATGAATAAGGAGATGTCAAGATACGAATCTTGCTATGGTTGCACACAGTCATGAGGCAGTGCTCCACAGGGGATTAGTCCTTCCAAACCTGCTGGCAGACCACTTTTAAGTGAACTCCAGGCAACTTCTTGGATGTGTCCTGATGAAACTCTCCAAGTGCTGTGGTTTTCCTGAGAGCAGTGATTGATAAATACTCACTCTATCAGTAGCTGCAAAGACTGATGTTTGTGTCCAAGCAGGTGTCCCAGTAGCAGTGAGGAGTTCACGTGTTTCACATGCTATTAACATTTACTACTATTTTCCTCTGTTCAGTCTATAACAACTGTAAAAAATAGAAGAAAAATATTCTTAAAGCCATCAGAGTACTTTGGTGCTGACAAACTAATGCAATGCTCTTGCTGCAGCCTGAAGGTCAAAACCTGGGCTCTCTGGATCTGATCAAAACACAGGGACGCTGATCTCTGGAGCTGAGAGTGCCATATCCTGGGATAGAAGGTGAACCCTGGAGGTGTGTAAGATCTGCGGGCTGTTCCTGACTTAGTCTGACCTTAGTAGGTCTTGCATGGCGCTTAACATTGAGGCACCTGGAGTTAGGAGAGGGCTGCGACTGCTGTCAGAGCAGGCAGCAACACGGGTGACTGTAACTGGTTGTCAGGTTTGAGAGATGTGTTAGTGTCTCACAAACACATTTTTAATTAGTTGGGCTCCCAGGTAGCTTGAAGTAGTTGGGGATTTGTTAAATGTGGTGATGGACTTCAAACGGGACTTGGGTCCTGTGGTCTTTTGGCATTTCTGGCCTCGTTGCGTACCTGGAGGAGTTGTGGGTGACAATCCTGACTTGGAAAAAAACTCAATCATTGTAACTTGCAAAGTTTTGTGCAGATTTGGAGAAAAGAATCTGATGAGCTTTGCAGTTCAAGGCTAAAAATAACATCCTGACTGAACACTGACCCCTGATTCTGTTCTAGGGCATCTGTATACTGCTAAAGGGATTGTTCAGTTCAGCTGCTGTGCCTTCAGTTCTCCTGTCCAGCTGTACCTGACGGTGGCATTGGCTAGTGGCCCAGCTAGGACACTTGCAGAGCCGAGGCTGCTTCTGCAGCAGTAACAGCTGATGGCCTTTCTTTTAACTGTGTTAAAGGAAACCATAAAAATTACTAGGTGGGCAATTACAGGCAGAAACAATTTTGCCCAGGGTGTGTTATGTCTTCAGAGCATTCTGGCTCCTTGTGTTCTGCTTTTGCACTACCTACTAGAGGAGGTTTTGGCATGGAATTAAAGGGAAAACTGGGAATCCCAGGAAATGGGATTTCATTAGGAAACACAGGAACAGTTTCTGCCTTGACCTTTTATATAGTGCTGCCACAGCTTAGAGATCCGGGCCACTCTCTTTCTCTGTTCTCTGGAACTGTTCAGCCTGCGAGAGAGGAGGCTGAGGGGAGACCTTATCACCTTCTACAACTACCTGAAGGGACATTGTAGAGAGGTGGTTGCTGGTCTCTCCTCACAGGTCGTTAGGGAAGGGCCTCAAGCTGCATGAGGGGAGGGTTAAGCTGGACATTAGGAAACATTTTTTTCACTGACAGAGTGTTCAGGGATTGAAACAGACTGCCCAGGGAAGAGGGGGTTGAGTCACCATCCCTGGAGGTGTTTAAATGAGATGGTTTAGATGTGGTGCTTAGAGAGCTGGTCTAGTGGTGACCTTGGGAGAGCAGGGTTATTGGTTGAACTTGATGATCTCAAGGGTCTTTTCCAATCTGAATGATTCTGTAATTCTGCACTTCTTTGTGCCGTGTGAGCTTCAGGACTGTAAAAGCTTGACTTTAATGAGAATGCTACAAGAGCATGTCCAGAGTTTATTATTCCAGGTGTTTATCATGTCAATTATTCCTATGTATCATGTCAATTCTTTCTGTATCACTTGACAGCCTAAGGGGGCTTTCACTTAGAGAGTTGTCAATGCACCCTTCGAGTCCTTCGAAGTGATGCATGTTGGTGGGTAAATCTAGATGACGGTTTGTGACATCCATCACTGCCAGAACAGCTTTTGGAGCAGCATCACCAGCAGATCTGCTGTGGTTCATTTCTGGGATCAAATAGGGAAGGAGTAGGGGGGTGGGCTGCTGCTTTATTGCACCTAAGTTTTTCTAGTCTAAACATCCAAGAGGATGTTTGTGTTCCTTGTCTCTCATGCCCTCACTATTTAAAGGCTTGTGACACATTTTGTACAACCCTTCTGCTAGAGCCCTCCTTAAGATCAAGACCAAGTAAGGAAAATCTTCAGCCAAATTCCTTTTGAATTGGAAAATTTAAACAACTTGAGGAAAAGGGAGTAAGACAATGGAGAGCGGAATCCAGCCTTATTTGTAACAGATGCTATTAGCACATGCTTGGTTTTACAGCCTGTTTTGGCACCCGTTCGACTTTTTCTTATGCAATAACTTCGGTATTAAAAGTTCATTGCCGGTCCCAGGCAAAAACACTTAAATAGAAGGGGCTGATAATCTCAGTGTCACTCATTAGAAACACACTAAATGCACGTTAAGGTTTAAAACTTCTCCTTCAGCCCTACAATGCGCTTGGGGGTGCAGTTTTGGGTAAGGGCAGTCGTGCTGTGCGTCAGTCGTGCTGGTGTGGTAAGTTAGTGCAGAGCTGATGTGATGGGATGACCAGGAGGATTAGCATCAACTCAAAACGAATCATAGAATCATCATGGCTGGAAAGGACCTCCAGGATCATCCAGTCCAGCCTTCATCCCAACATCTCTCTAACCCTTAGACCATGGCCTCAAGTGGTCTAGCTACTCGTTTTTTAATCACTTGCAAGGATGGTGGCTCCACCACCTCCCTGGGCAGCCTGTTCCAGTGCCCAACCACTTTCTCAGTAAAGAACTTCTTCCTAAGATCCAGTCAAGTTGCATTCTCCCTGATGCAACTTGAGGCCATTTCCTCCCATCCTATCCTTAGTAATGTGGGAGCACATCCTGGTTATTTGCAGATACACAATGGTCTAGAAACAGTCCCAGGAGTTGCATTTCAGTGGCAGAAGCCTCCGTGCTGCACCGCTACTGCAGTAGAGTTCTGTGGCCACAGATTCTGCTCTGGCCAAGCAGGATCTGTCCCTGGCTTTTCTTGGTTTATAGGCAGGTTTTTAGCACTGCATGTCAAACCTGATAATTTATGAAGTAAAATGGGCAGAATGAGACCAGCCTTCCTCACTGCTCATTACTCATTTGTTCTGATAAGTTTTACTCATTTAACGACACTGTGCGTCTGCTCGCAGGGGGGCTTCCCCTGCTGGCTTATCTTTGTAGATACTCAGGAGATAATTAAAATTCACAATGTTCACAGTGCTACTTATTTTTAGAACTTGACTAAAATACAGGCAGACTTGTTGCAAATTAAGTTAATAGAGACCAGAGAGTTCTGAACCACTGGGGTACCAGACATTGGTAGATACCTGGTGTCACCCTCTTTGGTTACAGCTGGAGCAGGGAAGGGAATCTCCACCCGTGTCACTTCAGGCATTTGAAAAGAAATAAAGAACCTCTGGTTTTATGCCCTCCCTTGCCTGTCAGACACCCACCCGTGGTGGAGAGCAAGAGAAGGTGATGATGCTGCAGTGCAGAAGGTGAGATGATTATCTGTCACAATTAAAGTGCTGTCAAACTGAATACAACTGGCCTCAGAAAAACTTTATGTCCCACAAGGATAAAATCTGTTCTGGTAAAATCTAATCGAGTCCTGCTGCAGTCTCTGAGGAAGGTATCTCCTGCCGACACATCTTACCCTGGTGCAGCAACAGAGCCCACGTTATCTTTTTGGGGCCATTATATCAGTGCTGTGTGTGGCAGGACAGCTCATTCGGGGTCACACAGTCACCAACTGCTTTAAAAACACGGCTAGTTCATCTATTGGTTCATGAACAAAATAGAAACCTTCTTCTGAGGGTCCTGCTTACGTGAGTGTTGGATCTCTCATTGAACCTCAACAAACCCAGCTCCCTCCGGACCCTGTGTGCCGTTCCGTGTCTGTGTCTTTTCTTCTCCTCCTGGAAGTACTTGCTGCACAGACCTATCTAATTGTGTTAATCCCATCATTCTTCCACACAGCTTGTGGAAGGGACTTGGGAATCCCTCTCGCAGCACATCTGAACTTGTATATTCGTTCACCTCTACAGTAGTTCTAGGCACTCCAGTTCAAGAGGGACAGGGAACTACCAGAGAAGTCCAGTGGAGGGCAATTAAGATGACTGGGGGCCTGGGGCATCTCTCCCATGAGGAAAGGTTGAGAGAGCTGGGACTGTTTAGCCTGGAGAAAAGAAGACTGAGAGGAGACCTGATCACCACCTGTAAATATCTGCAGGGTGGCTGTAGGGCGAATGATGCCAGCCTGTTTCCAGTTGTGCCCAGTGACAGGACAAGAAGCACTGGGCACAAGCTGGAACATGGGAAGTGTCATTTAGAAATAAAACTTCCTGATTCTCCTCGCCAGTCACAGCCATATCAGAGCTCTGCTGGTGAAAGGCCTGGAGAATCAATCTTATGAGGTTGAGAGGTTGAGAGACTTGGGGTTGTTTAGTTTCAGGAAGAAGAGGCTTAGGGGAGACCTCATCACTCTCTACAACTATCTGAAAGGACATTGTAGAGATGTTGGTGCTGCTCTTTTCTCACAGGTAATTAGTGACAGAACCAGAGGGAAGGGCTTCAAGCTTCAACAGGGGAGGTTTAAATTGGACATCAGGAAAAAATTCTTCACAGAGCGTGGTCATTTAAATGATCTTTCGAGGTCCCTTCCAACCCATGACACTCTGTGGTTGAGTTACCATCCCTAGATGAGTTTAAAAGAAGCTTGGATGTGGTGTTGGGGTATCTGGTTTAGGGGTGAGCTTGTAGAGTAGGGTTGGTGGTTGAACTCGAGGATCACAAGGGTCTTTTCCAACCTGAATGATTCTGTGATAGGATGAGGGTTCACAGCTTTAAACTAGAAGAGGGTAGATTGAGGCTGGACGGGAGGAAAAAGTTCTTTAGTCTGAGGGCGGTCCACCCCTGGAACAGGCTACCGAGAGAGGTGATGGAGGCCCCATCCCTGGAGCCATTCAAGGTCAGGCTGGATGGGGCTCTGAGCAATCTGTTCTGGTTAGAGATGTCCCTGCTTGGTGTAGAAGGGGTTGGACTAAATGGCCTTTGGAAGTCCCTCCCAACCCAATTATCACATTCTATGATTCTATAATTTCAGTTTTTGAAGACTGTTGAAGTGTTGGAGCTACAGAATCATAGAATGTGTTTTATGTTTAAAGATAAATTTGACTTCTCTGAACAGCTTGTGTAGGTGCCTCTTCCAGCAGCTCACGTGCTTTGGAGACACCTTGTTAATGTGATTTTCTGAAGATGTTAGGAATGGATTCTGCTGCAGAACTAAGGCATTGCAAAGCTGGATGCAACACTTCAGCGCCTGGCTCTGAGGAGTGCGATACTGCTGGATTGCTGCCCTGGCCATGCTCTCCCCCTTTATTTCAATTCATCTTCAGTTGAATGAGATTGCTGAGCTAATGGTTGCCAAATTGCAAAGACTCTGCAAGGAAGAGAGCATGGTCAGCAGGTTGACCATCAGCCAGCAATGTGCTCTTGTGGCCAGGAAGGCCAATGGCATCCTGAGGTGGATTAGAAGAGGGGTGGTTAGTAGATCAAGAGATTCTCTTCCCCCTCTATTCTGCCCCGGTGAGACCTCATCTGGAATATCTCAGTTCAAGAAGGACACAGAACTGTTGGAGAGAGTCCAGCACAGAGCCATGATGAAGGGAGTGGAACTTCTCCCTGATGAGGAAAGGCTGAGGGAGCTGGGTCTCTTCAGCCTGGAAAAAAGGAGACTGAGGGGTGACCCCATTAGTGGTTACAAATATGTGAACGGGTGGGTGTCGGGAGGATGGACCCAGGCTCTTCTCAGTGTCATCTAATGATAGGACAAGGGGCAATGGGTATAAACTGGAACATAGGCAGTTCCACATAAATATGAGAAGGAACAACTTCATGACAGCAGGCTGTCCAGGGAGGTTATGGAGTCTCCTTCTCTGAAGGCGTTTAAAACCCACTGGACATGTTCCTGTGTGACTTGATATAGGTGATGCTGTTGTGGCAGGAGGATTGGACTAGATGATCTTTTGAGGTGCCTTCCAATCCCTGACATTCTGTGATTCGGTGACCAGAGATGAGGAACACACAGCCCAGAGATAGATAGGCCAGGAGCAGCCCAGCCTGAGGTTGGACAAAGTGTCCAAAGTTCACCTTCTGTCAGGAGACCAGCCTGGGTGCCTCCCCCATGATCACTGATGCCATTGATAACATCAGCCTGGAAATCCTTCTGGAGCAAAGTATTGGTACTTCTTGGTCATCTTGGCCTTAGTGACCATGAAATGATAGAGTTCTCAATACTTGGGCAAGTAAAGAAGGAGGGACAGCAGAATTGTTACCATGGACTTCCAAAGGGCAGACTTCAACCTGTTTAGAACAGTCATTGAGAAAGTCCTTTGGGGTACGGTCCTGGAGGACAAGAGGTTCCAGGAAGTCTGGACTTTCTTCAAGAAGGAGGCGCAGGAGCAGGCTGTCCCCACGTGTCCTAAGACAAACTGGTGGGGAAAATGACTAGCCTGGCTGAATGGGGAGCTTCTGCTGCAACTTAGGAGAAAGAGCAGAGCCTACCACAGTTGGAAGAAGGGGCGGGCAACTCAGGAAGAGTATAGGGATTTAGGTTGTGTAGAAAGAACATTATGGAGCCAAAAGCTCAGCTAGAGCTCAGCCTGGCCACCGCTGCAGGAGATAATAAAAAGTGTTTTTACAACAAAAAAAGAACCAGGGAGAGTCTCCATCTTTTACTGAATGCGAAGGGGAACATCATTATCAAGGATGAGGAAAAGGCTGAGGTACTTAATGCCTTCTTTGCCTCAGTCTTTAATAGTCAGACCATTTATCCTCGTAATATTCAGTCCCCTGAGCTGGAAGATAGGGTTGGAGACCAGCATGGTCCCCTCATAATCCAGGAATTAGTAGTGTATGACCTGCTAACCCAACTAGACACCTGTAAGTCTATGGGGCCAGATGAGATCTACCCGAAAATGCTGAGGGAGCTGGTGGTAGAACTTGCCAAGCCTCTCTCCATCATCTACCAGCAATCCTGGTCAACGGGGGAGGTCCCAGATGACTGGAGACTTGCCAATGTGACACCCATCTACAAGAAGGGCAGGAAGGATGATCCGGGGAATTACAGGCCTGTCAGCCTGACCTCGGTACCAGGGAAGGTCATGGCACAGTTCATCTTGGGGGTCATCACACGGCAAATGCAGGACAACAGAGGGACCAAGCCCAGCCAACATGGGTTCATGAAGGTCAGGTCCTGTTTAATCAACCTGATCTCCTTCCATGATCAGGTGACCCACCTAGTGGATGAGGAAAAAGTGGTGGATGTTGTCACTTCAGTAAGGCATTTGACACCGTTTCCCCCAGCATTCTGCTGGTGAAGCTGGTGGCTCATGGCTCAGACAGCTGGACTCTTCACTACCTTAAGAACTGGCCGGCTGGCTGAGCCCAGAGAGTTGTGGTGAATGGAGTCAAATCCAGTTGGCGACTGGTCACAAGCGGTGTCCCTCAGGGCTCAGTGTTGGGACCAATCTTGTTTAACATCTGTATCAATGACCTGGCTGAGGGGGTTGAGTGCACCCTCAGTAAATTTGCAGATGACACGAAATTACGCGGGAGTGTCGATCTGCTGGAGGGTAGGGAGGCTCTGCAGAGGGACCTGGACAGGCTGGAGCGATGGGCTGAGGCCAATGGCATGAGGTTTAACAAAGCCAAGTGCCAAGTCATGCACTTCGGTCACAACAAGCCCCAGCAGCGCTACAGGCTGGGGCAGACTGGCTGGAGAGCTGCCTGGTGGAGAAGGACCTGGGGGTGTTGGACAACAGCAGGAGCCAGCAGGGTGCCCAGGTAGCCAAGAAGGCAAATGGCATCCTGGCCTGGATCAGGCACGGTGTAACCAGCAGGGGAAGGGAGGTGATGGTGCCCTGTACTCAGCACTCATGAGACCACACCTTGAGTACTGGGTCAAGTTGGGGCACCAAAATATGAGAAGGACATTGGGGTGCTGGAGTGGGTCCAGAGAAGGGCAGTGAGGCTGGGGAGAGGTCTGGCAAGCAGGGCCTGTGAGGAGCAGCTGAGGGAACTGGGGTTATTTAGTCTAGAGAAGAGAAGGCTGAAAGGAGACCTTAGTGCTCTCTACAACCACCTAAAAGGAGGTTGTAGCAAGGCTTGTGTTGGTCTCTTCTCCCAAATTACTAATGGTAGGACGATGGGAAAAGGCCTCACGTTGCATCAGTGGAGGTTTAGACTGGATCTTCAGAAGTTCTTTGCTGAGAGAGTGGTCAGGCACTGGAACAAGCTGCCCAGGGAAGTGGAGTCTCACCCCTGGAGGTGTTAAAAAACAAGTAGCTAGAGCATTTGAAGTCCAGGGGTTAGGGAGATGTTGGGTTGAGGGCTGGACTTGATGATCCTGGAGGTCCTTTCCAGCCATGATAATCCAATGTTTCTATGATTCTGTTTGGCAAACCTCTGATGCCTCATTGAAGGCAGCATTGCTCTAGCTCAAGGTCCATCCTCATGTGCAAACCATGATGCATACTAATGCAGCAGGACCTCAAGCAGCAAACAACACCATGCTTGGACTTCTGACTCTCAATCAACTGGCAAGGACAAACAGCAGAACCTATGAAAGCCAACAAGCAGTGCTCTTGACATCTTTGCTAGTCCCAGAGTCACCTGCCTGGCGCTGGCTAATGCGAACAGCAGAGCTTTTCCACCAGCTGAGCCACAGTGTCCCCAGGAGGTGCAGGACTGGGAGCTGACACATCTCCAGCCAGCTGTGAGTCAGTGCCAGCCTCAGGGATGGAAGTGAGATAGGCAGAGCCTCTGCTCTACCCAGCAAACTGCACCCTCCAAGGTTTCCAGCCCACAGTGAATTGTGCCAAGTTTCTTCTGTGAGATGGGTTTCAAAGGAAAACAGATAAATGAAAAAAAGCCCCTAAAACAAACAAAAAACCCCCTAACAACCCAGTTCTCATGAATGGAAAATTATCCAGGCTTCAGCAGCTCCTCGGCTTTGCTGTGAGCAGGGCACCACTCGAATAACGGAAGGAATACTTTGGGTTATCTCTCTCTTTTGTGACCTTAAGATGACCAGCGGCTTTTGCTAAGGCTGCTGAGTGATAAATAATTGCTCACTGCTGAAATGGGAGAATCATCAGGGTTGGAAGAGACCTCCAAGATCATCCAGTCCAACCACCTACCCCACCCCACCCGGCACACTACACCCTGTTCCCCAGGGCCACATCTACGTGTTTCTGAACCACTCCAGGGACAGTGACTCCACTTGCTCCCTGGGCAGCTTCTTCCAACCCCTGACCACTCCGTCAGAGAAGACGGTTTTCCTGATGTTCAGTCTAGCCCTACCCTGGCACAACTTGAGGCCATTTCCTCTCGTCTTATCAGTGGTGACCTAGGAGAAGAGACTGACTTCCAGCTCTCTACATCTAGTTGTAGAGAGCAATAAGGTCTCCCCTCAATCTCCTTTTCTTCAGACAAAACAACTCCAGTTCCCTCAGCCACTCCTCACAAGACCCGTCCTCCAGGCCAGCTTTGTTGTTCTTCTAGTTCAGCCTCTCTGAGGAACGTTTTTGATGAGGTTCACTCCTTTAGGTTCAACAGCTCACAAAGCTGGGCTGACACCAGCAGCTCTGGCTACAGAAATGAAGGACAAGTCAAAGAGTCCCCACCCCTGCCATCTGAGCTTGTTTTTAAAGCAAAGTAAAACCAGTACACCAGTAGGGGTCTTGCCCAGGCAGGTGATGATGTCACCGTCCCTGGATGTGTTCAAGGAACGAGTGGACACAATGCTTAGGGATCTGGTCTAGCAATTAGATACTAGGATAAAGGTTGGACTCGATGACCCTGGAGGTCCTTTCCAGCCATGATGATTCTGTGATTCTGTGGTCTTAGCAATTCTGCAGTGTGTTGTTCAACTAGGCACAGTATGGAGTCAGATCCTCACTCTGAAACCTAGAAATGTGGGTGTAAATGCCTTTTGTAACAGTTAGGGGGTGACTTTTCCTCATGGATAAGCTTCCCGCCTAACTTCGGAGCTGCTCTCAAAGAGTACTCAGGCTCAGACATTGAGCCAACTAAAAACTGATAGTAATCTCATTACTCAAAATCTCCTACATACAGCTGTACATAGTGTAGTCCCTCTTGAAATATTTGTCATGCCTGCTGCTGTACAAGAAAGCTGTACAATGAGGAAAAAGTCTCCAGCAGGATGCCCTGCTAATACACAATACATTAGTACAAATACAACTTCAGTGTAGAAGCTTGTGATTTAGGCCATCTGATTTGCAGGCGGAACAGGTGCCATGTCAGATCAGCTACATTGTCTGTACTACAATAACTGCAAGATTGTTGTTTGGCTTGGGCAACTTGTAATTGGCACCACTATTTTCCATTGTTTTGGTAACAAAATCTAACAGGGAGAAAAAGTTCAAGGAAGCACTGAGATTGAAATAACGTTTATTGTTGATTAGTTGTTTGGGTTTTTTCCCGCTAGAGAACCACAAGCTGCAGGCAAGTCTGTGTTGTTTTAGGACCAATACCTAATGGGTACAAAAAAGTGCAGTGCCACCATGAGCTAATGACAAAACTAGTTATTTCTCTAATTCTTTGAGGTGTAAAAAAAAAAACCAAGCACTGTGAGAGGAGAGTCAGGCACACACAGAGCATATGACTGACTGAAGAGATTGCCTGGAGCTGGAGCTGACTTTTCTGGAGCCCCAGGCTGAAAACCTGTTCATCACACAAATGTCTGGTCAGGCATATGCTTTCAAGTAACTGAAGCAGTTTTCATTTAACTGTTACTTACAATGGCTCACTCGTGGGTTATCTCACAGGGTTATTCTCTTGTTAATTGTCATGGCTTAATGGGGTCTTTCAGATGCATTTGGGTAAGAACATGGTGCCCTCACCTACATTTGGTAAAACACTTTGGTTCCATGAAATTTTGCATTTTCAGTCCAAAAGACACCATAGGAAGGAGAGCTACTTTTGCTGATCCTTTGTTTCTGAAAGAGACAGATGCACAGATCATTAGGGGTTGTAAGGGACCTCCAGGGGTCATCGAGTCCAACCCCCCCTGCTTGAGCAGGATCATAAAACCTAAGACCGGTTACATAGAAATGCAGCAAGATCCAAGCTGAGTTGTGAATGAGGAACCTAACAATTCTATGTATGCTTGTGCTGATGATGGTTTGTCTTTCTTTGTATTATAACTTACAATAAAAACAGAGTTTTGCATCTCTTAAGCTGTGCTAAAGGTACCAAATTCTAGTGTCTGTGAACTATCTCATGAAGCAAGAGGCTATAACAGCAAAACTAATACTCTGTCCAGCTGTAGCTCCCCCTAGTCTGGACAGCTGTCTTTTGGATATTAATGCTTCACAGTGAGCTTCACAAGTTTAGTTGTTTGGGGTTTTTTCTAACCTTTTACGTGTCTACTGTAAGCCCTAAATGCCTATGCTAAGGTTTTCCAGTCCTTAAAGGAATGCATTTATTTGGAGGAAGAAGGAAAGGTAATGCTTTTCAGATATGTGTTTTACAGTGCTGCTTTTAAAAGTACTCTAGCAGTTCTTTTGGCTCATACTGTGACCAAAAAAACTCCAGTTACTGTTTGTCCATGCCAGTGTGAGCTACTGCCATTTCCCCCGTCCCGCTATTAAGTTTATATTGGGTGTCTAAACATGTTCTGTGACATGTTGCTGTTTGGGATCATTCCATTAATAGCTCATGTAACTGCACTGAATGACACTGTCCTCTCTGAGTTCAGACCTTGTACTACCCCATGATGCTGTTGCTGGGGAATATAAGAAAACTGGGTTTGGTGCTGAGCCCACTGGTTAAGAACATTGCTGCAAAGACCTGTGTGTGATTGCATGGTGGGAAAATAATTAAACAAAAGCTGACTAGCTGTTCTACTCTCCTAAGTCGGATTTACAGGATTTAAGGAGATCTGCTGGAATTCCTTGATCTGTTCCTTGCAGCTTGAGCCCTGGGTGAGATTGCTATTAGCTACCTCTCTTTTTAGGCTTTCACTGAAGATCTGTTGTGGAAGAAGCATTAATACTTCAGTTGTTTTTGATGCACAGTAGTACTGTCCGTTCAGATGAAATAGGTTGAATTCCAGAGGATCAAGATAGTACTTCTTGGTCAGAAGGGTCAGTCTAGGATAATCTAGAAAAATGAAGACCAAAAGACTCTACTGGAGGCTTAGAGAACTGCTTATATCAGGATGAGAAGGCGATTTGTGTTAAGTAATGGACTTGGGTATTTGCAACTACTTCAGACTTCGCCACACAAGAAAATTCAAGATGTGTTTTACATTATCCTCAGGTATGTAACCTGCCATATTTCTGTTGGTATGATTTCTTTCTTGATCTTCCTCTACCTTGGAGACTGCTGTGTAGCCATGAGAAGCTTTTGAAAATCTGAGATCCATCCCAAGAGATGTCATTACATGCTCCAGAAAACCAGCAGAAGTTTTGGCAAGCAGAAAATAGTTCCAAAGGAGAACCCACCACAGAGAAGGCAACTGTAGAACCTGCTATATCTTTGCACAGTTCATCATTCCTCCAGAAACTGAATGCCAGTTGCTGGTTTTGGTGACCTAGTCTGTGTCTTCTTTAAAATCACTTTATCTAGGGAGCCACTTTATCTAGGAAAGCCTTGCCTTGAGAGAGAGGCAACTTAAAAACTACCATGAGATAAATCCAGTGCAGGCTTTTGTTAAAGATACTAATGCTTATTAGTGTGTGTCAAAAGGTTAAATACATGAGTTCTGAAGGGGCATCCACAGCCTTTCCTAACTAAGAAGCAGCTTTCTTTGAATGCTAGTAGATTTTTCTGTTCCTTCACTCAGGACACCCTTCCCTCTGTTTCCATTGGAGTAAGTCGTTCGAAATACCATAACATTCTCATATTTTCTTTTGGCTTTGCTCCTTGTTGCCAGTGCTGCCTCAGAGTTACAGTGGCTCTGAGGCGTCATCTCTTATATCGAAGCTATTTCCATCCTCTGTTGCCCTGGTCATCTGCCTGCTTTACTACAAGGATATAAGAGATTTGCATCTAATTAAGTGTAATTCTTGGCCAAATCCACTGTGTCCAGAGTGCACTGTGGTACAAATCCACACGAGAAAGGGTTCCTTCTACCACTTGGTAACTCCTGTGAAAGCTCCAGCATGTAGTGGAATTGCATCGGTTTCATGAGTGACTGAGGATGAGGCAACACAAAACTGTCATGTCAAGTGAGTAATGGCCACTAAGTGAGGGAAGGAAAAAAAAAAAGAGGCTTTTTGTCAAGCCAATGGATTTTTATCAGCCCAGTCCTTGTTTTTATGCTGAAGGTGTCTTTGGAAATACTGCTGAGCAGACTTGGCCAGAAGTGAGCTCATGTCTTATGGTGACTGTCGTGTTTCATGCTGCAGTGTGCCTGCAGTTAATCCCTCCAAAGATCGAATATAAGTATAAGAAATGCCCATTGGACTGAGCTGAGGAGCAACACAGGGAATGTGTAAAAAAAATTGCAAGATTGAACAGCTTCAAATGGACTAATTCCCTTCTCAGATTTATAAATGTTTAAAACTTTTCTTGTAGCTTCTAACCCTGCTTCATGTGAAGGAGCAGTAAGCTGAAAACTAGGGAGGACTGTCCCCTCAGGATAGTTCATAGCATACATAGTTCATACAGTAATGATCAACCCTATGGAAAGCGTCCCAGCCAATCGAGTGAGAGTAAGTTTACAGCCCAAGAGCAAGGAGACACTTAATGGAAAAGGTCTCTGGAGGCTCTACGTACGAGGGCAAGATTGGCAATGCACCGAGAGAGGGCTGTGCCACCTGCGGGTTGTCCGTGGGCAGATGCTGCAGCTGCAGAACCTGAAGTTCCCTGAGTCCTGTTCACCCGGGTGCAAACCTAAAGAGAGCCTGACCCCGGGAAGCTACCGGCAGCTAATCGAGGAGGATAAAGTCCAGCTTCCCCCTGACAGGACTAATCTCTGGCGAGTGTGCGCGCACACGCCGCTCCCTCTGGCAGTGTCGCTGCGGGGGTGCCGCGGGAGCAGCCCCGGCAGCAGCCTTGGGGCGGGCGGGCTGGGCAGGGCCGGGCGGGACAAGGGGAGAGGAGCAGTCCCTGACTGCGCCCCGCCTCGCCTGCCTCCGCCCGTCTTTAAGGGTGCCAGAAACATCTCGGGGCGCCTTCTCCTTCCTTATTTCTCTGCCCTGTTTTCCCCTTTCCGAAGAGAAGACTCGAGGAGATGAGAGGAATGAGAATTAAATTCTAGGATGCCGCTGGGAACTTCGATCCCTTCGTTTCCGTTCCTGTTACCGCATGGACACGGGAGCAGCGTCCCGCTCCCTGCGGTGCCAGAGCCCCGCTCTCGGGGAGGCGGGAGGCAGCGCCTGAGCCCGGCAGCCGAGACACAGCGTGGGATTTGAAGGAGCTTCTGCGCGCTCTGCTCGGGAGGGATGGCGATCGCCAAAGCACTCGGGCTCCTGCTAGAGCTCTGCGGTCTGTTGTCTTGTCTCGGATGCGTGGAGGTAAGAAATGCTTGTTCTTCTGTCGGCCATACGGCTCTTCTAGCGTCCTCGCTGGAAGTGGATCTTGTTAACTGCTTGAGTGTGTTTTTCCACACGCCAAAGCAGCCGTGGGCCCGGGGAGGGATTTATTGTGCTGTACATGTGAAACTCAGAAGAGGTGCTCAGGGGCATGCAGATGCTTGGCTCAGGTTTCCGATGTTTTCCAGGCGCTGCAGTGACCCTGTCAGGAGAGATCTTTCGTTTCTCTCTCTGCTGATTGACTGGTTACCCCTACTGCTGTCATGGACAGATGATTTGTTCCCGTATAGACCTGGGACAGTGACTGCAGTACGGGCTTTTTGCATTAAAATTCTGTGGTGGTGATGGTCAGCGGATTCTGGAAGCTGCTACAACAACTGGCAGCAACTCATCTTTCATTAGAAGGGAAGCATGTTACTTGCACCGCAGTTCTTTTTTTTATGGTCCATCATAAGAACGGCAGGTTCAGGCTTCCTATATAGCCCATTATTAGTCAAACCCATCTCTTTGTTGCCTACAGACTTGTATGTGTATGCAGGCACACACTAAAAGCTAGGAGTTGGGGGATATGAATTGTGGCTCAGTCGCCTGTTTGGCACAGTCACAGAAGTGTAGCTTAGCTCACTTTCTTCTCTTTGTGAAGACCTTTTAGATCTTCAGATAAATCCTTCAGCATTGTTGCTTCAAAGCCTGATACATGCAGTTAGATGGATTTTTGGCTGAAAAGGGGTTTTCAGTTAAATGCAGTTTTATCTGTGCATCGTCTTTTGCCTATGCACCTGAGATCTGTTCTGCTGTTTCTGAACCACGTTAGGAATATGCAGTGTCACATTCTGACTTCTGTAGGATGGTTGTAAACGTCTGCTGGACCATAGTCATAAGCTTCATTTGAAAATTAGATCTGTTACAAGTAGATGTCATCCTTGTCAGGTATCTATGGAAATTATCCTTCTTCCAGAGGTGGATTGGATTTAATTGCAAATTTTGGTCTTCCCTTTTCCAGAGAAAGATGAACCTTGGAGAATAAAATTACTGCATTTTGAAGAAAACCAGAACCATTTCTAATAGCCAGTATAATTCTTTACATGCACATCTATTATGAACATTTAGAAATGTTTATTAAAATGTTTTAAGGAACTATTTAAACTATAAGGAACTAGCAGGAGCATGTGCAGTTTCTTCTTTTCACTCTGGGTCTGTGAAGATCTTGCACCTGCTTGCACACTATGTAAAGGTGTTGAGTGGAAATCATTCTCTTTCAGACAGCAGTCAAGTTATAACCACAAAAAGCACTGCCTTGGAGAGGAAGTGCAGTTTCA
The DNA here is from genome assembly GCA_028565055.1 of Phoeniculus purpureus. Lineage (NCBI taxonomy): Eukaryota > Metazoa > Chordata > Aves > Bucerotiformes > Phoeniculidae > Phoeniculus > Phoeniculus purpureus. The sequence goes on along the minus strand of JAOXOE010000632.1, from coordinate 10,108,752 downwards.
GGAGCAGACCAGATGCTGGAACTGTGAGGGCTTTGTTTAGTAATTTTTTTTTCTTAGCTAGTTAACCCCATTTGAATAATAATACCATAGGTCATAAAATATTCTAGTGTATTAAAACCAAATTCCTCAAAAAGCCTAGTTGGATTTTCTTCTTTAAAAGAAAAAAAAGAAACTATGTGCAAAATTTCCCACTTTGTACATAGATGTTTGCTACTTATTTTAATGGGAAACCCTGGAGGCATCATCCCATTACATTAGATGTGTCTCTATTGCTGTGGTCATAGGCAAGTTGCTCTATAAATGGAGAGAGAATGAGTAGTTATTAATTGTTCTTCTTACCAATAATAATGATTTTCTTCCAGCTTTTTTTTTTTCCATAGATGTTTCATTGAGGCTTCTGTTTGGAAAAGAACAAGCAGAGCTCTGTAATATATTGCTTAGATCAGGGTAAATCTCTGCAGGTCAGTAATTATTAATTTTGCTGTTAGTGGGCAGAGCTCTGACTGGATTTGAAAAGGAGCAATGGAGAGAGCAAGGAAGAGGCTGGTTACTAGGCTGTGTTTGCCCAAAGCAGCAAAAGGTTGAGTTGCTTTTAGGACATGCCCATGTTTCTTTCATCGGATAATCATCTCTCTGCTTTTGCTGTTTCTTTTCCCAGGCTTTCCTGGGATCCCAGCCCAACCAAAACCATTTGCAGAATGCAGGTAAGAACAAGACGTTATTAATTCAGTCATCAAGCAGATTCATTCCTGCAGTGGTGATCTAGACCATAGGTATGATGAGCCATTGCTACTGGTTGCTTTCTTTCCATCACTTCTTTAATCTTTCCTGCTGCCTCAATTTCTGTTTATGTCCTTCCCCAGGATGGCCAGACCACTTTCTTTTCTTCATGTCTAATGTCTAACTGTCTCCTGCAGTTCCCTATTCCGCCCATGTGTTCTTTTCCTTTGAATCTCTTTCTTTGCATCAGTCTTTTTTTGCATACTCCTCTTTCCTCTGCTCTAATAGCTACTGAATTCTCCGAGGAACTCCGAGGGTGCCAGTTGATGCAGAGCAGACCATTTTCCAGACACCTGCCTCTAACTGCTTCTCATTTCTGTACCCTGCAGTTGACCTTCAGCTGTCATTTCCCCACCCTGAGCTTGGCAATGGTTGGAAGGCAAATGGCATGAGGCAAAGTTTCTTTATACCTTGCTGTTTGCCCTACGAGTCTTTGTGACAGAAGGTTTTCTGGAAGTGTTGGCTTGTTTTGTTTATTCAGTGAATAGAGCTCTAACTCTAATCCCTTCCTGGGTCTGCTCTTCACATGCAATGGATTCTAAAGAGCCCATTCTCACACTCTGAATGCATACTATCAAATATTACATCATTCCCCAGCTATCTGCTTGATAGAATGAAATTATAACTAAACTCTTCTCAGTTTAAATTGATGGAGACAGACAAGAGCTCAGGATCAAATTTAAGAGTATCTTACTCGAATGCCAAAACAGGTGGTGAAGGAAGCAGAGGAGCGTGTGCCAGGCTCAAGTGCTGCTCCAGAGGAAGCGAATACATCTATTGAAATAAACAGTATTGGGAAACAGTTCAAATTGTTCATATTTGAGCCCACAGTTAGCACATTTGTCTGGCAGGTCATGACAATCCGATCAGTTTGGTTTTTAGACACTGAATTTTGTGTGCATTCTTTGAGTAGCTGCCTTGAAAAGTGATAGAATTGAAATGAAGCAAGTAGCGATCAAGAGTGCAGTGTGTCAGGAGATCACATGGTACCTCTCACATTGAGCCGCAACAGTGTGAAGTCTTGTGTGATGCTAACAGCTCGCTTCCTGTGCCCAGCGTCCAGTGTGTGCCGCGTTGGACCTCTTGGCTATTACAATGGCTCGCTGGCGATCACTGAGGCTGGGGCAGAGTGCCTCAGCTGGGCAGAGTTCCCCGATTATGTTCAGCAGTATCCAAACCGTGGCTTGGGGGACCACAACCACTGCAGAAACCCAGATGGGGGAACTACACCCTGGTGCTTCTATCGACTTGCATCAGGGGCCATTGGCTGGGCTAACTGCGACTGTAACCAAGGTAAGGGGTGTGGTGTGTCCCTGCCAGTACCCAGCTGCACTGTCTCTGAAAGAAACACAGCACAGTGACTGTCCCAAACTGACAAAACAATTAGGACTAGAGGCTAGGCTGTGTGGGAAAAGAACGTCTGTTATAGTAGGGGGTGGATTTAAGCTGCTGTAGCCATAATTATTAGATTTATTTTTAACACTTATAGATGGTTTTATCCTAGTACAAGGAGACTTCTGTGCTTTTGTTTTTTACTGCTAACTTATGCCATTTGGAAAACAACCCACTCCTGCTCTATAAGTGTCCATATCAAAGTTCAGCTATAACAAGGAAAAGTGTCCTGTGGGTAGGCTTGTAAATCTTCTGTGGCGACATAGGTCATAGGCTTGCTCTAGAATTCCTCACAGTGCTGATACAAGGGCTGCTGCTTACTTTGAGGCATGCAAGGGAGCTGAACTCTCTCAGTGTACTGACTCCAGTGCAGCATTCTTGAAAATGTTTTGTTTGATCTCCTGTTTTCTGACCTTCCTTGCTTTTCCTACATTTTGCTGAACAGATGAAGTACCAGTTTAATGCATTAAATTGCAAAGCCTTTTCCCTTGTCAATGGAAGTACTTTCAAAGACGGCTTCTTCAAAGTGATATAAACATAGTCATGGATATAAACACATTCATGCTGTGTGCCTGCACTGAGGTACTACAGACAGAAGGTGTATCTTTCTCCTAGTACATAACCAAGCGAGGAGATGTGCTTTCTAAACAGTGGCAGATATTTGTGGTGTAGTGGTGTGTTGTGGGTCCTTGTTTGGATCCCCATGTGCCCCACCTAGGTCGCCATTAATGATGTGGGTTAGAGACCCTGACTATATTTTTAACCACGAGCTTTTAGCTAAAGCATCAGGCACAAAGGGAGGTTTTAACAAAACCACTTATGAATCTGCAGGCAGTGAAACAACTTACTCAATTTGGGGAGAAAAGACATAGAGGCATTTTAATTCATTCCCACACACACACGTCAGAAAAAACCAACCCCACAAGATATTGACGCAGACACACGGAGTTTTGTCATTTCAAAGAAGGAGAATATATGAGCTATGGCAGAAGTCAAGTTCCCTGACAATATTACCACGGCTTTGAAAAGGACATAGCACCAGCCATCTTCATGAGCAGCCATAGCTGGAACCAGGAAGAATCCACTGCTTTAAACAAGTTACTTCACTGACAGCACCAGCAAAACAGCCAAGTGCAGTTCAGTTCCGCTGCATGCAAGTCCAAGCCTTGCTGGTCTGAAACTTCAATCAGAAGATAACAGCTTGGGTTTTTTTTCCCTTTTGGAAGGTGCCGTGCGCTTGGCTGAAGATAGTAGTGTGGAGCTGTACTTCAATGGACTCTGGGGCACGGTCTGTGCTGACTACTGGACTGACTGGGATGCCAGTGTCGTCTGCAGACAGCTAGGTATCAGGTGGGAACCTTACTCTGGCTGCGAGAGTGGCCTCTGAAAAAACACCTTTTGTCGTTACAGTCTCTCTGGCATAGTGCGTGGACTGGGGGAGCAAAGTTCCTCTTGTTGCCTCATTTGCCACTTGCCAGGGTCCTTTGATGCTGTTTTCTTTCTGTGCTTATGTCCAACTCCAATCAGCATTTGCAGTCATTATTTTCAACAGTAGTTTCTGCTGAATGCTCCAGACTGTGATGAGTGAGCTGAAAGGTCATGTCCCCTTTTTTAGTGTAACCAGCTGGACTTACTCTAACAGTCTAATTGAAATTTAGAGTGTGAACCCTCTTTGGGAATCTGGGATTTGGCCTTTAAAAATTCCAAATAGCTAGAAGGTAAGAAGGGAAAAGGTGGTTCAGATATTTGTATGTTTTAATCTGCTGATGAGTCTGTTCATCACACTCCCACGAGGGTGCCATTTCTGACCAGACCAACTCCTCTGCAGTAAGCAGGAACATAAAATGGGTTAAGTGGTGGGAAGTGCTTTGCGCTTGCTTGTGCTTTCCTATCAGACTATAAATGGCCACCCCTTTATGCACTCCCAGTCATCTGCGGTCTCTGGGTTGTGAACCAGACTGGGGAGTCACAAGAACTGAGGGGAACTTGTGTGTCAGTCAGTGCTACAGTATCTCATCACTTCATTGCATTTTCTGTACTAGTGAGATTGGCACAGCTGGAAAAAAGAGTCATCCTGCACTGTGGCCTGTTCCCCTGCACCTGCAGTCAGCAAACTGCCACGGGGATGAGAAAACCCTGCTGCAGTGTAGCTATCGGGAAGCTATGTCAGGAGCTTGCAACCAGGGGAGCGCCATGGTAACCTGTGTCCCTCCAGAAGGTAAATATCCAAGAGAAGGTTTGTTCCCTGATTCTTGTATTAATGTTACTGATAAGATGTAAAATCAAAGGTCCTGAACCTGTAGAGAGCATATCTTTGGAGCAAGTTCACGTGCCATACAGGTATCTTCCTTCCAATGGAAAATGATCCGTCCTTTCCCAATCCCAAATATTTGGAGTGGGTGCACTTCACCAAACACTGAAAGATGGCTGCTGCATATGACCACATTCCCTTTTTATCAAGGGGTTTTGTCTGCAAGCAGCAAAGTCCTAGTCACTGTAGCAGGCAGCTGAAGAGAAACCTGGACCAGCAGTACCCTGTACTGTGGGCTGCAATCACAGGTTGCGGGGTTTAGAAGGGAGAATGTGGTAGTGTGGGACGAGCATCCCAAAGGCTCGATGCTGAATGGTTCTCTGCCCAAACAGCAGGATGTACTTTGTCTCTGTCTTGTTCTGTTGTGCTCTCTTCCCTTTCTTGAAGCACAGGTGTAGCTGCCCCACTGCGTTTAGCTGGGGGAAAGGAGAGCTTTGAAGGGCGAGTGGAGGTTTACCATAACGGCAAGTGGGGTACCATCTGTGATGACCAGTGGGATGACCGAGATGCTGAAGTAGTCTGTAGGCAGCTGGGACTCAGGTAATTTCCCTGCTGTATATCATGGAGTGGTAACAGAAGTCAGCAGAATGAAGAACATGCATGCAGGTCCCTTTGTTAAATTACCCACCCTTTCTATGCAAGCTATACAGAAACCCTGAGAAAGATAATTGTAGGCTGGTCATCCTCTAAAGGGGTTTTGTACTTCATTCCTGTCAGTTTTATGGCTATGAAGTTTGTTTGCATTTATCAATGTTTGCTATTATTGCACCCACATCCTAATGCAAATCTTCTTGGCCTTGGTGGTAACTTGTCATGGCGATTTCCATATGAGAACGGAACGTGATGACTTGGTTATAAAGACCTCCAGTTTCACTGACTGTCCTTGTCTGCTTCAGACAGGAAGGCAAGGAGAGCATACTTCACTCACCTGCGTGCCATTCCGCACTAAACACGGGAGCTGCTGTGTACTGAGCTCTTTTGAAGATTACATTGGTACAGAATGGTTTGAAGTAGGCAAATCAAGCAACTCTCAATCTTCAGGAGTTCTGCCTGTTACTGAGAGTGAAACATCATTGTCCTCGGATGTCCCCAGGAGTCTGAGCTGTTCACGCTGCAGACACGTTTTTGTTATGTGTTGGAAGGTCTCGTTACAGAACTTTCCAAAAACATATTCTTGTCAGCAGTTTGCTACACCACAGAAGTACAGGTTGTCTATGGGAGGGCACTGGGAGGGTCCCTGTGCAAGGCAGAATCTAGGGCACAATACTGTGACCTTCCTTACTGAGCACAGGTGTCTGTAACTTCTGCAGTGGGAACCCGAAAGCCTTGTCATGGGCTCACTATGGGCAGGGATCTGGTCCAATCCTGCTGGATGAAGTGGACTGCTCAGGTAATGAACTCTCACTTGACCAGTGCAAGAAGAGTGACTGGGGACAGCAAAACTGTGACCATATTGAAGATGCTGGGGTCTCCTGTGACCCATTCACAGGTACAGTTCTACAACTTTATGTCAGTCACACATGACTGGTCTCACTCTCAGATTACACTGCTTTCTCAGCAGATAACCCCCTGCTTTGAGGTCCTGCAGGGCTTCTGTGTATGGCTCCCACAAAGGCTGCCGGGTGTGGAGGCAGAGAGCAAGGAGCATGTGGGAAGGGATCAGAGCCAGGTTTGGTAGTGTTTCCATGGCTTTCCACAGGTGGCATGGAAAGGTTGAGGTGAATCCTCCCATGACAGATAGGCATGCTTGGGAGCCATGCATGTTTTGGGTTTGAGAACCCACAGAAATCAGTGTCTTTGGCTTCTTTCACTCACAGACTGTACAGAGACTTCAGCAGTGGGGCACAGGCTTTTCTCTCCTGATGAGCGCTGACCTTTACTTCTCCCACCTCTTGCAGACGGCACCATCAGGCTGGCTGGTGGCCACAGCCCCAGAGAAGGCAGGGTAGAGGTTTATTACAATGGAGACTGGGGCACAGTATGTGATGATGGCTGGACAGACTTCAGTGCCCAGGTGGTCTGCAGGCAACTGGGCTTCAGGTAGGACTGGGAGTGTGCTTCCTGAGTTCAAGAATTAGATTCTATCACCCTTCACTGGCATAGCCTTAATACTTCATTGCTCTCTTTGTTAGAAGGGTTATTATCATTAAAGAACTTTATTTGGGAAACATTAATAGCTATTATTCTTCATGCACTTTCCAAGAGAAAAAAACCAAACCTTTATTATCTCTTGACTCTGCCTGTTTTGAAAACAGATAACAGACTTGACAGTGTCTTTACAGACACCTCACCAAAGTCAGAAAGTTCTCTTAGCACTCCTTACATTTGCAAGTGTACCGGCTCAGCACTACCAACCCCTCTGCTCTGTGAGCTAAACGTATCACCTGCTTCACCAGCTGAATGAATAGAGCAAAAATTAAGTAGTCTGGTATTATTAGGGATTTTCTTAATGGTTTTTTTCAGGCTGTTGCTTTACTGTCATCCCACACAAAGTATGAGTTTGGGGAAGATTTAAAATCAGAATGCTCAAGTGTTGGAGCCAGTAAAGGCTTTTTTGTGGTGGTTTGTTACTGTGGTTCTTTTTCATGATTAGGATATCATTGTAGGATTTCAGCTTTGTAGACTGAAAGAAGACTTTGCTGAATTCTTCTCTTTGAGTTCAGCTGCATGCTCTGTCTCATCTCTTGTAGTTCCTAAGTTTGCAAGTTTTTTGCATTTAATTCCAGGTAGCCACTTCCTTGCAGAAAAAGAAGTCAAATTACTTAAATATTGATAATTCTGATGCATCCTCTGCTACAGCTTCCCCAAATTGATGTACCTGGTGTCACATCTGCAAAGCAGCTTCTGTGTTATAGCTGGCCCACTGTGATGCTATGACTGTGCCTTTGACCAGACGTTGGAAAATGGACTGGTCTGACCTAGACTGTTCCTTGAAAACTGAAGCTGATGAGATGTGCAAGCTCCTTGGCTGCCATCCTGAGTGGTTTACATCAAAAGGCCATCCATATCACAGTTGAGCTCTTCAGGAAGTTTCCTTTTGGGTCTGAGCTTGGATTCTTCAGTGGGATTAATGAGTTCTAATGAAACTGATATTATATACTGTTTCCTTCTTCTAGTGGTCCTGCTACTCTGGCCTCTGAAGGCGACTATGCTCCTGGCCAAGGCTTTATCTTACTGGATGATGTGGCTTGTGTGGGGACAGAGCTGTCCCTCTTGGACTGTCCCCACAGCAACTGGGGGCAGCATGACTGCTCGCATGCCGAGGATGTGGGAGTCCACTGTTCCCCAGAGAGCAACACAGTCATGGATGGCAGCCTGGGTAACTTCACTCTTGCTTTGGATTGTCTGTCACGTGGAAGTTCTGGTAGATATGGGAGTTTCCCTTTGCTGCTTCTGTGAGGGGTCTGTTTTTCAGAAGAGAAAGTTGGGAGAGGAGAAGATTACAAGGGGACTTAATCACTGTCTATAAATGCATGAGGGCTGAGTGGCTCCACCAGACCTACAACCAGACCTACAGAGAAACTGAAACTTGTTTTAGCCAACAAGAGAAGAATTGTGTTGGCAGTCTCTAAAACAAACCGGAGAGCTGAGGAACAGTGGCTGCCTTATTGTGCCATTGCTCATTGATGAGATGCCTCAGCCTATGACTGCGGAACACAAGATCCCTTTAACTAGACCCTTTAGGAAACTTTAGGAACCTTTAGGTTCCTTTAGGAGCCTTTAGGAAATGGTATGGTTACATTAGTGTCATACCTTGCCTACAAGTACAAGAAGTCTTTAGATGCAAGAGGCTGCTATGTGGCAATCTGTAGTCTTTGGCATAGGTGGCACAATTTACTTAAAATTGTGAATGTGTTTCAGGGTAGCATAATTTCTTCATTTATTTGAGGCCTGATACTCTTCCCTTTCCCTACTGCAGGAGATTTCCCAGTTTGCCAGACACTTTTAATCAAAATACATGGCATCAAACGTTTTTGTTTTTCTTGAAGGTAGAACTTTCTCCTGCTTACAATCATGTAACCACTCTATAATTTATTGGATTTATTTCCCAGGCATGTTTAGGCTTGTCCAGTCTTGGCTCAGGAGTTAATAGCTTTTATTCTGCTCTCATTCTTCTCTTTACTCAGCTTTCAGAATACAGTCCGTTAATAATTTCCAGTATGTACTAAATAAGTAGTATGTATGTAGTACTGCGAGTCAGCACAGATGTGAAATGTCTTCACACAGAAACACTTCTTTTTTTTCTGGTTTTTCTCCTTTTAAACAAAAGCTTACTGATATTTGGCATTTATGTTATCCTACAGAACCCAAGATCTGGGCACCTCATGCTCTCTGGTGGTTGTGCTCACAGCAACCCATGTGTTTTCTCCTGCAGGACCTCCCGTGAGGCTGGTGGATGGAGAAAGCACCAAGGAGGGACGAGTCGAGGTGTTCCTGAACGGGCAGTGGGGCAGTGTCTGTGATAATGACTGGACAGACAGAGATGCTGCAGTGGTTTGCAGGCAACTGGGATTCAGGTAGGAGCCCTGGTACCTGCGTTTTGCAAATAGAACCAGCTTTTGGGGGATTCTCAGACTTCTTTCTGGACCAGTTTCTTAGTTTTGGTGTACTCACATACTTGGAGCAGGGTCCTGTTTCCAGTATTCTACAGTCTGCGTGTGGAGTAACAAACGCGATTTGTCTTCAAATGTGTTGCTGCATCAGATTCGCCTTCCTCCTGCCTGCTGGAGATGAGCCGCCTTCTCTCTAATTGCAGTGGTGTGGCAAAAGCCAGGGCAATGGCTTATTTTGGTGAAGGCCATGGGCCCATCCATCTGGACAACATAGAATGTAGCGGCACTGAGCACACCCTGGGGCAATGTGTCAGGCCTGGCACTGGGATTCACAGCTGCTGGCACAGTGAGGATGCTGGTGTAATCTGTGACTACGTGGAAGAGAAGGTCCACGATATCAGGAGTACAGGTAACACGCTCGTTTCTTCTGCGCAGAAAGCTGGAGCTCCAGTTTGATCTCTACATTCTTTTATGCTTCTTCCCTGTAGCTCTTCTCTTTGGCTGAAACTTTACCTACAAAAGAAGCATTTGCAGTCCTGCCCTGCCTACTTTTCCCTTTTTTCATTGTCTCAATTCTTAAGAGCACAGGGTGCTCCAGACTAGTCTGAGGAGCTCCACCAACTTCAGGTCTTTAAGCCTGTGGAACTTAGCCAGAGCCAAATCTCTGTACCTTTTCTTAGAGCAGTAACCACAAGCAAATTTTGGGTTTTAGAGTACTGAGGAAATAGCTGTAGAGGTCCCGTTCCTGCTGTATGTCTACAGATACTTCAGGTAAGCACCTTCTCCAAGACTGAGGTGACACGTGGAACTGAATCTTCTGTGAACTCCATATTCACAGCACAGTGCAGTTCAGCTACCACGAGGACTAATGTGAAGGTGAAAGGTACTTGGGTCTGTGACAGCAATTGTTGATACTTAAGCTGAAAGCACCTACCCAGCTGCTCTAATTTTGCTGTGCAGGTCCAGAGTCTGGTGTATGTGGGATGCGTCTGCTTCGCCATCGCAAGAAAAGGATCATAGGTGGAAACAAGTCTATCAGGTACTACCCTGTAGTTGCTGGGAAAGACAGAACTGGTTCCAGCTTTCCTACAGGCTCTGGAAATAGCCTGGCAGATGAGGTGTATGTTAACATATTTTCACTGGTGACTTTTGGTCTTGATTGGAACCAGTGGGCTCATCTAGCCAAGAGTGCTGAGCCCAGAGGGAGCAGAGTGGATGGAAAGAGAAAAGTAGCTGCTCCTGTGTGTCTGATTCCTGTTATTTCTGTTCCTTTTTCAGAGGCAGCTGGCCTTGGCAGGCCTCTCTACGGCTGAAAGGGTTTCGACGAGACACTCGCCTGCTGTGTGGAGCAACACTGATCAGTAGCTGCTGGGTAGTGACTGCAGCCCACTGCTTCAAAAGGTGTGTTTGCGAGCGGGAAGCCCTGAAGGATACTTAACAGTGAACAGACAACCTCATACAAGTTCATCTTTCCAGCCCAGTGGAACCACACAAGCAGAGTTTCTAAAGCAGGACCTTCAGGTTATGATGTGTGTAATCTTGGAGCAATTATAGGGATGTCTCAACATAGGCTTGCTTTATCCTTTGCTGCTTACACCTTGCCTCCTAGCTTTGAGGCTTTACAACTCAAAGGGAACCAGCATTTTTGCCACGTGAACAGATAAGGTCACAACTTGCTGCAATTCTTGTAGCCCCTTATTATAAGAAAAAAAGGTTCTGTGCATGTTAGACTGTGATTTGCTACACCCATTGACTGAAACAGCAGGCATTACTGTATCTGCTAAGGAGGTCCCACAGTCCTGTAGCTGTCACTGTCTTACTCATTTGTGAGGAGAACGTTCAGCCTCATGGCAGCTGAGACCTGTGTGACTCTGTTACTTTCTTAGTAGGAGTACCAAGACCTAGAGTCTCTTCTTCTCCAGGTTTGGTGTTGATGTCCGGCGCTACCTGCTGCGAGTGGGTGATTACCACACAGGCGAGAAGGATGAGTTTGAGAGAGAGCTGCCTGTGGAGCGGATTGTCCTCCACAGGAACTACTGGGCTGGCAGCAATGATAACGACATTGCCCTGGTCCGGATGCGGGGCAGAGAGGGGCATTGCCTCTCCTTCAATCGCCATGTTCTGCCTGTCTGCCTGCCTGATAGGAGGGAGAAGTCTGACATCAACAGGCAAGCCTGCATCATCTCCGGCTGGGGAGACACAGGTGAATATAGGACTTTGAGCAGCCAGAAAGGTAGTGAGTGCCTACAGAAACCAGGATGGGCCATTAATTTATATCAGCACAACTCAAGGCCATGTTCTTATGCTTTATCCTATTGTCTGTGCCAGTGCACGGTGCTAAGGAGTGGGAAGGTGAAGTGATTTTTGTGCCACTGTGTTTTCTTCTGATTTTGAAGCTTCTTCAGCCTGCCTGTGATCAAAGTTTTGGCTGTCTGTAACATGCCTCTGAAGCTGCGGGAGAAATCAGTGCTGTCATCTGGCCACACTCCTCTCTTTCTTACTCTTTCTACACACATTTGTCTACAGCAGACCCCCGAGGCAGCAGTCTGTGCAGAGCTGGTGTACAAAACCTGTGGGACAGCTCCATGTTTTCATGACTATCTTTGTGATACTGTAGAAGTGAAGTGGGGACTTTGAGGTGGAAGGCATCTGTCTCAAAACACCTCACTCATTCTCCCTGGGCTCTGAAGCTGCTGTCTGCACCTGGTTTGAGACAGCCTATGCCTGTCCTCTTGCAGCACATTGCTGTGGAGCTTTCTAGGTAAAAGGGAGCAGAGAGTGTTCTAGAAAGTATTCATTATTAAATACTTAACTTTCTTGAGAGAGTGTTTTAAAATGCTGAGCTTGATGGAGTCCTGACTGGATGCATTAGCAGGGTCTGAGATAGCTTTAAACTCTAAATAAAGTTCTAAAACTAGTTGTCCAGTGCTCCCTGTTTTGAGGCTCAGAGATGCAGCACAGGAGCTGGGTAAGGAGGCTTTAGTGGGGCTGCTGTGACTGAAGCAAAGCCTTATGCTCAGAAAGACTTGCTGCCAAAAGGCAAACAGCCCCAGGAACTTGTCTGATGATTGTGGACTTATCCATCCTTCCCAGCTGTTTCCCTCGCTGTTACTCCAAGTGTTTAGCTCCAAGCACGCATTTGCCTTTGGACTCAGCAGAGCCAGGTGCATGTGGCACGTTGCGGTGTCTGGGGAGGATCAAGGAGCAACTTAGCCATGTGACTTCCTTAAGCTGGAGCTTAATGCCTGGAATCCCTCCAGTGCAGCAAACCTGGCTTTCCCAATGAGAGAGGCATTTACCTACTACCTTGTGAACTTGCTCAAACCTTGTGCACAGGAAGACCATGCTCTCATACAGTGCATGAACCTTATGTTCTGAACAAGTCTGGAGTAATAAAGAGAATTAGGCAAATGGAGACAGATTTGGCCAAAGATGATGCGAGCTCCTTTTGAATAATATTTTGATGCCTCTGAAACATCTTCCAAAGCTTCTCTGAGGACTGAGGACTTCATAAATATTACTGCTTGTATTTTCTTGAGAAAACACTGTCCTTGTTTACAGAGGAGGAAAAGGAGGCTCAGGTGAAATAAGTTGAGTGAGGTTCAAGTTACTTGTTTTCAGAACCAGGAGTAAGACTCATACTTTGATCTAATCTTTCTCTCCAATCTCTTCCCCAGTTTTTCATCTTACAGCTCTTTTTTGTGGTCTGGCTGGGCAGCACTGTTTTCTAAAGTTGTGGTTGTTCAGTGATGCTGAGGTTGGCCTGTCACTGTGTTGCAGTCTTAACATGAAGTGTACAGATACCTGGCTTCATGCTGAGCGCTGTTGCTGTAGTCGCTGCTGTTGTCTGTAGGTGAATTGGTCTGGCTGTTCTGTTCTGCTCTGTTCCAGGGAAGTCCTATTCGAGAACTCTGCTGCAGGGGGTGGTACCTCTTCTCCCACGGGAAGACTGTGAGATCCGTTATGGTCAGAAGTTCACTAACCGCATGATTTGTGCTGGGAACCTCTCTGAAGATAAACGCGTGGACAGCTGCCAAGGTGACAGTGGAGGACCACTCATGTGTCAGAGGTCAAATGGACGCTGGGTCATTTTGGGGATCACTTCCTGGGGTTATGGCTGTGGTCGGAAGGATTCCCCTGGTGTGTACACAAAGGTCAGCAAATACGTGCTCTGGATCAAGAAAGTCACCAAGCTAAAATGAAAATGCCTGAGCTCTAGGAACGTCAACATGTGGTACTTCTGCCATGCAGCAGCAGAAGACTGTGGCTTCTGGCCTGTGACTGTTTACTTTATTGTTGGACACTGGGAGAAGACTTTAATGTCGAACTGGGAGAAAAATGGTTACGGCTGATAAGGTCCTTGGTTTCACTTTTGTCTGTAAGCTCTGAGCAGAGGAAGCAGATGCACACCAGTATGAATGATTAGTCTGTGTTGCTCTGACTCTCTGAATCCTGTAACACAGTGACAGCTGTTCCTTTGCCCTGGGACACAGAAATGATAGAAGTGGAGAGATAACCTGCCTCTGCAAATCTACTCCTGGAAAAACGCTATAAGGAGAGGTGAGATGCTTGGAAGATGGTACCAGGCTCTGGCATGGTGGAAATCTTCAGATATTTTTTTATAATGACTCTCTTCAGCTCCAGGAATCAGATGATTTGACCTGAGCTGAGGAACAAGCCAAGCTTGGATTTTTTTTCCTTCCCTGCTACATCTCTGGGGGGAACCTTTTCCCTTCTGAATAGAAGGTCTGCTCCCATGTGATAATTTTTAAGTCTCTGTCCTGGCTAAGAGATGCTTGTCCCTCCTGCTGTAATGCTCTGTCACGTGTTTCCAGCTGCCAGATGCTATGGTTTTATTGCTGCTTTCTCAGTACTTTTGTGATGGGTCTTATTTTCTTTGCTTAAGGCAGCATCTCCTAGAATCAATCAGTTGTTGCTGTGAGAGTAAGTCTTCATTTTTAAGAAATAATGTAGTGTCAGTCTCCAACAATGAGCTGTTGAATCATGATTTAACAGCACTGTGGGAAATTTCTCTTGTTATCTTATTCAACAGGTATTAGCTGCCCTTTATTTGTGGTGTTAGTCTTCAATATCTCTGTGTTCACTGTTCTTCCTTGAAACATGGAAATACTCCTAGGGTATAGAAGCACCTCAAGCAAATTACTCACTCCTTGTGTAAAAGAGTAAGTGTGCTGCGAAGCAGCTTCCCACTTTCCTGAACTGTGTCCTGTTCTCTGGACTGTGCTTCCTCTCTCCTTTGCACCATTTCTCTTTCTATTTCTCTCAGTGCAAGTAAACTGGCTTAACGGGAGGGTATGCGAGCTCTGACATCAAGCTGTACCCCTCAGCCTCACCAGAAATAATGCTGGGAGAAAGCAGGCATTACTGAACACTTCAGTTTCTTCCTTCTCCCTCATCTGAACACATTAACAGTTTTCTCTTGGGCCTTAACCACTTCTGTAAGTTAACATACTGTTCTCAAGTAGGTGGAAAGATCGAAAAACAGACAGAAGGGCTAAGTGCATGAACAGTCATGCAGTGCACAGAATCTTCTTGCAATGTATAGACAACAGGTCTCCTTAGGAACTGGGGCAGGGAGCTGTGATGTATAACCAAGAACTTGAACGTGGTCTGATAATACAGGATGGGACAGGATGAAACCTGTGCCAGATGCGCATGTTTTGGCTGCACTGAGGTGCTGTGGGGTAGGCAATGACTGGGTCAAGCTCTGGCCTGCTCTCTGTAAGGTCTGCACTCAAGTCACCGTGATGTTCACTAGGTATTGGGGGAGGCAAGAACAGGAGGCAGAGCACAGCCTGTGTGTTAGCAATGTCATATTACAGGCCAAGTGGTGACAGCATCCTAGAAATTGCCTTGGGTTCAATAAGTACCGGTTGCCTAAAGCTTTAATTTGTCTGCTATAAAACAGCTTAATGTAAGTGCTAGGTGGCTGGGTTTTGTGTGTGAATGCTGAACTAAACAGTTCCATGTATCCTCATCAGGAGTTACTGGGTAGTTGGGTAACTAGTGCTCCAGTAGACTGTTTCAAATCTTTCTTGGAAACAAATTCTAAAAGGAATTGTAGGAATTTTTAAAACATGTAATGACAGAACCCCTGCAAACTGGCCTTTGAGCCAGGTCTGAGCTGTTCATGCCTCTTTTTGAGAGGTTGAATGTCTGCAGTGCAACTCGTGTGGATAACCCTCTTTGAAGTGCCAGGTTTGATCCTATGGCAGCACCATGCTCGGCTCCATGCTGGCTGTGTTGTCCTACTGCTGCTGGCAGAGTCCCTAAAGACGAAGGCTGCAGACTGCTCCTATCTCCCAAGAATGAAAATGACAGAAGGACTGAAGGAGGTTATGTCACAGGTCTCTGGTTTTGCTGGAGATCAGCTAAGCCCCCCCTAAGCCATCATGGTACAGCAACTTAAATGGAGTTGCTGTGTCTTGGGTACTGTCACATCTCTAGTTTAACCTGGTTTGATCTATCAATTTTCACAATTTTTTCAATCATAGAAACACCCTAATGTTCAAAACCATATAGAATCATAGAATCATCGAGATTGGAAAAGACCTTCAAGACCATCAAGTCTAACTGTCTGCCCTACAGTGTGTAAGCGCTGTATCATCTCCTGAAACACCACATAGTTATTTCCTTAAGAGTACTTAGCTGGTTGCCATTGCCAGTTAGAATAAATTATCATGTACCACAAGTGAGATGCAGGTCTGGCACCATGAAAACTGTGAGAAAGCTTGCAATTAAAGTCCTGTGAGTCCTGCATGAGCCAGGAAGAAGCAAGGAAATACCCAGTCTCCTTGACCTACTTTTCCACCTTACTGGTACTGTAGGCAAGCCTGCCATTACTCTGCTCAGTTGTCCTGACCTGTTTCAGAGCACCATTACTGCTCTTTACTGTTTAAACTGCAAACCACAGTCGCATGATTTGTCACCAAGGCTTACTGGAACTGCCTGGTGAGGTAAGTGGCACCCAGCCACCCTAGGACTGTGTTTTGAACCTCACGTTAGCCAACAGCAGGTCTTTCAAAGGACAGTACATGTGAATTTGTAAACAAATATTAACAGCCTTTCCTTTGAGGGAGTTTTGTTCTTGGCCTTCTTAAATGAATTACTTGCATTGCTATTATTAGAATGAATAACAGAAGTATGAGTACTTGGTCTTCCAGGTGTTGTACATACGCTATGCACTGTCCTCTCGTGCTTCTTCTTTTTCCAAAGTGTGATAGTTTATGTCCCTAACTTATAAAAACCTTATGGAATGTAACTAGCCTTCATCTTCCCTATACATGTTTAATCCCTTATTTAATCCAACTAAGCTCGCAGCCTTAACTTTCTCTGGCAGTGAGAACCAATATAATTTTATTCTTCACAGCACATAATTTCTTTTTATGGTTCCTGAATTAATTGCCTTTTGTTTTCCTTGAACCTCATCTCTCCTTGTGTTCTCAGCTATAAGAGGAAATAAGAGGTCTGGTTTCATATTCTCCGTTGTCCCTTACCTTAGAGAGAGTTCCTTTTCCGAAACTGTGTCTTCACTGTCTCTCTTCAATCCACACTGTCTAGGTATCTGACACCATGCTGACTGTCTCTCCATGTCTGCTCTTTCCATGCCTGGATCTTTGGTTCCCCAGAGGAGGCTGTGCCATCTGCTGATTCTTTTCAGTATTATTTTCTCTAGTTGGTGATGCTCTGAGTTATTTCAGTGCTGTGTGTGTATGATGTATGTATGTAAGAGCAGCTTTACACTTCCTAGTGTGGTCTTGCTGTCAGCCTAGACACAGTGGCATGAAAACCCACTAAGGCTGGTTCCCTCCATATCTCAGGCAGGTGCAGCAGGCCCTCTGAGCTAAGGGCAGTCACTACAGTATATCTGAGGAGCATAACACATTTCTAAGCAGGCAGCTCCTCAGTAGCTGTGTAGAGCTTTGCCGTGACTGACATCTGTAAGGGCCAACACAGACTGTCTTTGCAGTGTTAGTCTGTCGGATAAGGCTAATGCACTTACACTGTTTCCAGGAGCTGAGAACTCACTCACTGTTGCTGGTGGCTGCACCGTGCCACAGGGATGCTGTGAGGCAACTTCCTACAGCATTTAACCAGCATGGCACGTGATGGTTAAGTGAGAAAGGAACATCACTGTGACTGGCTGGGACCATTGGTAGGAGTAAACACATGACCATGGTGAGGGTCTAAGGAGCAGCTATTAGTGCTCCACGTAACCTTCCTTGAGGGAATACATCAAAGCTGTACACACAAAGGCTGATGCAGAGCCAACGTCTTCCTGACCTGCTGTGCCTGCAGGTATCCTTATCAGCTCCATCTTGACGCTAGTCCAGGCTTGGGCCAGCTGAAGCTGGATTAAAGATTTATCCTTTTTCCTGTAGCTGAACGTTGTTCTGACTGTTTGTACGAATTATGTTGTACGCTGTAATTAATCAGACAGCTGTTTATTAACCTGGACAGGATGTCAATTATCCTTGTAGTCCTTGTACAACTGCAGCAGAGAATAACTGATCTGTTTCTCAGAGGTGTTACTGGAGGCACTACTGAGGAACAGAACATGGGTATTTGCTATCTCAGGGGTAAGAGGACCTGGCTTTTCTCCATCTTCTTTCCTTTTTGAAGCCAATATCCTGAAGCCTCTCAACACCAAAAAAGCTGCAGTGATCCATCAACCCCTCAAAGACAGATTTTTTTTTGGTGTCTACTGAAAGCTTCTGAGGGATGGATTGCACTCTGATGTTGAACACTGTACTGACAGACTTGCTGGGAGTTTATTGCAGCTAGAGGGAACTGAGTGGTCTCCAGTGGTAACCAACTTATGACCACTCCTTGTGGATGGAACACGGCACTGTGATCTGCACCGATGTACATCTCTTGAGCTGTATTTTCATTGTTCAGACAATGTTTAATTTCCCACATCAAGAATTAAAACTTGCTGGGGTAGTAGCCTACGCGGTCCTATTACAATCCCTTTCTGCTAACCAGGGGCTGAGTACCTCTGAAATCAGTTATGTGCCAAAACTTTCATGTCCCATGGATCAACAGCAATGGCTCACAAGGCACGCTAATAAATGGATTACATGGTGACTGTATGGGGCTCCGTCTTATTTTTAATAAAGAAATCTGTTCCAAGGGCAGGTCTTAGATTATTTTTTTTCATTATTGAAAGCTAATTACATTTCTGTAGTAATGTCATTTTTAGAGCAGCTTCAATGTGATAAAGCATGTTCCAAAGTCAGCATCATGTTGGCAGCCATTACAGTGAAATGCAGTGGTTTTCAAATCACGCATTTTTGGTCATTTGGAACAGGTAAGGGGTATCTGCATGTCAGCTCATTGCACTTAAATCTGATCTGTTGCATCCTGTTATAAGATTACAGGTGGTCTTTCTGTACTACCTTTGAACAAACTTGTTCAGCATGACCAGCCTAGGATTCACGTGTCACCACTATAAGAATCAAAACCAGCCTCTGGAAAAGTGGCAGCGAGAGGAGGGAGATGCAGCCTGAATGAGCCACCGATGGAAGAAGAGTGTTCTACTTCCTACCACCACCACCCACCATAGAAATCTGCGTTGCTGCATAAAAAAATCTGTTTTGAAAAATAGCCTAGCTCCTTGCAAGGTCAGTGTTACTGCGACAACTTTCCTAAGTCCTTAGTGTTAAGCTGGTGCTTGGTTTGGCTGGTTGCCTGCAGACCAGTGTACTGCAGTGTACACGTGTGCATGTGCCAGCTCCAGCCTGCTGTGGGGAACTGGATGCACTCACTGAAGAGCCGCTTGTGGTTAACACCTCTCTTGCTTCATGTCTGCCTTTGGGGTTATCTACACCTGCTTATGTTTCCTCTGTTGTTTGTGCTAAAGTGGCCTTTAGATGGCCTTCCATGTGTGAGCAGGCACTGTCCCAGCAAGTCAGCTCAGCAACGCTCTTCTGGAGTCACTATCTGAGAAAGAAACGAAGTCGAAGCTGTGGTCCAGGTTATGTGTCTGTCAAGTATCCTGTTTGTATTAAAGCACTTGACTGCTGCCTTCATGTGGTGAAAAGGTTTGGGAGGAGTGTATGACATGAGATTACTCATTTCAGATTGCCAGCTGTGGGATAGCTGGCTTTGGACTTCGAAACCATAATATTAATCAGGAGGGAACTGGACTTTACTTGATGCAGCTTTCAAAGTAGGATAACTACAATATTCATCAAAAGAGAGCATGGTGGGCACTCTGGTACCACCACTGATATTAAAAAATTTTTACTTGGTGGTACAGAGTTAAATTGAGTTGGCAGCTGGTCACAAGCAGTGTTCCCCAGGGCTCAGGATTGGGGCCAGTCTTGTTTAACATCTTGTCAGTGATCTGGATGAGGGCTTTGAGTGCACCCTCAGCAAGTTTGCAAGTGACACCAAATTGAGCACGTGTGTTGATCTGCTTGAGGGTTGGAAAGATCTGCAGAGGGACCTGGACAGGCTGGGTTGGTGAGCCAAGGTCAGTTGCATGAGGTTTAACAAAACCAAGTAACAGGTTCTACACTTCAGTCACAATAACCCCATTCAATGCTACAGGCTTGGGGAAGAGTGGCTGGAAAACTGCTTGGTGGGAAGGATGTGGGGGTGCTGATTGACAGCCAACTGAACATGAGTTGCATGTTCAGCAGCATATCAAGGTGGCCAAGAAGGCCAACAGAGCATCCTGGCCTGCATCAGTCATAGTGTTGCCAGTGGGACTACTTAAATGACTAGTGCCTGTACTCAGCACTACTGAGGCATCACCTGAAATATTGTGTTCAGTTTTGGGCAACTCAGTAGAAGAAGGGCATTGAGATGCTGGAGTATGTCCAACGAAGAGCAACAAAGCTAGTGAACTGGAGTTGATTAGTCTGGAGAAAAGGAGGTTGAGGGGAGACCTTATCGCTCTTTATGACTATGTGAAAGATGTGGAGAGGTGGGTGCTGTTCTCTCCTCCCATTGAAAGGCAATGTCCTCAAGTTGTATCAGAGGAGGTTTAAGTTGGACACTAGGAAAAATGTCTTCACTGAAAGAACAATACCTGACAAACATATTGGAACAGGCTCTCCAGAGAAGTGGTAGAGTTGCCATCCTTGGAGGTGTTCAAAAAACATGTAGATATAGCACATGATTTAGTGGACATAGTGATGTTGGGTTGATGATTTGACTTGATGATCTTGGAGGTCTCTTCCAACCTTAATAATTATGTGATATTCACAGCCTATGCCAGCCCTGGGACTCGGGAGCTAACAGCAGGTACTTGTCAGAGGTTTCCACAAGAAGTAGTCATGCTGTGACTTGCTGTCATGTTTGCCTGACCTGCTAGCCTGGACAACAGGCTGTCCTCATGGTGAAGGCAGGGAGCATGAGGGCGATTTACCCTGCCCACTTAACTGGACAACTCAGCTGAAACCACTGTAAACATTTATGCTTCTCTGTTATCTGTTATTTTCATCTCGAAGGCAGAACAAAACCCCTTCAAACAACAACAAAACAACCCCCATTTTGTAGTTTAAATAAGCTGCTCTGCATAAAACTGAGCTGTAAACAAAGAAGAATATGTGCCAAGTGTTAGCTCCTCTTTAACTCCCTTCCCACTTGCGTGTGCAGGCTTGCTGAAGATAAAGAGGGATTACAAGCTCTGAGTACTGGATGAAGACCTGTTTAAGAGGTAAGTACAAGTGTGCTATTCAGACTACTGATATATTGACAGTTAGAGTTGTGTGAAGGGATGTGCTGTGAAACACTGTTTTGCTTTACCAGGGAAAGGGGAACATGAATGTGCTTTGAGGCTGGCTGAGAAGAACGTGGGGGTTAGTAAAACAGAAGTGTCTGGTTGCCAGCCTTGAAGTGCAGATAAAGAGGAGAGAAGAGAACAACTCATCTTCAAGCAGAAGAGCTAAGTGGATGAGATGTTCCAGGTAATTTTCCAGGGCTTGGGTCTGTAACAGCCTGGCACTCTTGCCAAAGGGGAAAATTACTGTGAAAAATGTCTTCAGTGTCAGTCAAGAGACCACGCCTGAGACCCCCAAGACCAACTGCGCAGATGCAAACAGGATGATGACAATTGTAGTATCCCTTCCTGTTTATGCATATGTATGAAAAGATTGTATATAGCCTGATGAATTCTGCTTTGCGGTACGCACGCCTTCTGTGCGTCCGCCAGCGATAATAGATTACCTCCCCAAAAACTCTAAACAGAGTACTTGGGCCTTTCCATTCATCACTACTGAACACAGTGGGTTTTTTTAGAACCAGTAACTAAACACACAGCAGTAGAGCTCCTTTGCTTCAGGTTTACCACCTTGTTATCTCTAGCAAGACTAAGAAAGAGATTCTATGATTCAACTATACTGAGGTCTCAACTCAAACACTTTTAACTCTCCAAATATTTAAACAACAGCTAGGTTGGTTAAGACTTTAGAAATCTTTGTTGTCCTACAAGGCTTGTCTTTGCAGTTGCGCTCGTGTAACTGACGCAACTTTGCTGTTGATGCTTGGGGACAATGCGCTGTTGGAATTGAATGTGATGGCTCTGTTCATGTAGGGCAGGAGTGTCCACACACTATATGCCTGAATAAATAAGTAAAGGGCATGCCATTACTCACTAAATTCCTACTACTATTATTTTCAACCATCCTGAATAAATATAGGTTTCCAGATTCAACACTAAATATGACAGAGTTACATATATCTACTTTTCGTCTCCTGAGAAGACATGGGAAATTACCGTGGGAAATGCATTAAAGTTTGGGTGGTAAGTTTTACAGGACTTTGTCAGAGCATTTTACAGGCAATGGCTGAAAATTAAGATCTGCCTAAAAAACAAACTGGTAGTCTTTGAATCAGCTCACAGAACAATCAACTGTCAGTACCTACTGAGGGCTGGTCACCTGCCTAGAGAGGAGAGCTGAAAATAGAGCAGCTGATTTAATCTAGGAATCCCTAAGTCTCCCAAGGTGGAGGATCCTGTTCAAAAATCTTCTCTTCTGAATACTTCAGGTGTACAGGGGCTACGGTGGGTCTGTAGACCCTTTGGCTGAAGCAGAAGAGTTTAACCTTGGACAGTTTAAAGTGTATCCCTGAGAACAAGGAGTCAGAGATATCTGAAGAATGTAAACAACTGACCGTGCTGGGAGAAACTTGATAAGAGATGAGCAAGGGGTGTATGAAGCTGAAATGCCAATGGCCACTTGTTTATATATGTGTTGTACCAGTAAAATAAGGACACCTGTGTGCAGAAAGGGTATAAAAAGGAGCTAGCTGCATTAATAGAGTATCTTCTTTGACTGCTTGCACATTGGTTTTGACTCTGTGTCGCACGTCCACCCCAACCGCGACTTCTGGTGACCCTCGACGTGCAAGATCCACAGAATGGCGGGAAGAGCCGAGAGGGTGGAGGCCGGTATAGTGGCACAGCGGGGAGAGCTGCTACAGGATCCTGTCTTTTGAATCGACATGTGGTGATTAGGTGAGCTACCGGCGACAAAATGGGCATTAACCTCTTGAAAGAAGAGAGTATTATACTCTCTATGTGGAAACTGGTATTGAAGGAAAAGGGGGTTAGCCTGGCAGAATTGCCTTTAGGGAAAATACTGCTTTGGTGTAAGAAACAAGGATTTGAAGCAAATACCGTAACTGCTTTAGTATACCTAAGTGGCAAGAACTAGGAGGGAAGCTTTTTGATGAAGGGGGTGATCCCATGACAGCGATGCCTGCAGAGGCACCGTCATTGCAAACGCGAGTCCAGAAACAAGTTATCTCGGGAGACCCAGGGTGTAAGGGCAGTAAGCTTTCACGGCAAACCTGGGAGCTACCTCCTTTATCGATTACTCAAAAGCCTGACAGTCTCTTGAAACCTTCAGCGGAGATTCCATTTGATCCAGGAGGATGGACTTTGAGAAATACCTAAATGTATGTCCCCCTGACTCGCACAGACCCAGAATTTTTTGCATGCGATTGCCAAGATTTATGTATTAACTCGTCAAGGTTTGAGGACTGTATGTTATCGTAACCTGAAAGCCTGCCGTGCGAGTGCAGGTGACGAGACCCCCCTACACCCCCTCCCCGCCGAGACCCCTCTGGCCGGGAGGCGCGTGCAGGGCTCGGGCGGAGGGCGCCGGCGAAAGTGCAGGCGCCGTGAGCGGCGGTGGCCGGAGAGCAAAGGAGTCGCTTGGCTGGGGCACGGGACTGTAAATCTAAGAGTTGTGGGAACCCTGGGTCAGGCGCTGGATCCTACCACAGGAAGACTCGAGCTGTAAGTACTCAAATTGTGAAGCTGGAATGAATTTTTGCTTGTATTCTCATCAGCAAACCGTGTACGGAACTTGAGACGGACACAAACTGCAGAAGTCGTGGGTGCGCGGACGGTGTTTGGGGGAGGAGCAGCGGCCGGCAGCTCCCCCCCCAACCCGCCCATTCCAGCGGCTGAGAAGCGGCA
>JAOXOE010000632.1:10067195-10079079 GCA_028565055.1 Phoeniculus purpureus | reverse complement strand
CGCTGCCCGCGGCGCCGCCCGCCGGCCCCCGAGCCGGGCTCTGCCCCCCAACTCTGCACGCGCCCCCATGAGGCCGGACCCACTGCCCGCCGCTCGCCGGCGCCGGTGACGAGCCGCCGGGAGGTCGCGCCGTCCCCGCTACGGGTGCCCCGGTCCCGCCGGGCCGTTTTTAAGCCTCCGGGAGCGGGAGGGAAGTTGTCGCCCGCCTCCACCTGCCCTGCCCCCTCCTGCCCTCGCCCTTCCTCCGGTTCCTGCTCCGAGTGAGACAAGCACAAGCCTGGCAGGGTCGGCCTGGCGCGCAGGACCTGCTGTCGCACAGGCAGCGCCGAGCAGGAACCGGCCCTGTCCCGCGTCTTCCCGCGCCGGGGCCGCTGCCGTGGGCAGCCCAGGGAGCCGCCGTGTGCCCTGTCCCGCCCGGCGGCCGCTCCCGAGACCGGCCAGTCCCCCCGCCTCCAGTACATTTTGTGGACATAAGCATTTTTTTTCAGCTTTTAAGAGGTCCTGGGATTTGGTTGGTTGGTTTTGTTTTGTTTTTGTTTTTTTCCGAGACATTTTTACTAGCTTCCCTTTAGTTCGTTTCCTGCTTCTTCCACCTCAGAGAGCGCTGGCTCTGTTTTTCCTGGTACTGTAGTATGGGGATCGAAGCAAAATAGAGATTTTTAAGTATTGCAGGAACCCTCAAGCCCATCCACCTAAGACTGAGCAGTGCTGTAGCTGTCTCTCTTCTTTTGCCCCCGCGTCATCCGTCGGATGTGATGGAACTCATGTTTGCAGAGTGGGAGGACGGGGAGAGGTTTTCATTTGAAGACTCGGATCGCTTTGAAGAGGACTCTCTTTGTTCCTTCATCTCAGAGGCAGAGAGCCTTTGCCAGAACTGGAGAGGATGGAGGAAACAATCGGCCGGACCCAATTCTCCCACTGTCAAAATGAAAGGTGAGGTTTTCCCCAAGTTTCATTGGGGTGCTTTTTGAGCTTGTGGAAGTTGTGGGGCAAGGGGGTTTGGCAGGTGAGGAGATGTACAGACAAATGTCAAAATTGCAAAAGAGAAGTCTTTTTTAGGATCATTGTCAAGGTAATTTTTGACCAAAGATTGAAACAGAAAATTTACTGGGGATCTTGGGACAGAACTGTCTTTTGGGTGAGTTGTTCTCACCTGCCTGTGCTCCACAGGATTGCACTGCTGCTTTGCTGCATAAGTTTTGTGGGCTGCTTCTTGGAAATCTGAAAACAATTCCCTATAAGCAAACTACAGATTTGTCTGGCAGTAACTGGAAATATACAGGCCCACTCTTGCTGTGGTTGAGATACAAAAAGCCTCTATGAAACCTTTGTGTAACTGTTATAAAACTGCTCATGTGGAGGCATGTAAGCCCTCATTATTGTATAGAACACTGTTTTCCTGGTCTGCTTGTTTACATTTCTCTTTATTGTAGTCAATTAGTAAACTTTCTTTTGCACTAGTAGAGCAAGAGGTTCTTAAGACTGGCATGGAGAAGTCAGCAAACTACAGCAGATCTGCTTCAAGAGTTGTTATAGTTCCTTTCTTTTGATAGTAATTTATTTATAATAGCAGACAGGAAAGTAGATAACATTTGCAATTAAAAATATTTAAAATTGCCATATAGTTATTAAGTCTTTCCTTGATTATTTTTTTAAGTGAAGAGTATATTTTATTCTGATGCATCTGGGCCCCAAATTCTGGTGTGTTTATACCACTCAGAGCTGGACACATAGTTAACAGAAATTGCACGAGCCTTTTCTACGCTTCCTTTTATCACCTTTCTTTTCTTTGAATCTAGCATCAGTACCTTTCCTGTTTCTGCTGACCTTGGTGAACATCTCCTACCTCATTAATGCCACCCTATTTAGAACTGCAAAACTTCATTCTCTTCTAAGCGTTGGCCATGTGTGAACAGAGAATGTAATCGATGCTGAGTTGTGCTGTCATCTGTCAGTGTTATGCTATGGTTAAATGTTCACTTGTCATTGGGTCAGAACCAGAAAGCATACTTTGCATTCACTGTAGGCCAAAGTTAAAATTTTTTAGTAAATTTGAGTGCTATCCCTAGTCCCAGGTAACTGCCTGTGTCTCCTGACTGCTCAGGATTAGAGTTGTGGATAGGGCAGAAACATTTTAAAAACTCCACCTCCAAACGAGGGGGAGACAGAAACGCTGAGTACACATCTGAGTTGAATGGCTCTCTTGGATCATGCTGCTGGGACACATTGGTTTTAGTATGGAACATTATTCTGGTGTAAAGAAGAGGAACAGTGGTGCCATTGTGTTTTTTAAAGCTGTGAATCCTGAGATGTACAAGTAAATATTGGACACCAGACAAAGCATATGAACTTCACGTTTTGTGTTAGTCTTCCTGCATGTGTTGCTGAAAAGGTGACAAAGTTCTGAAATATGCTGCTGTGGAAATAAAGATGTCTCTAGTTTGGCAGAGGTGTGTGAATCTGGTTTGTACAGACCTACAAGGCAGATGGATGTTTGAAAAATTGATCAGTTTTGTTTAACTTTGAGATGCTTTTGGCCAGCTATTCTCTACTGGTTTGCTCTGTGATTGTGTTTTTCTGGGTCTTGGCCCAGTTCTTGTAGTTCTCTTGACTACATTAAAAGCTAGCAGCAATTGCTCTCTCTGCTGTCGTCTGCTGTGTAAACTACTTCAGTAGACTGTATGTATTTGCAGTCTTCAGTCTCTTTTCTGACATGAGAAACACAATAGCTAGCATTATAGTTGTGGCAATTGTAATTATTTACACCATGTTGAGATGTGGCTGTTCAGCTTTCCACAAACCCACATAGCCAAGGATTGTATTGCTTGCAGTTGGTTCATGTTTTTTAGGTTTTGTTTGCAGTGAGACTTAATTCCTTCAAATGAAAGTTTTACTTTCACTGAAGAGAGACATTCTGAAAGAATACCAAGGCTTGTCTTAAGGTCTTTGCTGGCAGTTCCCGGGCTCTTGGTCAGAGTTATTTTGAGAAGTATGTGAACATGGATTTACTGCCTAAATAATTATTTGTCCACTTGATGAAGTCACACATGGTACTACTAGCGTGGCACACTTGCAGATACCTTACACAGTGTGTTGCTAGTGAGTCTAGCCTGACAACGGATCTGTCAGCATCAGGGATCTTCTTGGATTTCAGCTCCTGTACCATTTTAATTATCACCTCTTTTTGACAATGATTTTCTAGTTAGAGAAAACAGTTTGTATTGAGAACTTGCCAGATCCTGAGGTTGTCAGTTGCAGTGAACCTTCTAAAATGGGACCATTTGGTGTGTTTTCTTTTCCATAGTTCACCATTTTGCAATGGCCTGTGATGTAGTTGCCCATGCAAACAAAAAGTGAGTTTAGACACTCAGGTTTTTGGTTAAATGCTAAGGGAAAATAGGAGGAACTGTATTCTGTTAGGCCTTTCCTTCAGATTGAAGCTCAGCCCATGTTTTGATTTGGAATCAGCCACACAAGTTACATAATAGAAAGGGTTTTAAGCTTTTCTAATTGTTTTCTGTTTGTCCTTGTGAGCCTCCAATTCTTCACTAATTGGTTCAAACAGAGTCCTCCTGATGGAAATGCTGTTGGCTGGGGAATCCTGTTGGCTGAGGAATCGTCTTAAAGAAACAAACTACCTGCACACACAGCACTTATTGGTTCAACCATAAGCTGAGTTATTCACTTGTTTGTTTGGCAGTCACCCTGTCAGCTTGCTAGAAAGATGATGGAAGATGGAGAAAAATGTCCAAGTTTGGAGGGGAATTCTTGATAAAATTTGGTGTATTGAGTAGTTATTTCAAAAAACAGGTGTGTAACTGAATTGTTTTCCATATGTAATTATCGCTTTGGTGACATCCTCTTACAACCATTTGATTACTTTATTGAAAAGAGTTTTCTCTTTAAATGTGGAATTGCTCACATGAAGGAGGAGTGCACTGCATCCACTTTATGGATGCCCTTGGGTTTTGAAACTGCTCTGAATCTCCACTGATTCACCTGTACTAAAATCCCAGGGGAAACTTCAGCAAAGCATATCAATGTTTTCATAATTTTGAATGCCTGCTGCTACAATAAGAAAGCCTAATTGTTTTCTCATTAGGCTGCCTTGCTTACTTGTTTTTATCCCCTTTTTTTCATTTTGAATGAGATAATGCTTGTAACTGATCTGTGGCCATTGCCTGTATACATCATTGATTAGAAGCTTTCTGCTGTACTAGACAGACACGGGATTCAGCTCTGAAGTTAAGATGAATGGATGTTTTGAGGAACAATGTCCTTGCAATATATTCAGAATAATCTGGTTCCTCAAGTTGGTTTGTGGCTTTTGGTTTTTCAGTTTGGTTTTTTGTTGGTTTGTGTGTGAGTTCACTTTCTTCCGTATCAAATTCCTTTCCACCAGTCATTACCTTCCTGCCAGAAAGTGCCATTTCATAACTCTTCTGAACAGTCCTTTCCCCAAACTATCATGAGAGCCATTATGATCTTCTCATTTCCCTTCTCACTTTCATTGGTAACTGAAGTCAGCCTAGTGTTTCTGCAAATGTTTTATTACCAGCTATCTTCACATAAGGATTTTTGTTATTTTTCCAAACCCACTGTGGCTTTGTTTCTTCTTGAAAGCTTCTAAGCTCTTTCCAACCCTTAGTCCTTTCTCTTTCACAGTTGCTGAAGCACAAATGTTTACCAAACACTTAAGAAGTTGTGATGAATACTGTGGGATTGCTAGATAGTGTGTTCACAACTTTTTTGCTCAGTTTGTATTTGCTCATTCACTCCAGATTTTGTTGGAAGTGTGCTGATGAATTATGTTGAAACTGTTTTCGGTAGAGAAGCTGGTGAGAAAGCTTGGAGTACTTTTTTTCTTTCCTTTACTGTGAGCTTGAGCCATGTTATACTATATGGCCAAACCCCCCCCAGACTTAATGAAGAATTGGTGCAGGCAGTGATATCCTAGAAAATGTTCTCATTATCCAGCCCCAGACCGTTTATGTTCTTACAAACTGTTAGGAGTACCCATGTCAAGATCTGGGCACAGTGCCTCAAAAATACAAGTTGTAGAGAGGGAATCTCTGGTGGGGAATAGACAGAGCTTGAGGTGAGAATATGATCAGTTTAGAGAGACAACCTGATCGAAGT
Source organism: Phoeniculus purpureus (assembly GCA_028565055.1). Taxonomy (NCBI): domain Eukaryota; kingdom Metazoa; phylum Chordata; class Aves; order Bucerotiformes; family Phoeniculidae; genus Phoeniculus; species Phoeniculus purpureus. Next base: position 10,073,940 of record JAOXOE010000632.1, on the reverse strand, counting down.
CTGAGCAGTGTCTATACTGGTAAAATGACAGTGACTTGATGTTTTCATTAATTTCTATAGACAAAGAATAAATGGCTTAGAGAGCAGCACTCCAACTTTGTGATTCTATGACTCTTCCTCATTGTTGCCAGTAACTAATAAATTAGGATTAACCCACTTGCTCTTGCAGAAAACCACAAGCCAAACATGTAGTCTCTTTCAAATTCATGCAGTGCTCTTCAGAGTTGGTTGGTTGTTTTTGGTTTTGTTTTTTTTTTTTTTTTTTGAGAAGAAAGTTGGTGTCATCCAAAATGTGTCCACTGCTTGAGCCTGCTGAAACTGCGAATGAAGACTGTGGTTCATTGCTGGTTTGTTAATTACTATTACTCTGTTGACATAGTACAAACTCAATAACTGAAGTTATTAAGCAAGGTATTCTTTATTTCTCGGCACCAGGCAGCATGGGGGATCTCTCCTTGCCAGACGTGTGCACTGACTCCAGGTTCAGATCGCACATTTATACAATATAATCATACATATTCAGTAGCTTATTAGCATAAACTCTCCCAGATAGAGGTGCATAATGGGGTGGAGGGGCTTGCTGATGTCTTATCTTTGCAGTATATTTGCAAAAAATCTTGTCTTGCAGCATCTCTGCAAAAAATCCTGTCTTGCAGGTTGTTATCTTGTTTGCAGGCTGTTAAGCTTATCTTTGTTGACAAGCTCAGCCCATGCCCCCATATGTTCCATATATTTTCAAGACCAGCTTTGTAACTCAAACCAGGGACCCTTAGTATAGTCCTCAGTTTGTTGGCATCCTTACCTAGAGGTGTTTACCCAGAGGCCTTTTAATACAGCAAATTTCATTTGTGTGTTCTTACAGGGATTCCATATAAAGGCACATGGAATCCTGTGCATGGTGTTAATGCTCGAATGACCTGATAGTTAACATATTCCGAAACAACAGTAACATTTATAATGGGGATTGTAAGCGTAATGTGCGGTTTCAACTTCAGGGGTCTGGTATTTTATGAAGTTCGCTGTTTGTCTGGTGCTGTCTAGACTCTGCTGTAGTGAATCCAGGTGGGCCGTTGATTGCAGTGATGGTGGTTAACAGCACTTGGTAAGGTCTAATCCATTTTTCCTGAAGTAGGTCTCCTGAAAAATTCTTAACGTATACCCAGACCCCAGGATTAAGAGGATGGATAGGATTATCTAATCCTCATGCCTGGGACTCTAACACACACATGTTAATCTGGTCTAGTTGTTTTTTTAAAGCTATTATATATTGCATCAAAAGTTGTTCCCCCACCTGGCTCTAGTCCTCTCTCTGAGATGGTATGTAATACAGTCTGCTGTACAAAATTTCAAAGGGACTTAAGTCTTTCTTGGCCTGTGGCTTGGCTTGTATCCTTAGCAGTGTTAAAAGTAGGGCCTGGTACCAGTACATGTTAGTTTCCTGACAAATCGTGGCAATCTGTTGTTTAATTAGATGGTTCATTTTTCTGCTTGTCCACTTGCTTGTGGCCTGTTAGGAGTATGTAATTGCCAATAAATCCCTTGCCTATTGCTTGATTTCAGCAGTAAAATATGTTCCTCAATCTGAGAACCTTGCAGAAGGTACCCCAAATCTGGGTATTATTTCATGTAACAAGGCCTTGGAAGCTTCCATAGCTTTGTTTGTTTGACAAGGGAATACATCTGGTCTCGAAAAGGTATCCATTAACATCAACAGGTTGAGGTATCTCAACCTCCCCACTTTTCTTGGAGGTTCTAAAAAGTTGATTTGCCAATGTTCTCCTGAACAATTTCTTTTGCCAATATCTTCCCACTGTACTTTGGACACTGTATTAGGTTTATTTTGTAAACAAACTTCAGTGTTGTGTAACCTGCTTCACTGTGGAATATAAATTATGACTTACCAATTTTTGGTTTAAATACATATAGAGTGTGTCTGCACCCCAATAAGTCTTGTAATGTTCATTGTGGATTATTCTCCACAGAATATTGTGGAGAATAATGACATGATTGCCAGGGTATATAGGAGTCTATTAGAGTGTTCTTTTCCTCCTAAGTCATTGATCAAATTCCAGTCTTCTAAGTATATCTAGTTTAGACTGGGGAATAGAGATCTTGCCATCTGGAATTAAAGGCTCAACCCTTACCTTTTCTGCTGCTTGTTTGGCTTTGTAGTCTGCCAGTTTGTTTCCTATTTCCTGCTCAGTGTTAACTTTCTGATGTCCCTTACAGTGCATGATGGCCACTTCAGCAGGTAGTTTCACAATATCCAGCAGTTGTAAAACGTCCTCAGCTTGTTTGATATGCCTTTCTTGTGATGTAAGCCGTCCTTACTCCTTCAGTATCACTCCATGAGCATGAATGACTCTTAATGCATCCTCTCTCGTGTTGGTGATTACATATCCAGCCTTATGAGTCACGTTTCAACAAAGCTGCTTCCATCTATGAATCATGAGTCCTCAGCATCTTTAAGTGGTTCCTCCTTCATTCTGGTTGACTGGAATACACTGCCTCCATTGTTATCAAACAGTCATGTGTCAGTGGTTCTAGATCTGAATCGAGGAGAGGGACTAGGTTGGCGAGTTAGTTGTGATACTAACATCATCCTGTTCCACCAATATAGCTTGATACTTCAAGAATATAGATGTGGATGACAAATGTTGTCCCTTTGACTCAAGCACTGAGGTTGCATTATGGGACACTAGGATGGTCATCTTCTGGTCTATTGTGAATTTTCATGTCCTTTGTATGTTGAGGACAACTGCTGCTACTGCTTGTAAACATCCAGGCCATCCTTTGTTTACTTCATTTAATTGCTTAAAAAAATAGGCTACTGCTTTTGTATGTGGTCCTAATTGTTGGGCCAGAGCCCCGAGGGCTGATCCCTGTTTTTTCATAGGAGAGTAACAAAAATGGTTTTGTCACACCAAGGAGGCCTAAAGCCAGAGGTCTCATTAGTTCCTTCTTCATAGAATCATTAGAGATCAGAAGGGACCTCGAAAGATCATCTAGTTCAATCCCCCTGCCACATCAGGATCACCTAGACCAAGTCACACAGGAACATATCCAAGCGGGTTTTAAAAATCTCCAGAGAAGGAGACTCCACAAACCTCCTGGGCAGCCTGTTCCAATGCTCCATTACCCTCACCGTGAAGAAGTTCCTTCTCATATTTATATGGGACCTCCTATGCTCCAGCTTACACCCATTGCCCCTTGTCCTATCACCAGATGACACTAAGAAGAGCCTGGCTTCATCCTCCTGACACCCACCCCTCACATATTTATTATACACATTAATGAGGTCACCCCTCAGTCTCCTCTTCTCCAGCTAAAGAGACCCAGCTCCCTCAGCCTTTCCTCATAAAGTAGGTGTTCTGCTTCCTTCATCATCTTTATTGCTCTACGCTGGACACCCTCCAGCAGCTGTGTGTCCTTCTTGAACTAAGGGCCCCAGAACTGGACACAATACTCCAGATGTGATCTCACTAGTGCAGAGTAGAGGGAGAGAAGGACTTCTCTCTGTCTGTTAACCACCCCACTTCTGATCCACCCCAGGATTCTGTTGGCCCTCTTGGCCACAAGAGAACATTACTGGCTCATGGTCATCCTGCTGTCCACTAGGGACCCCCAGGTCCTTTTCTCCTACACTGCTCTCCAACAGCTCAATTCCCAACCTCTACTGGTACCTGGAGTTGTTCTTGCCCAGATGCAAAACTTTACACTTACCCTTGATATAGTTCATTACATTTCTCTCTGCCCAGCTCTCCAGCCTGTCCAGGTCTTCCTGAATGGCAGCACAGTCTGCTGGGGTGTCGGCAAACTGTCATCAGCAAACTTGCTGACAGTGCTCCCTAATCCCTCATCCTTCAATTCTTTAAAGGCTCTTTCAGTTTCTCCTGTGCATTTTAATTGTGCTCCAGGCTGACTTTCCTTTCATAAATTGTTACCAACGGTCCATAGTTGAGAATCTGTAACCAGCACCAAAGTGTCATTCCAAGAAAGGGCCTCAACTTTTTACCATCTTTGAGACTGGTGCCTGGCAGATTGCTTCTTTCCATTCAGGTGCTAAATCTCGCTGTCCTCTTGAGAGTTCATATCCAAGATAGGTCATATGTTGTTGGGCAATCTGCACTTTCTGTCAAGAGACCCTGTATCTGTTTAGTCCTGAAAAAATTCAATAAACTCAGTCAATTTATAGTGGGTTCAAGGTCTCAAGTTCCTTGGCCAATTGATTTCCAAATATTGTCGGGCTATTCTTAAATCCCATGGGTAACCCTGTCCGGGTGAGTTAGATTCTTCTTCCCATTTCAGGATTTTGCCACTCAGATGCAAATAGTTTCTGACTTTCTTTAGCCAAAGGCAGACAGAAAAGGCATGCTTTAGATCCAGTGCAATAAACCATGTTTGTTTGGTTTTTAACGTGGTGCGCAATGTATAAGGGTTTGCCACTACTGGATGTTTTTCCTCTGAGGTTTTATTTACTGTCCTCAAATTTTGCACTAATGGATAGCTTTTTGCCATCCAGCTTTTTCACTACCATAATTGGAGTGTTATAGTCTGATTCACACTCAATTAACAGGCCAAATTTTAAGAAGTTATCAAATATTTCTTTAACTCCTTTCCAATCTTTAATTTTTAAATGATACTGTCTAATTCTTACTGGTTTGGCCCTGGGTTTTAGTCTTACTTCAATTGGGGTGGCTGATTTAGATCTTCCAGGGATTCCAGAAGCCCATACTCCTGCGTACACCTGGTTCAAAACTTCTACCAAAATGCAGGACATTTGTTTCTCTGGTTGGATTACAGCAGGACGTAGCATTTCTATTAGTTCATCCTTCCCTACTGTCGATTTAATATCTCCCTGATTAAAAGTGATATTAGCTTCCAATTTTCTTAACAAGCCCCATCCAAGTAGAGCTTTGAGAGAACTGGGCATATAAAGAAATCTATGTATTCCAACTTGTTTTGCTAATTGAAATTTAAGGTTTTATAAAATTTACTCTTGCTGTTGGGCGAGTAACCTCCACTACAGTTACAAACCCCCTTATCTATGGATACCAAGCTTTGATTCAAAACTGAATTAAGAAGCCTCTGTGTCAACCAAAAATTTTAACTCCTTTCTCTGGTTCCCTAGCTTTGATTTAACCAGTAGAACTGCTACAGCAGACTGTCCATGTCCCTGTCAGTCCATTCTGCTAACAAACTTGGTAGTGGGGGCTGGTAAAAATTTTTATTTTTTTTTTTTTTTAGGACACTCTTTTCCAGTGTCCAACCTCTTTGCAATAAACACAATGATCTGCCTTTAAACGCATTCTTCCTTCCTATTTTCCTCAGTTCATGTGTTCAGTGCCCCCATCACAGCTTGCCCTGATTAACAGCTGCAGTGGCAGCTATTGTTCTTATCTGTTTACGCTTGCCTATTCTGATACACTGCCTGAGCTTCTGCCAATAACCTCGCCATGTCCCCACATATCTGGCTTCTTTATCTCCTGCAGCTTTTCACTGTGGCACACATTGCTGCCATCTTTTCCACCATCCAAATTTCAAATACCCATCCTTCAAACAGCTGCTGCTGCACTTTCACTGCAGATCCCACAAGAATTCTCCTTCCCAATCAAACCTCCAAAAGAAACACCTTCATCACCTACACTACACAAAAAATGAATCCAACATTTTCCATGCCTCCATCAAAATACCTTGCCCACAAAACCCACATCCAGCAATGACACAAGGATCAAGTGAACAAAGAAGGACTCCTGCCTGCTTTTGGTCTACGCTCTTGGCAATTGGTCATTTAGATGTAGTTTTCCATTCACTTTAAAACTTGTGGTATAACATAATTTCCAAAGGAAAATCTCCCAACTGTCTCTTGATCTCCACTATCTTAACATGTCTATAACAATGGTAGTTGTCCCAGTGGTTAGTATAGTTACTGTTGCGTCACATATACAGGTGTCTCTCACACCACGTTCATACACAAGAAATGCTTAATTACTGCTGTTATTACTTACTTAATTACTGCATCATAAGTTATTATGATGATTGTAACAATGATGGCAACATATATATTTGTCATTTGCTTCATTTTTCTCTGGCCATGCTCCTTGTGGGGAAATGGATCCACAGATCAGAACTCCACACTTGCTTTGTAGAAATTTCTACATTGCTTTGATAGCATGGGCTGGGGGCTGCTTTGCACTGTCTCACTTGGAGGGTTTGTAGGAATACTCATTCCACTTCATTTGCAGTGACTATGAGATGGTGGAGTTCAGGATCTCATGTGGTAGGAACAGAATACCTAGCAGAATCACAACCCTGGACTTCACTAGGGCCAACTCTGGCCTTTTCAAGCAATTGGTAGGGGAAATCCCATGGGACAGGGTACTGGCAGGTAAAGGGGCCCAAGACAGCTGCTTAATATTCAAAGATCACTTGTTGAAAGCCCAAGACGAGCATTCCAACAAGAAGGAAGTCAAGGAAGGGAGTCAGAAGAGCTGTGTGGTTAAACAGAGAGCTGCTGGAGAAACTGAAGGGGAAGAAGGAAGTCTATAGGTTGTGGAAGGAGGGGATGGCAACTTTGGGTGATTATAAGGCTCTGGTGAGAGAATGCAGGGACGCAACTAGGAAAGCCAAGGCCTCCTTGGAATTAAACCTTGCAAGAGAGGTCAAGAGCAACAAAAAGGGCTTCTTCAAATACACTGCAGGTAAAACTAAACCTAGAGGCAATGTAGGCCCCTGCTGAATGAGG
>JAOXOE010000632.1:10051552-10067095 GCA_028565055.1 Phoeniculus purpureus | reverse complement strand
ATCATAGTATCATAGTATTACCAGGGTTGGAAGGGACCTAATAGATCTTCAAGTCCAACCCCTACCACAGAGCTCAAGGCTAGATCTATGTTAATGGAAAGAACATCCCTATCTGAACAAAATCCTGCAGTTAATGATTTTTATTCATAAAAATGAAGTTGTATATCAATTTCATCACAAGCATAAGTTGTCATACTGTTGTGTTAAATATGTGGACTCACAGAAAAAATACTGTTTTCCATTTACATTGAGGGAGCAAAATGTATTTAACTCAGTTTGTACTAGAAAAATTATTTCCTGCAATTATTTCATACAATTAGGGATTTGTAAGATTAGCTTATACAGAGAAAAGTGTTTCTCTAAAGTGGTTACAACCATGCCCCTGAGGTCCAGTATTCAGTAGGTATGAGAAAACAACTAGTAAGTTTTCCATGAGGATCCTAGGTCTGGAGAAGGGACTTCATCTTGCACCACTGGTTTAGTGATTAAGTCACTAGAACACGAAGCACAGCCTGTAACTGCAGAATACATTTTTTTCTTCATGTTTCTGGAACTCCAAGCTATTACAGTTTTAGGTCCAAATATTTATGTTTCTTAGAATACAAAATTAGTTCTATACTGGATCTGTTTTAATTATTTTTTAGTAGTTTAGTTTACAAAGAAGCCTATTCCCTAGCCAGTTCTGACAGGAGGGAATCAATCTGCCAGAAGGGTAAGGATAGGGTTCTTTTGATTTTGTTTGAAAATTAAAAAAAAAACCACACCAGACTTTGCTTAGCCTTTCAATCAGCATTAAACAGCAGTTGTTTCATCCCCGAAAGAGTGCCAAGCATTCATTATAGAGACAACTAATCTCTGCAAATAATGTAGCACTGCCAAGACCAATATGACCAATAGGACATAGGTTGGTCTCCACACACCACTAGAGACACTCATACTACAGTGACAATTTAATGCAACTAAACTTGCTCTAGCCAAATAACTTTGATAACAACACTTTTATTGAATTTAGGAAAACTCCATTCCAATTGAGATTTCCAGCAAATGCAGAAACTTCTAACTTTTACAAACACAGATTTTCTCTTCCTTAAGCTGCCAGTCATATTCTACATTCTCTGGGATTCCTCTCCTTTCCTGAAAATGAAGGGGACTGGAAAAGAAGCATGGAGTAATTTTAATCGCTAGGAGAAATTACTTTATAAAAGCAAACTCACCAGCTACATGGTATTAAGGGCTGCAGATTGTAGCTCCTTCAAACAGCTCTCTGAATAGAGTCATATTCTTTTCCATATAGACAAAAAGAGACTTCATGGCCTTTAGAGTGACTGGTTAAGGAATCAGGGACAGAAATAGTGTTCTTCTCTACCCTCCAGTTCAAGATAATAATGAGGGAAGAAACAGGAAGGCCCAGCAGATCAATACCTGGCTCTGAGCCTGGTGTCACAGGCAGGACTTTTGAGTTGTTTCTTAATCATGGGTGAGTTTACAGGACACCAGGCAACAGACAGGGTGCACCTGCTGGAAAGTGAGAAAAACACCTTTGCCCACAAGCTGGCAGGGCTCATCAGAATAGTTTTATATTAGATTTGAAAGAAGAAAGGGATAAAAGTATGTTCCCAGGAGATACGCCTAGAGGCAGCACATTAATGTTTGTGGGACAAAGAGCAACATTTTCTACGACCAATTCAAACAGCACCCGAATTAGTGATTACCATACAATGAATGGCAAGCAACTGGTGTTCAAAGGTGTCACAGAATCACAGACTACTGGAAGAGACCTCAAAAGATCATCTAAGTCCAACTCCCTTTATTGCAGCAGGGTAAGCCTACAGCAACTGGAGTTCCCTGATGTCGACCATCCAAGTGTGTCAACCTGTTTTCAATAGAAATCCTCTGTGTAACTAGAATAAAGAAAAATGCTCATGCACCACTTTCCAGCTAATTCATACATTCCAGTACCTGAAGCAGGCCTACAGGAAAGCAGGAGAGGGATGTTTTACAGGACCTTGCAGTGATATGACGAGGGATAATAGGTGTAAACTGAAGGAGGGTAGACTTAGATAAGGTGTGAGGAAGTCCTTCACTGTGCGGGTGGTCAGATACTGACACAGCTTGCCCACAGAAGCTGTGGATGTCCATCACTCGAGTGTTCAAGGCCAAGTTTCATGTGGCTTTGAACTACTCTGTCTAGTGGGAGGTATCCACGGCCATGGCAGGTGGGTTGTAACTAGATGATCTTTAAAGTTTTCTCCAACCCAAACCATTCTATGATTCAATAATAATTTAACTTGCTTTATGTATACTGTCACTTCTTATTTTCCTTCTTATTACAACACTACCATAACCTTTAACTACTTTGACTAAGCTTCATTAAAGACTAAGAGCAAGGACACTGAGGGATAACATCATTAATGTCTATAAATACGTGAAGTGTGGGTGTCAGGAGGATGAAGCCAGGCTCTTCTCAATGTCATCTAGTGACAGGACAAGGGGCAATGGGTGTAAGCTGGAACATAAGAGGTTCCGTATAAATATCAGAAGGAACTTCTTCACGCTGAGGGTAAAGGAGCACTGGAATAGGCTGCTCGGGGGAGTTGTGGAGTCTCCTTCACTGCAGACATTCAAGACCTGCCTGGTCGTGTTCCTGTGTGACTTGGTCTAGGTGATCCTGCTGTGTCAGGGGGATTGGACTAGATGATTTTCGCGGTCCCTTCCAATCCCTAATGATTCTATGATTCTGTGGTTGTGGTTCTTTGAAACAGCCCCCCACGTAGCTGGTTGGTTTGCCAGAAGCTTAAAGAATAATGTCCTATTTTAGAAGTTTGTTTGTGAAATCCCTGCCAGTATTTGTGCAATTGCTAGCAACAAGAGATCTTAAGCACAGCTGTTAAAGAAGTTTCCTTGGAAAAAAAACCCTCGTAAAAACAGTTTTTAAAAAGCCTAGGCAGTTTGTTTGCATCTTATTTGCAACACACCACATAATTACAGATAACAAATTGTTCATCAAGACCAAGCATGATATGTATCAGCATAGCTACTGTTAGTGCACTTCATACATTTTATGGTCATCAATTCATTAAGTCTGACCTGTTAATGGCAGTTTATATCTCCTTTCTTTTCTACAGGCATCTGCTGTATGCTTACGGGCACCTGTTTCTGAATCCCTTTCTCGGCTGCAAAGAGACCAATTGCAAAAATTTGCCCAGTACCTAATCAGTGAACTTCCACAGCAGGTAAATGGGACCAGTCAGTAGGACAGACTTATTTATAAAATTCAGTCATCTTTATTCTGGGTCAATTCAGATGATGTTTTTGTTACAAGATAATAGGTTACACTATTCCATTGTGAGTGATTTTCAGGTTTGCCATTCTATTATCTGACAGTTGTCTATTGCCAAATAAAAGATTGAAGTGTCTTAAAAGGTGAAGGAAGTGGTGACTATTCATATTAGCATGAATATATGCTTAGTTTGTGGTAGATCATGGTGGTGAAAAACTTTGTTCAGCACGGATCAGGTTGCTTCTTTTTCATGTGTTTGGGTAGTTCAGAGGACTGCTTTGGGAATGTATTTTATTTGCCTTAGGTAGACACTTTCTAATGCACCCAAATGGTAACCTTTTAATTTCCTTCAGTGTAGCTTCTTGGTTATTCATAACAATCCTTTGGATTTTGGAAAGTAATAGACATGAAATTTTGTTATTCAAAGGCAAAGTCAACTCTCTTATTCTTTAAATACCTGTGGTGTTCAAGGTCAGCTCATTTATATCACTGCCATGAAGTTCTTGCACAAAGTACACAAGGATACCTAAGTGACTGTGGATGTTTGCATAAAAAATGAAAGGGCTTGGCAACCAATTTATGTTGGTTCGGCCAAAGGATATTGAGAAGAACTGACCTGCATGGGTATCTGTTACATGTCAGTAGTGCTTGCATAATGTCTTAAGTAGGAGTTAGACTACTGTGTTCCTAAAATTCGTATCATAGTGCTGTGCTTGGGACACTTAAGATACTCTATTGCTAAAATGTCCTCTAAATTTCCTACAGAAATATTAATCTTCTTAAGAGAGGAAAGAGAGGAATTGTATAATGTAAAAGTGATACAGAAATACTGCTTTCTTATTGCTGAGGGTTCAGCACCAATAGTGTGTGCTTCGTGCTGCATTACACAACAGTCAAAGCCTTTCTTTTTTCCTTAAGAACTTGGAGCTTTATTGCACATAGTCTGGTGATTAATAAAGGAAGGATTTAAAAGCGTAGCAGTGGTGGTAGTTGTTTCCTGAATGGCATGTGGGTTATTTGCTTTCAAATATTCTGTGTGTGTTCCTTTTGGCAGGGTTTATTTCTCCTTCGGTCATGTGTACCAGCTGTGTGCCCAGGAACATCTGGATTATTTAATTTAATTATGACTGTCTTGCCAGATAGCATGGTGGATGCTACCCAACAGAAAAGTTTGAGTTTTGCTGGCAGATGCATCTTAACCTGAGTTGTTATTCCCCTGAACAAGGCAAGGCATGCCCCAAACTCTTCCAAGAGTCTTATTCCCAGTCTTCAAGATTTCTGGGTGGAGATAGGTACTCTGATATGTTGGGACCCTGTATTTTGACTATATGATGTAGACTGAGAGTAGGCTGTGCACATGATTCTATTTTATGTTTATTTACAACTTATGAGTGACATTATGGTACAGTAATGTAACACAGAATTACTTTTAAGTGTAAAGAGGTGACAGTCTGTATGAATGCAGCAAGATAAGGAGATGCTTTTAAACATATTTGTAGAAAGTGTCTACTGTGTCTATAAAAGTGTCAATTATTCTGAGTAGCTTGAATTTGTTACCCATTGTCTGGACCTGTGATGTTTTCTGCTTTGCAATGACTTAAAATATGTAATAGTGGAGAAAGATACAAGAATAGCTTAATGCTGAGGAGTTTGTTTCTTTAGATGATTGAAATGCAAAATACCCTTCTGAAGCATTGTTTTTCTTTCATCTGTTTGAGATGGATCTACATTAATTGCAAACAGAAGTGTACTGAATATGCCTTGTGTCACAGGAGGTGTGATCTTTAGCCTCACTTGTTGTTCAGAGAGAGGTGTGGGCATATCAAATGCTCTGTTGATAGTCATTTAAATCGTAACTATATGCCTAACCTGTTCTAAGTGTGTATGCTAAAGGCTAGATGGGTCTGTGGTTTCAGCCCAGACTGTGTCTGGGGAAGAACACTTTCTACTGTGTATTTTTCTTTCAAAAAGGGGCATGTTAAGGGTTTATTTACTTAGCATTTTGTAGTTAGGTATGAGCCCTCTCTGCTCTGAACTGTCCAGAAACTAGCATAGTTTAATGCTGAAATTATATTAGTTTACTAGTGAGTCTGAATTATTATGTAGATGGATCCCTTTCCTAATAGGATGATAAATAAGCTAAAGTCTACCCACAAAGTTGCGTACAGAAGTTATAGCTTGTTTGTCTGTTCCCATTAGCTTGAGAAATGATTCAGGAACAAAAAATAAAGACCGTTCAAAACACAGGGAATTGGTGACCTTGACTGCAGTTATTTCCTGTGTAAACCAAAATTAGCTGCAGTATCACTCTCCATGGGTTCATATTCCTCAAGGTATGAGAAAGGAGCTAGTAGTTTATGATGCTTTTATTCTGCTCCTTAGGGTGCGAATGTAGGAAGGCAGGCTTGCCACAGAGGTTTGCTTTGAGAAAAGTCTTAACAGCTGGTTAGCTATTGTATGATCTTTAGCACCCTCTGTCGTCCTTTCTGAAGTCGTGGCTGTGCGTATTTGATACTTCTGAGATTATGAAAGTGCTTCAGTCCAGGAGGATCATTGGCTGGGTATGTCAGGACAGGAAATACCATGTATACTGAAAGTTTGCTTTGTTGTTCCAGATTCTTCCAACAGCTCAGCGTTTGTTGGATGAGCTGTTATCTTCTCAGTCTACTGCCATCAACACAGTGTGTGGAGCCCCAGGTAACTTACATCTTAATTGAGTAATCTGTGAAATTCCACAGATAGGAAGTGGATCTATTTTCATTGCTTTGAATGTATGAACTGGTCTGTTACCACATAGCTAGGTTTGCGGGTGGAGGCCAAGAAAAAGGGAGATGTACAGGCACTTCCATGTATATGTGGCGCAGCAATAGGCAATTGCTGATGTATTGGGCACCTCAGACTGTATGCAGAGGATAGGAGCATGAAGCACCTTTCTCATCACCATAAGCTATCTGCCACTCAGGTATTTGATTCTCAGTCTGTACTAATGCCTGGGGTTTTCTGTCTCACATCCAGAAGCATACGTTTTTCCTCAGTAAATTTCGTGAGGTTTCTGTTGGCACAGTCCCTGGATTTCTCCTGGTCTCCCTGGTTGTAGTGTTGCCATTCAGCATGGCAGCTGTGTCTCACAATTTAGTGTTGTCAGTGGTTAAGGTAATGTTATAAAAGCACTTTGAGATCGTTCTGAATTGCGAGTTCTACAACAGATGACAGTTTATGAGTGACACTGCCTGTGTACTCCCTATAATCTCTGTGTTTGGGCACACAGAGGAAAATAATCTTGAAAGACTGCAAACTGTATGTGTGTTAATCTTTTGTCAAGATCCCACTGCTGGACCCTCTGCATCAGATCAGAGCACCTGGTACTTAGATGAATCTACTCTGAGTGACAACATAAAGAAAACCCTTCATAAATTCTGTGGGCCCTCTCCTGTTGTTTTCAGGTAAACCATTTCCCACTGAAGGGAAAATAAGATATATATGTAATCTGTAAGCTTATTGTGTAGCTTGTACCCTTATCTGATGCCCTGCACTGAGGGATGCTTAGTCTGGACTGCATTTTTGCATAGCTTATCCAATGTTACTTCAGCAAAGCACACTGTATTTGCACAACATTTTGCTTGTGTGCTGGTACCCAGTCTTGTTAGGATTCCTTTCTTTTAGGTGTGTCCCATTTAAGGTGCAAATATACTTTTGGATGTAGAATATACTCAGGATTCTGCATAGCTGTGCTTGATCTAATTTTTTTTTTCTCATCCCTCCTCTTCTGTTTTATATACAGTGATGTGAATTCAATGTATCTCTCTTCCACGGAGCCACCAGCTGCTGCTGAGTGGGCCTGTCTTCTGCGTCCACTGCGAGGAAGAGAGCCTGAAGGAATTTGGAACCTGCTTTCCATTGTGCGGGAGATGTTTAAGAGACGGGATAGCAATGCAGCTCCTTTGCTGGAAATTCTGACTGACCAGTGTCTCAACTACGAGCAGGTATTCAAATGTCTGCTGAGGAGATGGGAAATTTTGGGGAGCCAGGCTGAGCCAGTGATTGGTCCCATGTGCCTGTACAATCCATGGCTGAGCAATTTTTTTTTACAGTCTATGCATTACGGGCATGTGCTTCTCCATGCTAAAATGATGTTACCATTTGCTCTTGTACCGGTTTAGTGGTGTCTCAGTAACACTGTATCACAAAAATACCTTAATCCTTTTAACAAGAATATATCTATTTTGTTCAGCAGATTTCATTTTATTTCAGCCTAGACAAGGTGATTTATTTTAAAGTATTTTCCTCAACATCACATATGAGTTGTCACTGTGATTGAAAAAATAAAGATATGTGACGGGTTGTAGAATCTCCAATTCTTTCATTATTTTTGTAAAAGATGTCTTTTGATGAGTGTAAGCAATAACTTTTTAAAGTATTTTGAAGTAGTATTAGGAAAAAGATTGACAGTTCAGGACACTGATCTCACTCTGTAATGCAAATCACAGTGTAAGTTTCCTTATTGCTCTACCACATACCTCAACTTGGACAAGGGGAAAGGTAATGCTTAGTTTTTCACATTTGGTCACTTACTCCCTCTGAGTGTGAAGGCCTTTACTAGAAAGAACTTACTGAGAGTGTTTTGTTCTGTGAGCATGCTTTTTTACAAACCAATACTGCTTTAATGCTTTGGAGTAAAATGAAAACTTGGTACGAGCTACAGATCCTGTTTCCTTGTGGTTATGAGGTTAAGTGAGAGCAGAGGATGAGATGTTCACCATCACAGCATAGCTCCACTGAACATTTTCTTCTGCAGATAACTGGCTGGTGGTATAGCGTGCGAACATCTGCATCGCACAGCAGTGCTAGCGGGCACACAGGACGCAGCAATGGACAGTCAGAAGTAGCTGCTCATGCTTGTGCAAGCATGTGTGACGAGATGGTGGTTCTTTGGAGGTTGGCTGTTCTTGACCCAACAATTAGTCCGCAGAGGTGAGCACCAGAATCAGATCCAAGTCTCTCTTTTACTTCTGTGATATTCAAGCACACTTAAGAGTTTCTTCCTGTAGATATCTTGGTTTGGTATCATTACTTCATTACTTGTTCAGCCATTAGTCTTTCTGTACTATGTGCTATGTAAGCTTCAAGTGGACTATAATTACTTAAAAGTGCATTGCTGCTCTCTTTTGTTGCATCATCTAGTGTGAATAATTTGTTTTCTGGATGTGTTCTTTTCCATATGAATGTAACTCTGCATTTCAGTGCCCCAGTGGAGAACATTTCTTTGAATGATAACACAAGCTACCAATAAATGTTAATGCTTCCTAAATTTCACAGTCTAGCAGTTTAATGAGTTTCTGTTTAGCCCAGTCATTCACTTTTGCCTGTTTGGAGATGAACTATTGCTTGCTTTCTGTGAGTTTATTCTCTGCATTGTTATTGGGAAACAGTGTCATTGGTGTGTGATTTTTCAGTCAGTGTTTTCAACTGACTGGGGAAAAATTGTGAGGTTTCTGCAGGTTTCTAAACCGTATTGTGCTGCGGTAATTCGCTGCCCTCTATATTTAGCACTGGCTGAATAGCAGTGGAGATACTGATCGCTTGTGTTGAGATACTGTGGTTGACATTGTAATTTGCTTTGTACATACAGTCTACAAAGCGTGGTGTGTAAAATGTACTGAATTAGGTTAACGTGCTATAAATGCTTAGAAGAATTTTCAAAATAAATGAAAACAGGCTGGTATTTTCAGTATGATCCAACATTAATAGGGTCTGCTTTCTGTAAATTGATGTGTAACATGACTGACCTATCTATGTAAGGTTCATCAGGAACACTGACATCGATGAAGTTTCTGTCTTGTACAGTTCACAGTATGAAGTACCTAAATATAGGAGATGAAGGCAAATCAAAAACGGCAGCAAACTTGGAATGAAGCTTAAAATAAACATAAGCATCAATCAGATGACAGAGAAAAAGCCATAAAAGGGTTTTGGCTTTTAATAAAGTATGAGGTTGTGCTATGTGTATTCACATTTGAGTTATTTGGCACAGTTCAGGCTTGTTCAGATCTCTTCTACTTGAGCTCATGCATAATTGAAATGCTTCTGGTTGATTACATATTCTCTTGACATATGAATGACAGTGTCACTGAGAAGAACCCTCTTCTACTCCTCCTTGCTATTCTTTCTAGTGAATCATAAGCAAAGTTGCCACTTCTTTCCTAGTGCATTGCAAGCTCTCATTCTTATGTTACCTTTCCTGAGTAGTTCCTCTTTCTTCCTTTATCTTCTAAAAATGCTCTCCTTGATTAAGTCCTACTGGTCTGCTCCCTTGTTAATCCATTTCTTTAGTGGACAAATGCAGGCAGTCCATTTTGTTTAGCCCCTTTTGTCCTAATACCCTTTTGATACGAAATCTGAGAGGATTGAAATGTTAGCTTGTACTGCAGATCTCAGAAATCTCTGGCAGAAACAAGATGGCAGTTAGTTGAGACACTTGGTGCAATTTCTAGAACTATCTCTTTAATGAGATCACATATGTGCAATCCATTTAGACTGTCTTGCTCGTATGCTTAGGCCCTGTGGGAGTTTTTTTACCTGAGAAATGTAGAAATATTTTGTTCTTCCCTTGGTGTTGTGGGGCATGGGACTAACTGCTGTGTAATTTAAGTCTATGTTACCCTACCAGTTTGCTTCTTTCTCAGAGTTATTTGAACATCAATTATTTTTGTCTTGCTTGTTCTGTGCCTATGGCTTACAACTGTTCAGTCTCCTGAGGACAATCTTCTAAAGCCTGCATTAGGCTGTGGGCTCTAGATAGGCATATTGCAGTAAAGAGGTAAGTGCCTGGGAGGTAGATTAGGTGGTTCTGTCTGGCATTGTGCTTCCCTGGGTAGGCTGTTTAGATAGTACTTTTGAGTATCTTGACTGGAATTGTTCACAGGGCTATTTCACAGCTTCTGCACACTGTTACATGAACGTTTTCAGGAACGGTTCTACATGGCACTCACTGGTCTCACATCGCTAATACAGTGTTTGGGGCAGATAAGCAAACAAGGCAGATAGTATATAATTTAAAATCTCCTGGTTTGAATTATGCTTTCATGTTGGTACAGTTCACATTTTGTTTCTGTATCATGGGTCTCTGTAGGACTTGGTTGCTAATAAATCTGTTTCCTTTTTTCAGCCCGTCTTCTTACTAATGCTGTCTGTCCTTCGTTCAGTAGAAAGTGTTTCTAACCGAAAGGAGGAGGTGTTCTGTGGGTTAAGAGGTAGTTTGTTGCAGTTGCATTTTGTGTCTGCCTTCTAAACTGTCCTCTTACTTCTTCTAGGCGCAGAGACCTTTGCTCGCAGCTCAGGCAGTGGCAGCTGAAAGTCATAGATAACGTTAAGAGGGGTCAGCACAAGAAATCACTGGAGAAGCTCTTCCAGGGTTTCAAGCCAGCTGTGGAAGCCTGTTACTTCAACTGGGAAGAAGCTTACCCCATTCCTGGGATCACATATAACAGCGCTGACAAGAAAAACTCATTCTGTTGGGTAAAGGCCATCCAGCAGAGAAGCTGCCGGTTGCAGTGTGCAGAAACTGCCTGTGAGGCTGGTAGAACTCATGGACAGGAACCTGGGGGACCATGTCTGCAGCCTGGAGACAGGTTGCGTCCCTCCCCACAGGAGCCAGCAGTTCGTCCAAAGGAACTTACTGGAAAGCGAAAAGTTGTGTCTGAAATGCCACAGAAGGTTCTGAGACGACTTTCAGCAGAAGGTGATAAAGCTGTGTATAAGACTGTGGCAGGCAAAGCAAAGTTACCAGTGAGCAAAAGCTTAACCAGCAAACATAGTGGGAAACGCCGCATGAGCAGTGAAGACAGCTCTCTGGAGCCAGACTTAGCAGAGATGAGCCTGGATGACAGCAGCTTGGCTCTAGGGGCAGAAGCCAGCAACACTTTCAGTTTTACAGAAAGCCCACTGAGCAGGAGCTACAGGGACACCTTTGAGGAGGATGGTGGAGTGTACTTCTCTGAGGGACCTGAGCCCACTGTCAGGAGCAGTTCCATGACCAAGAAATTGCCCAAGGATCCTGTGGGGGAAATGGGCAGTGGTGATGATGACCTGCCATCTGCAGATGAGAACAGTGGTGGTGTGAGCCTGAAGCTGGAAGAAGTGGGAGAAAATGGTGCAGAAGGGGGAGATGATGGAGAAGAGGAAGATGATTACCAGGTTTACTATCTGAATCCACAAGAGGTAGCCAAGGAAGATGATGACAAAGCTGAAGGAGGAAATGAAGAGGAACAGGATATATTTGCTGGTATAAAGCCCCTGGAGCAGGAGAACCGGATGGAGGTGATCTCAGTGTAGTTCAAAACGCTGTTTTGCAGTTCTGTGTATTGTATACATCATGGTCTCACCACCCTAGTAGCTGTCACATTTAATCTAGTATGTTGTTAAGTTACATGCTTAATTAAAACGTTGTCATAAGGTATCTACAGTCTTAATGCAGTGGTATCACATATGTTTGTTTCCCACAAGCTTGACTCCCTGTTTCTGTGCTTCAGGTGTGTTCTAGCTGAATAATAGCTGGTCCCATTTCACACTTGCAGGCAAAATAGTGTGTGCTTTTGGCCTAGTCACTCGTTATTGGAAATGGCAATATTGAGCTGAAATAAAAAATAAGACTGAGCCATGTCCAGCAGGAAAAATTTAAATCCAACCATGAAAGCAGACATTCTCTGGAAAGGCAGAGGCAGTCTAAATAGAATGTATCACATACCTGCAATAACCTCAAAATGTCTGTGGACCTTGCACCTGTATGAGCAAGCAGCTGAAACAGATGTCTGGAAAGTTATAATGTTGGGTTGGGTTTTAGGGACTTTTGAATTATTCTGTGATAGCATTTAGATGGGACTTAATGATGAAAGAAGAGGCTTCTTAGGTATGTGCTTAAAGGGATGTGGGTGAAGGTTCAGACAAGGAGGACTGAGAACTCCTCCTATTGAAGTTGTGAGTTGTGTTGTGTGGAGTCTTGCACAAGTGGTTTGAGCAGGCTAGCTCCAGCGTGGGCGAGTGAGGTTGGTGTATGACCATCTGTTATTTCTTGCAGATCCTGTTTGCCTGTGCAGAGGCCCTGTATGCACATGGATACAGTAATGAGGCATGCCGCTTGACCGTGGAGCTTGCCAGGGATCTGCTGGCGAACCCTCCAGACCTCAAAGTGGAGCAGCCACCAACTAAGGTAGAGAGCTTGACTGGTTTTGGGGGTATGGAGTAAGTTAAAAGGAATATGTGGTATGGATACAAAAGTGTTTCCAGATATTTTTCATTTGTTATGATTTAGGCACCTTCACTGATGCTTCCTCTGGGTTGAGTTTCTCTGGATGCATAAAGGGGAGAAAGAAAATAAGAGGCCATTTAGCAGAACTTTGAGTCTTCAGAAACATGAGTTTAGTTAAAAGTTTCTTCAGTCTTCCTTATGCTTCAGAGAGAAGCTTAGTTTGCCTATTAAAAGCTCAAGCTCCTTTAGGAATCCATTTTGAATCAGTTGACCAGAATACCCTATTTAACATCAGGTTCATAGGATATTTTGTGTCAGAAATGCCTGCTGCTCTTTGTTATGAGGTTATACAGCAGCTGTAAGAAGTCTTCATTTTTGTGCAGCTCTGTATTATTGAGCCTGTTTCTTATGATTCTCTCCAAAATCTCAGTCTGTTGTTTCGTGTGTTAAAAGTTTTGCTTCTAACAGAGGGTTGTAGAGGAAAGAAATAAGCATAAACTTCTGGAAAACCAGTTGTAGTGGCACTAAGCAGTGTTTGTTGTATGGAAAGGTTTTGCTGGAAGGGACAGACAGGCAACATCTGCCTGTACAGCATCAGTGGACATATGTGTTATCAACAGGCCGCTCTTCCATTGTGTTGTGCTGGGGTGAGATACAAGTAGCCACAGAGATTCCTTAGCAAAGTGAAAATAATTTAAGTATGTTTTATTCTTTCTCCTGTCTACTAATTATTGCAAAGGGTAGGAGGACAAGAATAGAATAATTTTGGAAAGTGTGCTGTGACAAGTTCTTCCTCGAACAGGGCAAAAAGAACAAGGTATCAACCAGCAAGCAGACATGGATGGCAACCAACACCTTGTCTAAAGCCGCTTTCTTGCTGACTGTGTTGAGTGAGCGGCTGGAGTACCACAACCTGGCCTTCCGAATAGGAATGTTTGCTCTGGAGCTGCAGAGACCACCTGCCTCTACAAAGGCTCTGGAGGTATGAAGCATCTCAGAAAGTCAGTATCTATAACCAACATTATTCTACTTGTGCTCATGCAGTTTCCATTTCAGCTCCTGAAGTTTGTTTATGCTTTTATATGTTTCTTTAAAATCGATTGCGGTGGGACTAAATGGATTGCATGCACATCCCATTAGCACACATTGATCAGCCAGAAATATAATTAGAAATATCACTTTATCTGGCATAACTCATGGATAGGAAGCTCACACTTCCTGTGCCAACAGGCTTTTGATTTTACCTGAAGCTGCAGGCTTGAAAAAATTTCGATGAATACAAAATGGATATGTTATTATTTCAATTACAACAGCTTACATACTGCTTATCTTAAATAAGTTTCCCGCTTGACTGGCTAATCAGGAAAAAAATAAAGCCATTTGTAAATGGAATTGTCTACATCAGCATTCGTGAAATAATTTGAAACTTATTCCTTAAGATAAGCAAATGTTTGAAAATTGTTGCTCTTGCTGATACTTCATTTGGCCAGTGAGCACAGCACCGTGCAAGTGTATTGTTTGGACACTGCTTCCTTTTTCGAAAAAATATGTCCAATGAATACCTTGTCTGTGTGATTCACAGTTGCCTTACTTTTCACTGCAAGGTTGTGTAGTCCCTGGCGGGTGTGTATTGTTGCTAGGAATCCATCAGCTGTACTTGTTGCACTATCTGTACTTTTTATGGTCTGGTTAGAAGCTTGTGAGACTGGTGGTCACTTGCTGCTTAAAAAAACATCTAAATGAATTTCACACATTGAGAACAGAGAGACTGCAAGAATGGCACAGAGTAGTGAAATGTAAGAGTCTTCATCTTAGTGCACTGCTTCATCTTCAGCATGTTGCTGCTACCCCATGCCTGTTCTTCTGTTAGTCAGTCTCTGTTGTCTCACAGAATCACATAATTGTTTATGTTGGAAAAGACCTTTAAGATCATCAGGTCCAACCATTACTAGTAAACCATGTCACTAAGATCCTTAAGCTGTCTATGTGACTTTTAAACACTTCTAAGGACAGGATTCAACCACTTCTCTGTTCCAGTGCCCAATGACCTTTTCAATAAAGATGAATTTCCTAATGTCTAACCTAAACCTCACCTGGCACAACCTAAGGCCATTTCCTCTTGTCCTCTCACTCATTACTTGGCCTTGTTGAAGCTCATACAATTGGCCTTGACCCATCAATCCAATCTGTCCAGATCTCTCTGCAGGGCTTCTCAAGCAGATTAACACCCCCACCCAACTTAGTGTCATCTGCAAAGTCACTGAGAGTGCAAATCCCCTCATACATATTGTCAATAAATACATGAAACAGGAGTGTCTCGTATGGTGGGTGTATATTTACCAGAGCATTCTTTCTTCTCACCGTTTAGAGTAATCACCTTTTCCACTCACCCCGTCAGACACTTCTCCTGATCTTCTTATGAAAGCTAACACATTTTTTTTCTGTATGCAGTTCAAGAGTGGTAATTTGAGTAAAAAGTGCCTCATAAATATGAGGCAAGACTTGTGTTAAATTTGGAAGTCTGTGTTGAGCTTGGAGAGAATAGTAAATGTAGCTAGGATGCCGAGATCTGTTATAATTTAATGGTCCAATAAAAACTATTGCTGTAGTTCATGTATAGTGAAAAAATAGTCTACTGCTCACAGGGCCTGTGCTAATGACAGCCGCTTCCTTTTCCAGGTGAAGCTGGCATATCAGAAGTCTGAGATTGCTGCACTCTTGAAGAAGATTCCCTTGGGCACTAATGAGATGAACACTATCCGAGGAAGAGCTGAAGAAGTCCGAGAAGGAACACTCTGCGATTACCGTCCTGTTCTGCCTCTGATGTTGGCTAGCTTTATATTTGATGTCCTGTGCACTCCAGGTACTGTCTGTGTTCGTTCAAGTGTGTGGAGGCCATGCTCTGAGATGCCAGGTCTAGAGTGGTTTTCTTGGTGGGGGGATTGGAACTGGATGATCCTGTGGTCCCTTCCAGCCCTGACTGATTCTATGATTCTATAAAGCCTGTGTTGTAGGTGCT
>JAOXOE010000632.1:10027150-10051452 GCA_028565055.1 Phoeniculus purpureus | reverse complement strand
TTCCAGCCCTGACTGATTCTATGATTCTATAAAGCCTGTGTTGTAGGTGCTTAGAACTTCTAGAAAACAATATGGATATCTTCCTGTGTGACTTTTTCTGGGTGATCCTGCTCTGGCAGGGGGATTGGACTGGATGATCTTTCGAGGCCCCTTCCAATCCCTGATGATTCTATGATTCTATATAAGAACAACCTGATTTTGATTTTTCCCACATTGTTGCTTGCACTTCCCTCCATGTCGTTTTAGTGGTACTTTGTGCCCCAGTGGAACTGGCTCTCCTGCTTATATTTGAAAACAGCTACTTTTCAGCACTCTGTGTTAAAATAGTTGTAATTGACTGTAATTGACTTTTCTACTCTTATATTCAGAGGAACCTACTATAAATCTAATGTTTAAGAAAGAATGCAACAGCCTGGAATCACACAACTCTCTTGGGAATGTATCTGCCTGGTTTGGAGCCTTCTGAGTTTAGAGAGAGAAAGGGAAGACCAACCAGACAAGTGTTGCAGTCTGGAAACTGGTCTAAAGCTAGAAATGGGACCAGAGGAAGCTCTGCAAATTCACAAAGCTCTCAAAAAAGGCATTTCCCTTGAGGTCCTACTTTTGAAAGCTGAGCGTTAATTCTGTTGTCTTCTTTCAGTGGTTTCTCCTACAGGCTCTAGACCTCCAAGCCGTAATTGGAATAATGAAATGCCTGGAGATGAAGAGCTTGGTTTTGAGGCAGCTGTTGCTGCTCTTGGTAAGAATCTTTTTCGAAAAAGTCTTTGTTCTGCATTCTGCCTCATTCTCTGGTGGCAGTTAGTAGCTTATTCTGACTTGATGCAGAAAGTGTTTGCAGGGTTTGTCAGAAGCAGATACAGAAGGGTTCTGCGTGCCATGGATGAGGTATCTTTGTAAAACTGAAAAAAGGAAGTGGGATGTGAGACAGGAACTGAATGTTAAAGTAGTAGCATGAATTTTATCTTTCATGTTGCTCTTTTGTCATGGAAGATGTGTTGGCTGGGCTTTAATGGTGATGAACAGTTTCAGAGAACAAAAGGCAATAATTTCAGAAGAGGTTAGACAATGGTAGTGAAGGACTAGCAAGAAGTACTCTCATGAATTATATAATAATTCTGGATTTTAGCATAATACTGGGTTCTTGTATCATCAACTTCAGCAGCAAAGCAGTGATTTATTTCTTTTTTAATATTATATTGACAATAGTGTATACCTGATGTAAAGCAGCATGCAAAACGGAACACAATGGATTAAACAAGGCCTGTCCTTTGTTGCCTTGTTGCTGAAAGGAGGAAGATGAGTTCTTTGTGGTGTAGGAATACCAGCTTCTAGCATCTAGAGAGAATGGAAAAGTGTCTTCCAGGATGGAGTTGTGGGCTTGTTGCATATTAGGATCCAGTTGTTCTGACAGCTGTAGCAAGCTTTGACAGCAGCTTCTGTTTATTCATGACCTATTTCTGAAGATAACAGGAAAATAGCAGGAAAAAAAAATCTTTTACTTTTTGACTTAGTGAGGTGAATAAAATAGTCTGACATGTAGACAGACCTCATGATGTGATGGTGTCCCATGGGATCACTTGTCTCTTCAGCCCCTCTTTTCTGGCCTGCAGGCATGAAAACAACTGTCAGTGAAGCAGAACATCCTCTGTTGTGTGAAGGCACCCGAAGAGAGAAAGGGGATCTGGCACTAGTCCTGATGATTACTTACAAGGATGATCAGTCTAAGCTGAAGAAGGTGAGTTTTCCTTCAGAAGGAGAGAAAGAGATGCAAAGCAAACCCATGTTTGTGTTTTGATGGATTTAATAGTTTTGCAAGTGAGCATAAGTTGCTGTGTCATGTACTAATGATTTACAAGCTCTGTTGTGGTATT
Organism: Phoeniculus purpureus; assembly: GCA_028565055.1. Classification (NCBI taxonomy): domain Eukaryota; kingdom Metazoa; phylum Chordata; class Aves; order Bucerotiformes; family Phoeniculidae; genus Phoeniculus; species Phoeniculus purpureus. Next base: position 10,049,581 of record JAOXOE010000632.1, on the reverse strand, counting down.
TACGTTCTTCTACTGAAGTAAAATCTGATTGTGCAGTGTGTGTTGCCCTGGAAGAGACAAACTTCTCATACATTTCATGTCCAGTCAGGAGAAATGTTTGTACTGCTTCTAACCCTTTTGCTTACCTGCTAAAACAAGTCATTTGTGCTAGGCTTTTTTTGTGTGTGTGTGCATGCTGTGTGTTTGGTTTGGGGATTGATTCTGTTTTCACAGAATCATAAAATCATCAAGGTTGGAAAAACCTTCAAGATCATCAAGTCCAACTGTCCACCCTAGAGCCCCTAACCACTAAACCATCTCCAAAAACACACTGTCTGTTTTTTGAATACCTCCAGGGATGGTGCCTCCACCACCTCACAGGGCAGCCTGTTCCGATGCCTCACCATTCCTTCTGTGAAGAAGTTTTTCCTAATAGCCAATCTGAATCTCCCCTGGTGCAACTTGACCCCATTTCCTCTCATCATATTGCTAGTCACTAGGGAGAAGAGGCCGATTCCTGCCTCACTACAACCTCCCTTCAGGTAGTTGTGGAGAGCAGTGAGGTCTCCCCTCAGCCGCCTCTTCTCTAGGCTGGACAGCCACAGCTTCCTCAGCTTCCACTCGTAACACCTGTTCTCCAGACCCCTAATCAGCCTAGTTGCCCTTCTCTGCAACCTCTCCAGCACCTCATTGTCCTTCCTATACCGTGACACCCAAAACTGCACACAGTACTCAAGGTGCAGCCTCACTAGGGCTGGGTATAGGGACTGGATCACCAACTTTGTCCTACTGGTCACACTATTTCTGATGCAGGCTAGCATGCCATTGTTTTACTAAAAGGGTCTTGGCTTGCAGAACAATTAATCTGGCAAAGCCTTTGTTTCTTATCCTCTCACCTCTGTGATGTATTATTTCAGTCCATCTTAATTTCACATGCAACAGAGATAGTAAAATTCTGGCCCTCCACACCAAAGGAGGAAAATGTGTCAAAACCCGCTGAAACTTCTGGAAGGTATATATTAGATTTTTTTCTGTTCACAAACTTTTCTACCCAGCAAGAATATTATTATTGTCTTTCTGCCTCCTAAAGGAATACACTTTGCTATAGTCATTCCCAGGTAGTAGCAGGGACATTGTGACATCAGTCACATGCAAATAAATGGACTGTCACACTTGGGGTGTCCATTCCGTGTGGAGATTGAACAGTAGAAATGAACAAACCCATGAAACATGGTCATGCATTGTTCCCCAGTTACCTAATAAATAAGGAACAGGAAGTGTTCTTGTAGGCCAGTTTCCCTAGCGGCTTTATCAGTTCTCAGTAAAGGTAGAATAGGTTTTCTTTTTTGCATGGCAAGCACATGATTTTGGTACTTAAACAAGATCCAATGACTGCAGAACTAAGTGCAGAGTTCTCCATTGTGGTACATCCTTGATGTACCAGAATTACATCTTTATTGTGAGTTTTGGAAGCTTTTCAAGTAAAGCTGTTGTCTACTTGAAGTGAAAATGTAGAACCACATGGCTTTCAGCTGTGCATTGCTGATCTTCAGTGCAAGAAGATGATGCCTACTTTTTAGAGAACAAGCGTTTTCTTTCTCCAACGGATGGAGAAATATCTTAGTGCATTGCCTCTTCTCTTACCCTTCTGCTAAGATCTTTTTTTTAATTTTATTTCTTCCTTGCTGTTAAAGATTTTAGACAAACTCCTCGACAGAGAGAGTCAAACTCACAAACCACAGACTCTGAGTTCCTTCTACTCATCCAGCAAACCTACAGTAGCAAATCAAAAATCTCCTTCCAAACACGCTGCCCAGTCCACTGCGGCGATCCAGCAGCTTCCAGGAACTCCTGTCACTCAGCAAACTGCTGTAAGTGCTGCAGTCCAGAGCACTCCTGAGAACTTCGTGGAGAAGAGTGCACCGGGTAAGGGGTGCTTTGTAAGGCATGTGCTGTAATCCTTCTGTCAATGCAAAACATACTGTACGTTTTTGTCTGTTTTGAGAAGTAGTCAGAGTGATGATGCTACAATCTGGCTGCTTGATAGTCACTAGAATGTCATTCCCCTATAATCTGTTGGTCCGTATCCATTTCTCTATGCATTCTGTATGCATAGACATTCAAGCTAATTTTGAGGTTTGCTAATTTTGAGGTTTTCCAATCTTGAGCCAGCTGAATAACCAGTTACTATGAACCTCCTGTAAATCCACCTTTTAGATTTGTGTCACAGAGTCACAGAATCACAGAACATTAGGGATTGGAAGGGACCTTGAAAGATCATCTAGTCCAATCCCCCCATCGCAGCAGGATCACCTAGATCAAGTTGCACAGGAATATGTCTGGGTGGGTTTTAAACGACTCCAGAGAAGGAGACTCCACAACCCCCTGGGCAGCCCGTTCCTGTGCTTTGTCACCCTCACTATGAAGAAGTTTGTTCTCGTATTTATGTGGAATCTCCTATGTTCCAGCTGACACCCATTGCCCCTTGTCCTAATACAGGACATGAGATACAGGATTTCAAGTAGTTACACACTGAATCAGGTACCTTCATGCAAGATAAATAACTAAGATTGCTGAGGGACATTACAGATGTGTGGTTTTCTTCAGCCTGTGCCTTTGCTTTATCAGCAAACATGCCACACAGCAGCATTTGGTGGAAAGCTGGTGCCCTCAGCTCTTCCCAATGAGGTGATATTTAGCTGAGGATAACTGCAATAAGGTTATGGTTGTTGGAGTATTCTGATTCTGAATATTTTTCCGTAGCTACAGCAGTTTTTCCAAATCTTGAGTTCCTTAGATTCTTGGCCTGGCATTGGGTGATATGCTTAACACTGATATGCCACTCTTGATTTTAGAGATACAGAAACCATAATGTTTGTCTTGTCACTGTTCTGTTTATGCAGAGAGCTCTCAGAGGTCCCCCTGTGAACCAGCAGCGGAGGCTACTGTTTTGAAACAAGAGGGAAAGGTCCCCAGTCGTCTGGCCCTTGGAAACAGAGGTGGATACAATGGGAGGTGCTGGGGTTCGCCTGTTAGGCAGAAGAAGAAACACACAGGTAGGAATGGAGTGGAGTAGTTCATACAGCATCTAGTGCTGTGCTAGGCGGCCTGCTGGCATTTCAGCAATTCCCGTGCTCTTTCATTCCACTTGTCAGCCTATACTATGGGAGCAGTCAATTGCCTCTGAGATGTATGACATGGAGAAATAGGTTTTGCTTCTCAGATTTCATGCTGCCTTTTGTATGGCAAGCTATCATCACATTTCTAGTACCACATGTGTTCTGGGTGGTGGATTAGATCTCTGGAGCTGAATGATTTCCGTACTCTGGAAGTGGAACGGTGTGTTCCTGAGCCCAGAAACAGAGACGCTGCTGCCTCTCTATATTTCTCTTGCAAAAGGTGTTAAGTTAGAGGCTGAGGATGTAAAAAGCCTTTGTGTCAATTGTGCAGCATATACCAGAAGGGTTTTCTTCATACTGGCACGATTTGTGGAACCTGACTGTGTATGTATGTATGTTGCTTCTTGTTATCCTTAGCCACAAAGCTTGCAGATGGACATAGGGGCTGGGATGGTGTGAAGGAGGAAACAAAGATACATGGGTTTTGGACTCTTCTGCTTTTTAATCTGAACTGCAAAATGACGCTGATACTTTTGACCAAATTGACTAATTCAGTCTCTCTTAATTTGCAAAGTTGGGTGCCTGGCAGCCATACAGCTGTCACTGACATGAGTGATCTTAGTTGGGACCACAGGTGACATATGCAGGAGTTTACCTATCCACATTACACTAACCCACACTAGTGACAATACTATGTTGGTTCTGGTGTTGTAGGCATGGCCAGTATTGACAGCAGCGCTCCTGAAACAACCTCTGACAGTTCTCCAACGCTTAGTCGGCGTCCACTACGTGGAGGATGGGCAGCAACATCTTGGGGCAGAGGACAGGACAGTGATAGCATCAGCAGTTCTTCAAGTGATTCACTGGGATCTTCCTCTTCCAGTGGCAGCAGGAGAGCAAGTGGGGGAGCCCGTGCAAAGACTGTGGAAGTTGGCAGGTAATAAATAATACCTCTAGGTTACCAGGGAGCTAGCACATACGTATCAGGAAGTACTTCCTTGGGAAAGTTTGCTTTGGTTCTTCTGGACCCTAAAGACAGAAACTCTGCACTCCAATTTGTGAGGTTGTTCTGAAAGTTTCCTGTCTTTTTCTTCTAGGTATAAAGGGAGACGGCTGGAGAGCCATGCTCCTCATGTCCCAAACCAGCCCTCAGAGGCAGCTGCTCACTTCTACTTTGAATTGGCCAAAACAGTCCTTACCAAAGCAGGTGGAAACAGCAGTACATCTATCTTCACCCACCCTTCCTCCAGTGGTGGGCACCAGGGACCACACCGCAACCTTCATCTCTGCGCCTTTGAGATTGGGCTGTATGCATTAGGGCTACACAACTTTGTGTCTCCCAACTGGCTCTCTCGAACTTACTCCTCCCATGTCTCTTGGATCACAGGTTATAGCAAATCTTTATCAGAAAGCTTACTTCGGGGCAAGAAGGAGGGGAGGGAGGCAAACTTGTTTCCAAAAATGATGATGTGGATGTGCTGCGGCAGCCATGTAAGCTGCTGGAAGAGCTGGCGGTAGAATCTGAGCACCTGTGCTTGCTTTGGCCTGGAATATTCTTGTGACCTGCTTCTTGTTTGTACTGTGACATGCTTCACTCTTCAATGCCATAGACCACTTCTCACACTGAGTCTGGTCTTAACTTCTCCTTCTGGAGGGTGCTGAAGAGACAGACATTTGTCTGTCACTTGTTGTGTTGAGCACTTCACTTTCCTCCTCCTCCTCCTGTGTGTAGCCAGACCTCCTGCCCGCTTTCTAGTCACATGGCTTCTAGAGCCTGAAAAAAAATCCTTGAAAATATGTATTTTCCTGACATGATGGAAATAGAACAACGGTCTAGTCTGTGGTCTATTGGTACTAAAACCAGCTATAGCAAATTCTTCTCACAGGCTCAAGTGCATCTCTAGCCTAACTTTGATAATGGCACCCTCATAATGCTGCTCACTACTTGCTTATTGAGGGCCCTTGCCTGTCATGTGTTTTGGAAAGAAGAGCATAAATTTGACTTGAAGCCTAAGGGAAGCAACTAGCTTCTGTTGTTGTTCCTGGAGGAAGTGAGGAATGTACCTCCCATTGTGGGAAAGCTGACTGGAACTGCACTGGGCATACAGTGGTGTGAGAGTGTTCTCTTCTCCTCTTAGGCCAGGCCATGGAGATTGGTAGTGCAGCCTTGAACATCTTAGTGGAGTGCTGGGATGGACATCTGACTCCCCCAGAGGTGGCATCATTGGCAGACAGAGCTTCACGGGCCAGAGACTCCAACATGGTGCGGGCAGCTGCTGAACTGGCACTCAGCTGCCTGCCCCATGCCCATGCCCTAAACCCAAACGAGATCCAGAGGGCTCTGGTGCAGTGTAAGGAGCAGGTGAGCATCACATAGGGGGCTTATAGTGTTGGCTTCTCTCTTCCACTGGGCAGCCTTAGTCTCAGTTCTCTGGTTTTCTTGTGTTTCATTAATAACTCTGGTTGTTCTGTTGAATAGTTATGATCTGTCTGTTCCCTGTAGCATCAGTCATCTTGGAGTAGCTTATACTTTTCTCCTGTTCTGATTTTGCCTTACTGTATTTCTGGTTTTGCGTTCTTGACTTTTGCTTTTCTTCCACTGCTTCCAGGACAACTTGATGCTGGAAAAAGCCTGTATGGCAGTAGAAGAGGCAGCCAAAGGAGGTGGCGTGTACCCAGAAGTCCTCTTTGAAGTAGCTCACCAGTGGTACTGGCTTTATGAACAAACTGTTGGTGGGACCCCAGCCCAGAGAGAAGGTGCCACTGGCTGCAGTGCCAGCGGTGCACGTGCTGCTTCTGAAGCTGCACGTGGGTTGACAGACAACCGGGTGACCTCTGAGCCAACCACTGTAACGGTGGCAGCTGCGGTAACTGCAGCAGCAACAGTCATGCCAGTGATCTCTGTGGGGTCAACCATGTACCAGCAGCACACAATGGCAGGGCCAGCAATGGCACACACGCACACGCAAGGTCTCCACCCATACACCACCCTTCAGACTCACATCCCCTGCAATCCCCAGTATATTGGACACACTATCCAGCACATGCCGCGCCCAGCTGTTTTCCCAGTCCCGGGTTCAGCATACCCACAGGTGAGTTCTGCCTGTGCCTTGTTCGTTTACGATGACTTAGTGTGGCTGCTTCCAGAGGGAGTACATCAGACTGAGGAGAGTGTAGGGCTCAGATCTGCCATGACGTGAGCTCTAGCTTCTGCTGACACTTGCTGATTAACACTTCTTTGCCTCCCTAGCTCGGCGTTCACATAGTAAGGAGCCTTCTATGGGTGCATTTAAAGTCTCAAGAGAATATAAAATACAATATATCAGTATTTTTTCATTTTATTGCTCTATAGTTTCTCAGAAGGCACCGGACAGAAAGCTTTTCACCCTGAGAGCTAGCAGACTAAATAGAGACTGCAGTGGGAAAAATTAATTAAGGTTATTTTAATGCCTGTGTATCTTTGAAAGGTTTCGATGTGGCTTTTTGCAAACTGATTGGATTTAAGAGGAGGAGGAGCAAGCAGATGTAATGGCCTTGTGGTGCAAGCATGTTTCTGTATTCTGCTTCCTGTGCTTCCTCTTCTCTGTCAGATTGGACTTCCCATGCCCTAGGGTTTAGTGGGGGTGGACTTTTTTTGGACTACTTCTTGGTGGTCAGAAAAAGTAGATGTGACTGTTAATTTGTCTTCTGTTTTAGGGTGTCCACCCAGCATTCATAGGAGCTCAGTACCCTTATTCAGTAACAACACCATCACTGGCAGCTACAGCAGTGTCGTTTCCCGGCGTGCCTGTCCCTTCCATGACGCAGATTGCAGTGCATCCCTATCACAGTGAGACAGGACTGTCACTGTCTTCCAACGTCGCGAGTAAGTGTTACAACCCTGGGCACTGTGCAGCACAAGCTTGTTTGCTGCTGTACCTCAGTTAAGTCCCACTCCTCACTGACCACAGGTTCTTATACTGAAAGCCAAATCCACTCCATCCTAGAGATATGCATGCTCAGGGGTACTAATAGGGTTCATGAGAGGGCCTGGTTCAACTAGTGGAGTTTCACTGCTGTGTGGTTTATTTGCAGTATGAGATTATTTTGGCCTGACTTCTGCTTTATTAGAGCTTTATTCCCATCCCCTGTCCTTTGGGCAAGATGAATAAAGATATCTTGAGCAAACGCTTGTAGTTCCTTTGGGTCAGATGAGTAAAGAGTGCAGGCAGCAGGCAGACTTCTGCCAGAGTAGCACAAATACATTTTTTTTCTTGCCCAAAGGTATTGGCAGCAGCCAGTCCCCGAAATGTGGAACTTCTGTAGAGAGGACTGATGTTTTGGCAGTCTGAATGATTGCTTAGGTGTTGTGTTTGAGCTAGAGTGGTAGTGAAGACCCACCAAGTAGTGTGCAGCACAGGAACAGCAGATGTTGACTGAGTTGTGGGTATGTGCTCACTGCCATAGGGTTTTGTACCAGTGGGTACAAGTTGACCTAGGCTCTGTTATCCCCTCACTGGAGAGGCTGTAACTTTTGTCTATGTGTACGTTTGCTTATCTGTGCTTTGCAGCTCACCAGGTGGTGGAAGACTGTACATGGAAAAACACTTAATTGGCTTCCTTCATATCCAGATTATCAGTAGAGTCTTTTTTGCTATTTTTGTCTTGTATTTTGATGCCAAGAAGCCACCGGGCTGAAGCTGTGGCTCTGAGTTGTGACAAGCCATTTCCAAAGAGTTCTAAATCTTCCAGAACTGCTAACTCATCCTAGAGCACTTAAAATAATGGAAGGAAAAAAACAACCCCACCCTTTCCAGTTGTTGTTTATGGCTTGCATAAACCTCTGTTTACAGTTCTTAAAATACTGTTTTGCTGTTCCTGGAGTGCAGAGTCCAGTGATGATGCCTAAGCTGAGGCATTCAGCTCATTCTTGCAGGTTAATCTTTGTGGCCAGACTTCAGATGCACTTTGTATTTTGCCCCACTTTGTGGGTTGTTTGGCTCTGTGTTTGCTTTGTTGAGGTCAGATCTTTCCTGGGAGGCACATTGTCCTAAGGTACTCCACTGTTCACAAGTAAGCTTTTTTTAAAGAAAAAGTGAATAAGAAAAGCTGGACGCAGGAGGGGAAGAGGAGAAACTGGGACTCGAAGCATTGCTCAGGCTGGTGTAACAGCACCAGAGAAGCTGTGAAATGAGGCTCTGGAATTCTCCCACAAACCTGCTTTTTCCTCTCTGTACCTTGCTTGAGAGAGAAGGTCTCATAAGCATGAGTCCCTTGTCAGGCCACAGCAGGCTGCCGCATGGTTAACTGCGCGTTGTGTAAGTTTACGGTGTAAAATGTAATGGAGTTTCCTGCAGTTTCCCTTGATGCTAGGTTAAGTGTCTGAAGGTGACAGCTTCTCAAGTTTTCTAGCCGGTTTACTGCTGATAGCTGCCAGTGAATGCAGTGGCCGTTCTTTCCAAAGATGGCTCCCAGTGATAGAGCCATAGCTATGGAGGAACTTCACAATGTTAGGCTTGATCTTTGAGCGACTCAGTACTGTTCCTACTCAGTGATTTTCCTCAGCAGTTTCTCATCAGGTGTAGACATGCACTTGTTTGTTTCCTTGGACAAGAAATTGTTTAATAACAGCAAAGACCTTGGAGTCAACACATGCATTTACATGTAAAACATGGATGATGTGCATGTTAATGACATACTGCAGTAGAGGTGGGCAAGCGTGTATCTAACTGAAACAAAAGAGATATTCCTGGTCTGTTGTGTTTCATTTGTGCTGTGTTGCTCTATTTAAGAGAACAGAACATTACCTTGGCTGGGGTGTGAACACTCACTGTCAGGTGAGGGAGAAGGTGTGCATCTTCTCTTGAACTGGTGGTGGGTCCTAATGCTGCTGTTTTGCTCTCTTCAGTAGGAAGTGTCCATGCAGGATCAACGTTTCCAGCGATTCAGGGGGCTTCTTTGACAACTCTGTCCTCACAGCCCAACTCCCTTGTTACAGGGGGTTTTCCTGCCGAGGATGAGCAGCATAGTCAGCCTGTGAGCCCCCAGGGTCTGCACTACCTCCACTCTGCCTACCGAGTTGGTAAGGACAGCCAAGTTGGTTTTTGTGGCCTCCTTTGAGACAGATTCAGGGCAGAGCTTCAGGTTTTTACTGTCATTTGGCAATTTGCTACTGCACCTGTTGGGAATGATGGCATCTTATTTACATGGGGAAAGCCAGTTCATCATCTTATGTGCAGGCTAATAGTGGAGACGAAGCAACAGAAAATGGAATAGTCGTGGTTGGGAGCCATCAGAGTAGAAGTGAAAATGTGTTATTGCTGGGGAGAGCCTTGCCTTTCAGTAGGGGCACAGAAAGGAGTATGGCTAGGGCTCTGAGAGTGTGCTTGTGCAAGTTGTGACTGTGTGAGAAAAACTGAGTTCAGCTCCTGCGGCTGAAAATGTGCTTCTTGTTTAATGATATGCTGAGTATTCTGAGGTGTAGAGGGATGTGCCCTGTGCCTTTTCAAACTGGGTTTTGAAGGCTGACAAAGAGGCAACTTAATATTTTGTGAAGCATGGGTATTTAGTTAGTATTCCTTTTCCAGTCACACTGGTTATGAGAAATTAGAGCCTCTGCATCAACTGCCATTGGTACAAGGATTTAGTTCAGTCTTGAACTGAATCAGTTAGGTTTCTTATTGAGCTTAGACTCCAGTAAACTATTTGCACATAGTTATGGTGCAATCCACTGGATACCTGGGGAGGGAGAAAGGAGCCCCTAAGATAAGCAAAGGATAAGCAAACAGGATAGCAAATGAAGAGAAACATGAAGAAAATGGAAGGAAGGCTCTCTAGGGGTTGCTCAAGCTGTTTTGTTGAAAGCTGGAGAAGAAAGTACTTGTTAGGTAGAAAAGGGTGCTGTAGTGATAGTGATAAACCATGAAAGGCATTTAGTAGCCTGAATAACAGAAGTGGGGGCAGGGAAAAGGGTCTGGAAGATGCAGTCATAGTGCCTGTTGGTACTGTACACAAATCCTCCCATTTAAAAAGTTTTAAAGAACTGTTATAGAATAAACGCAGTGTTTGTAGATTGACAGCACTGCAGCTCAGGGTTGGCCTGTTGTCTTTGCAGCTGAGTAAGCTGATTTGGAGAGCTTCACTGTTGCAAAATTTGGGGCAAATGTGGTGCTTTCAAGACACCTTCTGTGTAGCTTTTGGGGCTATCTGGCCCTGCTGTAGGTGCTAGTGGAGTGTTTCTTTGCAGTGTAGTGAGGTGAGATGGCTCTGCAGATTTCCTAACCTGGAGCAGCAGATCCTGATATTCTTGCAGATACTTCCTGTGGTGACAGGCTCCAGGATGGGCCTTTTGTTGTGCTCTGAGCTCTTTGCATCTAGGGAACTTTCTGCTGATAAAAGACAGGGTAATCAGGTTGTGGTGCAGGGAGTGAAGTGCTACAGTAAGACTTACTGAGCAGAAGTGCTGCTTGACTCTGGCTGCCCCTTTCTCACAGGGATGCTGGCTCTGGAGATGCTTGGCCGAAGAGCTCCCATCGACCATCCCTACAACTTCTCCCGTAGCCCACCCTACACAGAGGATGTAAAATGGCTCCTTGGGTTAGCTGCGAAGTTAGGTAAGGCAAAGAGCAGTACTTCAGCAGAAAACCACTTGCTGGGATTTGGACCATGGTGGGGAAAAGCTCTCCAAAGAGTGAAACTTCAAAGCTTGGGTGAGCCTGGTGTTAGTTCCCATTTCTGAAAATGTTTCAGAAGTTCCCTGCAGCTTTCATCCAGGGAATTGTCCCATTTCTGGGTTCTGTAGACATGCTGTTGAATTTTGATGCACTGGATGAAGTGTGTGGGGTTGGACAGGGCTCAGAGCTCGTATCTCTTCCATTCTGTAACAACATTTCTTTCCGGTTTCCACTACCTTGTAGGTATTCTTCTTTCTTATGTATAGTTACATCTGCTGTGAAGTGCTGGTAGAGCAATAGTTGCTGAAGCCACCGGTTGTTTTGTTTTTTATTTTTAATTCCACTTTGCTCTTGGATGTTTTTTGTAAGCTCCTTTTTTTTTTTTTAAATTATTTCATCATCACTAAGAACTTAAAGAAACTCGTCTGCAAGCAGCCTGTCTAATGGCACGGCATGACTTCTCCTGTGACTGCTAGGGGACCTTCGCTGTAGGCAGCAGTGGGGAAACTTGAATATTCACTATAACCTGACTGCTGGGGCTGCAGATGCTTCTTAATGGGCAGGCAAGGAGCAATGGGAAGAGGCGTGGTGTATACTTGCATCTGTGATTCCCTTGCCACATCAGCTTTCTTTCATATCTACCTTAAAGGTAGTTAAACTGGGAATGTCAGTGACTGAGTGGTATCTGGTCTTTACTCAGACCTCATAAATGTGTCAAATGATCTCTTGTCCCTATGATTTTGCTGGACTATCTCTCCCAAGCTTCTGAAGGATACATTACACTCAGAAGATGCTCCAAGTCCAGGTTCTTGATGGAAGGTACTTGTTGCTTGTGTGTCTCTTACCTTAACCCTGTTATGACTTCTTCTTCCTGTGCAGGTGTAAACTTTGTGCATCAGTTTTGTGTTGGGGCAGCCAAGGGGGTGCTGAGCCCCTTTGTGCTCCAGGAGATCATCATGGAAGCCCTGCAGAGGCTCAACCCTGCCCATGTGCACAACCACTTGCGCACCCCAGCCTTCCATCAGCTGGTGCAGAGGTGCCAGCAGGCATACTTGCAGGTAATGTGGGCTGCTTCTTGCCAGGCCATTGCTTGCCTTGCAGGTGCTACCTCTGTGTGTGGGTGTGCATGCAGAAAGGAAGCAGCGTTGAGTAATGGTAGCTGAACTGGTCCATTGCCCAACGCATCACTCTCACTCAGGAGGGATGACAATAGGTACCCCTTGCCTGGATGGAGGCTGCATACAAAGAACCTCATTGTACTGCTTCTTCTAAGGGCTCGCCTCCTGTGCTCACCATGAGGGATTTAGATGGTTCTGTCTGTATTCTCTGTCCTCCTTCTTCCTCCAGATGTTACCTGTACCTTTTAATTTCTGTTCTTTTAGTTTGTGGTGTTTTCAAACACCAGTCTGCCCCACTCCATAGCCTGTCCCTTTTTTTCTTCCATTTTTTGTTGCTTGTCCTCCCTGCGTCATGGCTGGCTGGTGTGCTGCTGCTGGCGCTAGGAGTGGAAGTGGCCTGGTTAGCTACCAGTGCAGATATCTCAGGATTTATTGAAACCAAGACAAGTGTGTTCCAATGTGGCACCTGGGATACCAGAGCTGCATGTTCCTTAGGGCAGCGTACATGGGACACCCCACATTACCTGCTTCTTTACAATACGTGACCAGAAGGGTGGTTCTGTGGATGTACTGTCAAGACTGTCCTATTCTTGAGAGTGACAGCTTCTTCACCTTGTCTGAGCTCTAAGGTGGAGATAGATTTCTCAAAATCTGGACCTGCAGTTTTGGGGTACTAGTTAAGAAGCTGCTGGAAGTGGCAGTGATAAGCCTAGAGAAATCAGTAGCAACTTAGTGTCAGGCTTACTCCTTCCATACCTCTTAGCAAAGGAGAAGTCCAGTTAACATGCTGAGTGCCTGTGTTTAACCTGTGGGATGAAGGGTGGCTGGTCAGCTGGCCCTTTTACACTGTGCTGTGAAACAATTTGGTGCTCGTGAAGGAGAGATCATCTGCTGGTGCTGTCTGGTTCATTTTGGTGCTCTGAGGGGACAATATTCTTGAATGTGTTTGCATTCAAGATGCAGCACTGCTGACTTTTGAGCTAACTCTCTGTCAGAGCCTGAGTCTTGGGACATCTCCTGAGGGAACAGGATCATATGACGTATTGCTCTGGGAGCTCCCGAGTACTGCTCTGACTGTCACCAGCATGAGGGTGGTGAAAAATACCTTAAGGCTCTTTCTTTTTCCTATTCAGTACATCCATCATCGGATGATCCATCTCACTCCAGCTGACTATGATGACTTTGTGAATGCCATCCGCAGCGCCAGAAGCGCCTTCTGCCTGACTCCCATGGGCATGATGCAGTTTAACGACATTCTCCAGAACCTAAAGCGCAGCAAGCAGACAAAGGAGCTGTGGCAAAGGGTCTCTCTGGAAATGACCACCTTCTCGCCGTGACAGCAGGCAGAGCTCCATGGACACACAACCTTTTGCCCTGTATAGTTGTAGTTCCATTTTACACCATCCTTCCTTCCGGTGTCTTTTTTATTTTAGTTTTAAATTGTTGGAAACCACTGATCTGATGTATTTATACCATGACATTCCTCTCCAGCACTGTTGCGTGTTGGCGCTCTGCTTTGCTCGCTCTTCCTCCTCCTTCTCAGTGGGCTGCAGGCTTCAGAAGCATCAGGAAACGAGAAGGAAGTTGAGCTGGCTGCCCTGTGGTGTAGTCACTGCTTTTCTCCCCTGAGCCCCTGGAGGCTGTCCTGCGAGCAGTTTGCAGTGTGATTGCGCACGTGTTAGAGGGGTGGGGGATTCTGTCTTAAATATTTATTTTGGCATTTATAAATATGTAAACTTTTCTTTTGTATGGGCTTCTCTTACTCCACACACCATCTCCTGTTGGGAGAGGCTGGGACTGCTGCAAACAGCGGGTGCTCCCTCCATTTCTTTCAGCACCTCCTGTTACGAGAAGCTGAGACTGGAGCAGCAGAGCCAGGGTCACCTCTGCAGCTTTCTGCAGCAGCTGCTGAGGGCAGAGGCTGGAGCTTGGGCAGTCAAAGTCCATAACTGCGCTGAGCTGAGCTGCCTGGAGACTGCCAGAAGTGCTTGGGCTCTTTCTCAGGAGTGTCCCTCACTGGACACTGCTGGCTCATAGGATGTTTTTGATCCTGGTTGTTCAGAGTTGTACAATCGTGGTTCTTTTGGCTCGGGTATTACTCTACTGTAATCAGTTTCTTATCCCTTGTCTCTTCTCGTTTCCTGATTAAACACTCGTTTTCTTAGACTGACTCTTCTCTCTGTTTTGATGTTGACAGTCTGATGGAGCTGGGCTGCTATGTGTCGGTGGGAGCTCCTGTGAGCCCTGGTAGACAGCTGTCGTGCCTTGGGGAACAGCAGTCCAGCACAAAGCAGGTGGCCAGAGCTTCTTGCCTGTTAGTGCACTGGGAATGGCTTGCCTCTACAGAGGCTGAGGTATGTGTGGACTGGCTTGCTGGTGGGTGTCAGGGGAGTCGGTGGTAAGCCTAGGATGTTCTGTCTGCACTTCTGACAGCCGGCAGGTTTCTTTTCTGGTCTTGACACCCGTGCTCCTCTGTGGTAACACATGGCTTTGAATTCCCAACATGTTGTAGCTGCTCACTTCTGATGTAACTGGTAAGACAGCTGTGGTCTGCTCCTGTGTGTTTAGAGAGGTGTTTGGTGGCCAGTGTGAGATGTGCACTAGGGATGGCATCACAGAGAATAAGTTTTAGAAAGCTTTTCTATTTATGCCAAGGAGGTTTAAATGGATCCTGCTGTTTGTAAGCAAACGAGCACATACATCTCAGGGCTTTTGAAACTGTCAGGTGACTGATGGTTGTCAACAGTCCAATTCCTTAGCAGTAAGGTACTGTACTTCTTACTTGGGTTTAGCCAGTGACCATGGGGAGTATTTACTTTCTATAAGCTAGATACTCACACAGGCCAAAATAAGTGAAAAGGCTCCTTTGGTCTGACTTTGTGTACTGCACACGCTGGAGAGTGTGACGGGTGCCTCTAGTACAGATTGGGCATCAGTGACTAAAGATTTCCTTACAGCCCCTTGTGCTCCTCCGTAAGGTGTCTAGCTACATGCTAATTATAAGTGCTGGTGCTTGTAAGAACGTGTTGTGTGGTTTTTAAACTAAATTTTGTGTTGATTATGAGCTGCCTGTTCCTGGACAAAACTGGATCTGACTGGATAGCACAGCATGATGTCTGGAAGTTTTGGGTTCCTGGAGCAATTTCTGTGCTTTCTGGTTCTTGTGTGTTCAGAACAGTGAAAAGAGTTTGGAGAAACGGGAGTGCTATAATAAATTCCGATCTTTTCCTTTCTGCTG
This sequence comes from Phoeniculus purpureus, assembly GCA_028565055.1. Taxonomy (NCBI): domain Eukaryota; kingdom Metazoa; phylum Chordata; class Aves; order Bucerotiformes; family Phoeniculidae; genus Phoeniculus; species Phoeniculus purpureus. Next base: position 10,034,475 of record JAOXOE010000632.1, on the reverse strand, counting down.
TTTACAGGAGATTATAAGGGGAAGAGAAGGGAGCATCTCTGAGAAGCAGCAGAAGGAAAACGGGCAAAAGAGCTGAATGTATTTGGAGCAGAAGTGACTGTAACTGCACTGGTGATTTGTACCGAGTAGGGAAATGAAATCATAGAATTGTTACGGTTGGAAGAGACGTTCAAGTCCAGCCAGCCCTGGGTGACCTGGGCTAGTGAGAGGTGTCCCGGCCCCAGGGCATGGCGGTTGAAACTAGGTGATCTCTAAGGTCCCTTCCAACCTGAACCATTCTATGATTCTGTGAATGTGTTCTGTGAGTTAACCCTCTGTCTGCACTTGAGGTGTCACAAGTGCTTCAGCTCCAGTCTGGTGAGGTGCGTTTTGGTTCTCTGCACAAGGATCACATAACATCTGGCGGTGGCACACTGTTGAGATGCTTAGAAGCTATTCCTTAAAGATAGAGAGTCTCCCTAGTGTCTCATTTTTCTGTAAAACAGTGGAGCCAGTCATAAAAAATGTCAGGAGAGGGTGCGAGACGATAAAGGTGGAAGAGCAGAGTTCCGCCCCTCTGTTCCCTGAGGAGCTCAGTGGGTGGTACCTTTTCCCATTGTCTCTATGTGCTTTTGGTCTCCACCAGGGACAGCAACATTTCCAGATCTTAAACTGCTGATGCCTGCATCTTTTCTGAGTTGTTAGAGGTAAAACCTTGGTGGTAGTATAGTTGGCAGATGTGCCAAGATTGCAGCTGGATATTCAGCTTGTCAGGGCGACTAGTGTGATATTTCCTTCTGTGGCATGGATAGAATAAAGGTTTTAGTCACTGGAAGCCTCAGCCCTTGGAACACATCTTGTGCTGCAGGTGCCCTGTCTCTGCATATGTCAGGTACCAACCTCTGCCCCTTTGCCAGTTCCTCTTTGCCCTCTCTGGACACATTCACCATCTTCCTTGCCTGGGCAAGTTTTTCTTTGGCAGGACTTTCCAGGATCCGGAGTTAGCAGAACATTATTTGCCTTTGGGCCTCACTGCCTTTATGACCTATGAATAATCTGAGTTGGAGTTGTCATCTGATGAAGCAACAGATACAGCTGGAGCGAGCTGGAATGTGAGTTTCTGTCTAGTTTTGTTTACTGTCTGTAATACTTGGTTAGGATGTGTATTTTCTTTATTTGAGAACCCATTCAGAAACACCCTCCCAGGGAACTGGTAAACCTAAACCTAACTTGTTAAATCTGTGGGGTTTTCCCTCAGGCCTTGCACAGATGCATTTTTGGTGCAGACTGCAGGCTGGTGCTTTCCCAGCTGATTTGGTGCTAGCTTGGCTAGTGCTGTGCAGTGCTAGAGTGCTCTGAACAGCCTTGCTACCCCCAGAGTAAGTGGAAATGGAGTAAGTACTGAAGTAGTTGTGACATTTATCACCACCTCCTGGTACGAGTCAGCTGTAAAATGACAGAAATTTGAAATAGTTTTCTGTAAGAGCTGGGCAAGTTGTATCTCTCTTACCCTTTCCTTCCCTTCTCTTTGTATCTAGGTACTAAAATGACTTTTCCAGGATGCACCTGGTGAGAGCATGCAAAAACAGGAAGGTGGCGTGCTCACAGTCTGCTACTGAGGGCTTTTTCTGATTAAGGCTTTCTTAAACTAAGCTGGAAATTGTTGGGCCATGAGGACCTCTCAGTATTTGCTGAAGACCATGACTGTTTTATGACTCTCCCTGTAAGCCCTACGGATAGAGTGACTGGCTCTCAACTAAGGTTATTTTCTGTGTTTGTGTGAAGATAAACAATCTTTTGTGTGTTCTCCTTCTGTGCCATATGGCATGACTATAGCAAAGAGGCTCTTTCTTAAATAGTCCTGCTTTTGTTGGCTTTAAACTACTTCCCCTCTCCCTCCCCTCCTGCTTTCAGCATAACTGAGATGTGGCTTTTGAACTTATTTCTGCATCCTGCTGCCATTTTAAGGATTCCTGTAGGTGGGGCAGAGGAGGACCACACTGAGCTGTGAAAGCTGCGAGTGCAGCTAAGGGCTGTTCAGTGCTGGGGTTTTTGTCTGAGCTATGCCTAGTTAATGCTTCTTTTCTTGGACACACAACTGCTGGAGAGAGTCCAGTGCAGAGCCACAAAGATACTGAAGGGAGCAGAACACCTCTCTTACGAGGAAAGGCTGAGGGAGCTGGGTCTCTTTAGCTTGGATGACCTCATTCATGTCTATAAATATGTGAAGGGTGAGTGTCAGGAGAGTGGAATCAGGCTCTTCTCAATGTTATCTGGTGATAGGACAAGGGGTAATGGGTGTAAGCTGGAACAGAGGAGGTTCTACATAAATATCAGAAGGAATGAGGGGCGAGCGGCCGATGTCATTTACCTGGACCTGAGCAAAGCCTTTGACACTGTCCCGCACCACATTCTGGTCTCCAAGCTGGTGGAACATGGGTTTGATGGGTGGACCACTAGAAGGGTAAAGAACTGGCTTGACGGCCGCACCCAAAGAGTGGTTGTCAATGAGTCCTTGTCCAAGTGGAGGCCAGTGACAAGCAGAGTCCCTCAGGGATCAGTCCTGGGACCAGTGTTGTTCAACATCTTTGTCGGTGACATGGACAGAGGCATTGAGTGCAACCTCAGCAAGTTTGTTCGAACTTAGTGCATTTTACACTGAGGGTTCAGGAGTTGCTATGACAACTGTTGATCAGTAGCTCAAAATTAGACACTGTCCCTTAGCTTCAGTCCAACCAATAAGTGCCTCTGTTGACAAGCATTTTTTTGAAGTGGAAGAAAAAAATAACGTCCTACTAGTTTAGAGCTTCCTGTTTCTTGCTTGGAGTTAGCCTTGTCTGGTCTTTGTTAGAGAAGAAGCACATGTTACTGGAGCTGTTTGTGGCAGCCATCTTGCCCTTTGGAATGTGGTGAATAGAGAGAGAAAGAGATTTTGGAAACTCAGAGTTCTGTAGAGGGGAGGTTTCACCTGCAATCCATTGTTTGCTGAAATACAGACTCTCATCATTTATGGTCTGCATGAATAAATAAATTGGAATAGAGGACTGTCTTAATTGCACATGGAGTAGAGAATTGGTCCTTAAATTAACTGTTGGCACTAAGGAATAGATGCATGGACTAGAAAACGGGCATCACCTTTTCACAAGTGAAAGAACGGCTGGAGGTTTCTTTTCTCCAGGGTAGTGCAGTTAGCAGCCTGACCTAGTTATTTAAGAAGGTGATTAATTTCTTTATGTCTTTGTGGTGGGGTTTTATGTGGTACAAATTAAATATATCTTTTTTTCCTCAAATCAAGCCAGTTTTTGTTTTTTGCCCTTGACTTTATCAGTAGTTCTGAACCCTCCTTTTTTTTTTTTTCAGCTCTATTAACTAAGTTGGCTAATCTGATCGACAGGATCAACAAATGACACATATCACAGAATCATAGAATTATAGAACCATAGAATCATGGAACATATTGGGTTGGAAGGGACCTCCAAAGGCCATTTAGTCCAGCCCTATACAACAAGCAGGGACATCTCTAACTAGAACAGATTGCTCAGAGCCCCATCGAGTCCTATATTGAATGTCTCTAGGGAAGGGGCCTTTACCACTTTTGTAGGCAACCTGTTCCAGGGATCCAACACCCTCATAATGAATAACTTTTTCTTAATGCCCAGCCTAAACTTACCCTTTTCCAGCTTAAAAGCTTTACCCCTCATCCTTTCATTCCATGCCCTTGTGAACAGTTCTTTGCCAGTCTTCTTATAGGCCCTTTACAGTTATTGGAAGGTTGCTAGAAGATCCCCATGGAGTCCTCTCCTCTGAACAACCCCAACTGTCTCACCTTTCTTTGTTACACCCCTCTGATAATTTTCATGGTCCTCCTCTGGACAGGCCCTAACATGTCCACATCTTCTTGTATCGGAAGTTCCAGAGCTGGACGTAGTATTCCAGGTGAGTTCTCACCAGGACAGAGTAGAGGGGCAGAATCACCTCTCTCAATCTGTTGGCCACAGTCTTTTTGATGTAGCCCAGGATGCAGTTAGCCTTCTGTGCAGCAATTGCACATTGGCGGCTCACGTTCAGATTTTCATCCACTAGCAACCCTTGATCTTTTCTCAGAGGGTTGCTCTCCAGCATGTCTTCCTCCATTATTGACACTTCTCATTGCCCCGCAGGATCTAGCACTTAGCCTTGTAGAACTTCATTGGGTTTGCCTGGGGCCACTTCTCCAGCTTGTCCAGGACCCTCTGGATGGCACCCTATTGCTCTGGCACATCACCTGCACAACTCTGCTTGGTATCATCAGCAGATGTGTTCAGGGTACACTCAATGCCACTGTCAATATAATTCATGAAGATATTAAACAACACTGGTCCCAGTACAGCCTCCATTGGACCCATATCTCTCCAACTTAGAGAGAAGGGTGTTGTAAATATTCAAACTGCAATTTACTTGGATTGGATTTTAGCCAACTCAACACTGCCAACTGTAGTTTTTATTAATTGCTTCAGCTCATTTCATGGACAATATTTCCATTAGTGAAACATAAAAGCAAATAGAGGAAAATTCTGGGAATCATTGTAATGTTTAGAGTGAAATACATTGCATTCACACAGAATCATGGTAGTTTTCATACTAAGCTGTCTCCTGTGCTAGTAACCTCACGCTCGAGTAAGGGAACATGAGGAGAAAAGAGAGACAGATAAAAGGGCAATGAACTGAAGTGACTTTGATTGCCCAGTACCTCTGAGTCATTCAAGCATGGAGTAAGCATGTAAAGTTCACTAACTTTGAGTCTGGAAAGAGGGAAAGGTAGGGCCACATTATTTTCTCTTTTGTTCTTATTTCTCATCATCCTCTGCTAAAATTATATGCCAAAAAATTACATTTGTTTTCCTAGGTTGAGTCTGTTTTATCCATGATGTTGTTAAATGTTCTCTCCTTATCTCAATGCAAGAGATTTTAATTTTATTTTCTCCCCTGTTATATTGAAGAGGGTAAATGATAGATTGGTTTGGTGGACACCTGATAGCCAATCAAGGGTCAACCCACAATGTATATAGACCCAAAAATTAAGACTCTCTTATGTCTTTGCGTTAGACTTTCATCCCAGAGCTAAGTGTGACACTGAACTCTAGAAACATGCATATTTAAGATTCCACCAGGGCATAAAGCTCCGTAGTTATAACTGTGTAACACACTGTAAAAATTTCATCCCATCTGTTCTTCCTTCCCCTTGCAAATAATATAATCATGTTGGTCAGGCACAAATGTGTTGTGGTAGATTTATCTTGTTTTATTTCAAGTACTTTCCAACATTTGTTAAAATTTAAAGGTATGCATTTTACAAAAAATTGTCACTGAACAAAAGGGAGAAGACAGAGGGTATAGCTAGTAGAAGAAGAGCTGAAAAACATTACATATATCTTTCTGTATGGTGGAAAGCACAATGCCAAAATTCTTGCTTGAAATTTGCAATGAAATACAAGAATAGTAGAATATGAGGAAGGACAAAGACAGCTAGTGGAGTGCAGCGCAATAAATTCTCATTTGCTGACCTAAAGGCAGTACATGGGAGCTATTATACTTTGGCAGCTATTTTACTTTTCCCTTCTGGAGTTTCAGACTTGTACAGAAAGATTAGTTTCATCTGATTAAAACTTGCACCATGTTTAATTTCCTTCAAAAGTACAATCACTTTGAAAGTGAGAGAAAGGGAGTGAAAGAGACCCACAAGAGAGTGAAATAATGTTAGGGGTGGAAAATGGGCAGTAATTCTTCCCAGATAATGTTGTCATACTTTGTAAAGCCTTTAATGCTGGAATTTATTTATTAATGATGCACGGGTTATTACCCACCATCTGTCTTGTGTTAGCAGTGGGCTGTTTCAGATTATGGTAATATGTTTCTGATTTGAGTTGTGTTGAAAGCCAGAACAAGGCATCTCATGTGCAGTCCTCTTTGAGGCCTGCTGTTTTCAATTCCTCTTTGCAGAATGGGCTTTTATTTGATTTGTTACAGGGATTTTTTTCTTCTTTTGCCAAAACAGCTGCAAGCCTGGAAGAGAATGAGACACAGAGCCACATCAAACTTGTTAGCTTGTAAGAGAAGCAGAATGTTCCAAGAATAAAAAGGGAAGCTGAACGGAAACAGTGAGACCAGGAGAGAGTAGGAAGGAAGAGAAGAAAAGAAGGCCAGTGAAAAGATGAAGTAATCAAACTTTTTACTTGTTTTTTTGTATCTAAGGCACACAGAAAATGCTTTGTATTCTAAGTGGTATAAAACATTTTTGTTGTGTTATTAATTTAATGTCACCGTTAACACAGTTAACACAGTTACTTTTTTTCTTGTTTTGATACATTTCAACTGCTTTTATGCTAGGGCAAAAGAGAAATAAAGTATTTACACCAAATGAGCGGTCACTAATGAGTAAAAAGAATCTAAACCAAAACCAACATCCACTCATAGTTCTGATGTGAAACATTAAGTCAGCTCACGGTAGAGAGATATGAAGACAAGGAGAAAAATCCCATGCTTCTTTTTTCTGAGAACCCTCATATTTGGGCCTCACAATCAGTCTATCAGGCTGTTGAACTCTATTTCTGATGCTAAATAAGGAATCAGAGAAACTGACTACTCTCCATAAAAGCTGGTTTGTTTTCAAGACTCCTGGACTATGGGCTTCTTAAGATCACAGCTGCATAATCCAAAAGCTCTAGACAAAAATAAATGTAACAGGGACAGATTCTACTATAATTATAAATTAAACCAGGTTAAAAATTTAAGAAATTTAAACTGGAATGAAAGTATTTAATTATCCAAAAACAACAAAAAATATTTGTGGCAACAGTGAACAAGAACTTTATCTCATTATCTTTCAGTCATTTTAACTGGAGTATTTAATTTTCATCCAGCCTCCATTTTGATACTGCAAGTTTTTTCAGAAGCATGAGTATGTTCCTTTATATTTCAGATAAATCATAACTATATACTTTTAAATAGAAACCTCAATTAACTGTAATAAGCTAAAAAAGAAAATTGAAAGTGTTTCAAATGTATCTGATTAAAACTCATGAAAATACAAATGGTCCACATTTAGTTCTAGCCATCTCCTAGTCTTTGGTGAAAAAACAAGCAAACCTAAAGATATATATGAGTCTAAATGAAAACGTAAAAGAAATTTTAAGTATTGCAGGAAACATAATGGAAAAGAGAAAAACGTTAGACTTCTGTAACCTCATGGCTTAAACCTGAAAGCAATTATTATAATCTAGAATATACTCCTGTTGCAGGATGGCTTCATGAAAAGGGACATGATCTGTTAGAATTGGTACCGAGAGCATGAATCCCATAAAGTCTTG
>JAOXOE010000632.1:10006197-10027050 GCA_028565055.1 Phoeniculus purpureus | reverse complement strand
GATCCTGCTGTGGCAGGGGGATTGGACTGGATGATCTTTTGAGGTCCTTTCCAATCCCTAATGTTCTGTGATTCTGTTGGGTAAATATTCTTGTGGTAAGGGCCAAGTGCAAGCACTGTGTGCTGGCAGAAGGCACCATCACTGCTGCATAGGGTTTCTTGTTGGTACAAATACAGTGACTGTGCTCTGTAAGCAAGTGACTGGTTTTTCTTCTCTTGTGGCGTGGGTTGTGTACAGGGAGAACATGCAGAACTGCCCACTGCTGCACGAGCTGCTGAAAAGGGAATATGAGCTGGAGGCAGGGGGAATGCACTAGAAGTCTGTTCTATCCAGCACCTGTACAAAGATGCAAGCCCTGTCAAAGGGGACTGGGTCCCCACACTTTCTTTTCATGTCATGCTTTGCTTTGCCTCAGTTCTGTCAGTCAGGAGAACTGCTGTGTCAGGAAGTTTGAAGTTTGAAGAGCAGCCATCGTGCAGGGCCGTGGTGTCACCACACTGCTATTCTAAGGCCTGAAGTTTACCTTCACCAGTGACTTTGCGCAGGTTCTGAGTCCTGCCTGGTTACCATCTAGGAAATTAATGTGAGCTGCGTCCCACACCGCTGGGGCAGTGTCACTAAGTACGGACATCTCTTTTGAGAGACTGGAGGTTCAGTAAGACTACGCAGATGAGAACAGGGAGAAATCAAGCGTTGGAAGAAAGCCCGAACTACAGTAGTAAATCACTTGTACATAGTTCTCAAGTGCAGTGGTGATGAGTGCTGGGAATACCTTTTTTATACCAAAAGTAGCTGGCAAAGTGTTCAGCGGTAAGAATTCCTAATCTCAGTGCTGCTTTTACACTGAGTTGTTTGTTGGGGCTTTTTTTTAACCCCCCCTCCCACCTATCCAAACCTTTAAGAAGAAGGGGCGAGAAGCAAACTGCTGGTAAAGCTCTGGTAAGAGAGTGTCCTACTGTGTGCCTTGAGGCAGCTGGCTGGAAACAGTCGTGCCAGCTGCTGCGGTCCCGGTGTCTTGCTTGCAGCTGCGCCCTGTCAGCCAGGAGACACTCGGGACTCCGCAAAGGAGAAGGAGCACATTTTTCAGATTCATCTGGTATGTTTGTCACCGCTTCTCTAGCCACACGACTGCTGATACAGCAAAAGGACCAGCAAGGAATCAAAGGATTCTCTTACCAGCCAAGTATGAGGGCTGAAAAACACCAGGATGAGTTTGAGCAAGTTCCTTGTTAGATGCATAGAGTGACTCGTGTCTCATTCTGATTCCAGCAGCTGCAGGCTTCTGCCAAGAACATCCATCTTCACAGAGACAACAACTGGAAAAATCAGGTTTTTACATAGAGTTGATACTCTGTGATGAAATTCTCCCACTGCCCTTGCGATGTCGGTCGTTACCCGACAGTTGAGAGTCACGCCAGCATTTCCTGTACCTAGAAGAAAGAGGGAGCAGGGTATTTTTAAGTATTTTCCTGACGGCATTGCAGAGGCTGTGTGCAAGTAGTTGCAGCTGTGTGTGCTGAGCTCTCTTTTCTGAGGCTGGCGTACAGTAACAGCAAGAGGAAGTGGTGTTGCTTAGTGTTTCTCTTGCCAATTCTCACTGTTGATGTGCCCTTCCAGTTCTGAACTGCAATGTGATCTAGCTCCTGTTTCTAGTTCAGTCTTTCTCATGTCTGGGTCAAATCGCTCCTTTTGAAAAGGGTCATCTTCCTGTATCTCAGACTCAAAAGGTGGTTTCAATACACCACAAAAGATGTTCAGGTACAGTTTATGCTTATCAATTTCCTTGCCTTATGACAAGAACTGCTTACCATGAAGGTCTGTCACTGAACAGTGAGCTAGGCAGATGAGGTTTACTGCTACCATTGAAATGAGGTGTGAGGGTCTGTGATGTGTTCAGTGCCCAATGGGTCAAGACCTATGATTTTTGTTGGTATCATAGTGCTTCTCTTAGGTGGTGGTTGTTTCCACAGCTCTGCAGTGATGGCTGGAACAAGGGTAGCTTCTGCAGCAGTGTCCTGGCAGCAGGCATTACCAGAGCTGAAAATGACGTCGATACAGACACCCCAGACACTGTTGTTAGTATAAGGAGTAAGAATGAGTGCAGCATAAAAATAAACCTAATGTGAATTGGGGGGGGGGGAAGATGAACAAATGATGAGACTACACAGTTGCCCTTTGCTGCCTTATGTGAAGGACTGTCACCAGTAAACCAGCCCTGACACTCAGTGAGCCCCTCCCAACACTGATTCTTGGGAACCTTGATTATTTTTTAATGTTTAGATCCTTCTCCGTGGAGATACACCACAGTCCAAGGTCCTCGCAACCAAATTGAGGCAGTGTGGTCTGGACGATGGGGCAGTGAGGTGGTCGTGAACTGGCTGCAGGGTAGAAGCCTGAGAGTAGTGGTCAGTGGGACAGAGTCCTGTTGGAGGCCTGTATCTAGTGGAGTCCCTAAAGGGTTGGTACTGGGACCAATACTATTCATACATTCATTAATGCCTTGATGTACTCTAATCCCTCATCCATCAGCAAGTTTGCTGATGATACAAAGCTGGGAGGAGTGGCCAACACCCCAGAAGGCTGTGCTGCCGTTCAGCAGGACCTGGACAGGCTGGAGAGCTGGGCAAGAACAAACTCAGGTACCAGTATAGGTTGGGGACTGACCTGTTGGAGAACAGTGTAGGAGAAAGGCACCTGGGGGTCCTGGTGGACAGCAGGGTGACCATTAGCCAGCAGTGTGCTCTTGTGGCCAAGGAGGCCAGTGACATCCTGGGGTGCATCAGAAGGGGGGTGGTTAGCAGATCAAGAGAGGTTCTCCACCCCCTCTACTCTGCCCTGGTGGGACCACATCTGGAGTATTGCGTCCAGTTCTGGGTCCCTCAGTTCAGGAAGGACATGGAGCTGCTGGAGAGAGTCCAGCGAAGAACCACGAAGATGATGGAGTGGAACATCTCCCTGATGAGGAAAGGCTGAGGAAGCTGGGGTCTCTTTAGCTTGGAGGAAAAGGGAGACTGAGGGGTGACCTCATTAATGTTTAATATATGTGAAGGGTGGGTGTCAGGAGGATGGAGCCAGGCTCTGCTCAGTGGCATCCAATGATAGGACAAGGGGCAATGGGTGTCAGCTTAGGAGGTTCCACATAAATGTGAGAAGGAACTCCTTCATGGTGAGGGTGACAGAGCGCTGGAATAAAAGGTTGCCCAGGGAGGTTGTGGAGTCTCCTTCTCTGGAGACATTAAAACCTACCTGGGCATGTTCCTGTATGATTTGATCTAGGTGATTCTGCTCTGGCAGGGGCAAAGTGGGCTAGATGATCTTTCGAGGTTCCTTCCAGTCAGTACTGTGAATCTGTGTAAATAGCATGAAGTAATTGTCTAAGTGACCAGCAAGATGTACTGGATTAAAAGCAGCACTGTGTTCAGTGGAGGGTCGGTGCTCCCCCATCCTGTGGCACAGGGTATGAGCAGCTGTGATGCTGCACTGCTGCTTAGGAAGTGCTTGGTGAAGTGACAGAGGTACAGAACTGTGCCTTTTTAAACAGGGTTTCCTTCCAGTTCAGTGTAAGGTGCTTATTACTGCAGAGCTGGGCAGGAGGTGCGCAGCAAGGCTGTGCTGCTGCAGTGTCACACCTGGAAATGGTGGCTGTAGCCAGGGATGGCCCAGAAGTCATGACTGGGGTACACCAGCAAGCCTCTAACTAGAGCTGTGTGCTGTGCCAGACTCTGCAAGCCTTTGCACACCTGCAGAGCAATAAGCCTTAAGATACTTTCTGTAGCAAAACACCTTTTTACCCTCCCAAATAGCAGCTCTAAGGCTTGGAGTAAGTAAGTTTCTCAACTTCTCTTACCCTTCTCCCAGCTTCGTGTCCACGACATCACTCCAAATCATCACAAAGGAGAAAAATAAGTAGGACATTTATTGAATCTCCACCTACCACTACTTCTAGCCTTTATTCAGACACTTGTGCTCAGCTTCAAGAGCCAAGAATTTCTTCATTATCATTCAATATGAATGATGCTGTACATGAATCCAGTGCAGGAAGTCCAGCTCTTCTCTCAAACAGGAGCAAGACAGGGGTTTTAAGTCTTTCTGTCCTCTTTTGGCTGCACAAAAATAACCCTTTCCAAGGGCACATGAAATAAAATACTATATTGCCGACTATATACACTTACGTCGCACCATTCATTCCGAAATTCACAATACCTAAGGCTCAATGGAAAAGCTTGGTTGAAGCAACTGTCTGGATAGGAGAGACGGAACTCGTGACAGTTGTGGAAGTTTCCATAATCTGTGTTCATGCCCCTCTGTTCTCTGCAACTACGGCAATCTCCAAGGACTGGCTGTGCCCTGGAGAGATGAACGACGGCCCACACAGCTTCAGAAGCCCATGGCTCAGCAACAGAAAACACATACAACCACAGTGGAGGATTTCCTCTGAGAACTGTTATCCAGCTACTGCAGGAGGAGGCAAAGCACCGCAGGGCACTTACCTGACTATGTACAGAAGTAGCAAACTGAACAGCACCTTCTGGACATAGGAAACCACTTCTACCTCCAAGCCTTCCCTTTATATCTGACTATACTTTTAACTGCTTTATTTTTGCTTTTCTCCTTGGATTGTTGGGCTACAAGGAGATTAAACCAGGTAGTAGCCATCAGCAGGTGTGGAAGAAGCCCCTGTTGCTTTTTTTCAAGCTGATCAGATGTGGGGAACTGAGTTGTCTACTTTCAGCTGTACCAGCCTTAATTTACAATACCTGAGCTTTGCTCCCCCAATTGCTGTGTGGCACCAGTGGCCTCTAAAGGGCTCCAAGGGGACATACCGCTCCTTGCTTGTCTTTTGAAATGTCTGAAGTCCCTACAGAGAAATACTTGCCCTGCTTCCACATACAGCAACACTTTCCCTAATTCCATACGTCAGATCTGCAGCTTTGCCTTATGTCCCACTGCCCCTTGACCAAAGTCACTGGACACTATCACACCACCAGTGCTGCTGATAGGGAGAGGCGATCTTACATCCTTACGTCTGTCTCCATGAAGGTGCAATCCTGAACAGCCACACACTGGCACTGTAAATAATGACTGTGGCCACTGCACTCTGCATGGGGGGTAACAAGGTGCTTTTGTATCCTGCTGTTACCAGGCACACTACTAGATAAAAGTTGGGGTTCCCTGGACTAGATTCCCCTTTTATCAAATTGCAGCTGTTTTCTCAGCAGTGGGCTGTCTCACCTCTGGACTCTTTGCTTCTGGACTCTTTGCTTCTGGACTCAGAGGAGTAACATCATATTCACCCTCCAGCCTGTTTCATATACTGAGAAGAATAATTTAAACCATAAAGTGTTACCCACGTTCTCTCTCCCGCACAAAGAAGGGCGGACACTCCAAATCCTCCTTGTAAGTAAAAGTCAAAGTGTAACACACTGTTCTGCTCAAGAATGTGACTTGCACACCATGACCCAGAGTGATGTCAGAGGCAGCAGCCCTTCCCAGTGGTGGGGAAAGGCTCCACAGGCACATTCTCTGTTCCTGCTTATTTGTCCGCTTGTTTTGGCTTGACAAGAGATGACCTCATAGCACGTGTTGGAGCACCACACATCCCAGTGGCACTGGGGGCTACGGATTCCCTCTCAGCTCCAGCTGGAGTTCTGTAGTTCCTCTCTGAGCCAGGTTGGAAGGGGCTGCCCAAGTCTATTCATCAGCTTGGATAATTCAATGTTGTGCTCCCGGTAGAAGTCTCTTAGGAACAGTCGTGACTGTATGGAAAATACAGACCACATTAGCGTGAAAGGACATGTTCCTCTGGTCATGTGTTCCACACATGTGTCCAGGACACAGGAACACCCACGTTAATCTGATGGGAGGTTTGTTTTTACGTTTCTTGCTTCCAACATACTCACCGAGGAATCCATATCTGGGTATTTCCTTCCTTTACTCTTTCCTAGGCATTTTGTCTTTCCTCCGTCTAGCAGCTGGCACCAAAATCCTTTTGCTTCATCAAATCTGAAAAGGATATCTCTCTTTAAAAGATATGGTCACTGGCCCAGTTAGGAGGCACGAGACACGTTTTTTATCATACTTCCTCCTCTCCAAATATTATTGCCCTACCTGAGGGCCTGGGTGTAGTTGAAGAGCGGCGTGACTCCCAAGAACTTCTGGATGTTGTCCATTACAGAGGCAGGGTTGTGTCTCAGCTCCTGACCATCCACAATGAGAAGCTGAAAAGACAGCAGTCACCTTAGCTTCTAGCAGCTTGTTCTGAATGAACCCTGTGAACCTCCTGGAGCTCAAAACCAGCCCTGGCCCTGCTGTCTGTAAGTAAAGGCTGCTCGAGCCCGTTTGTCCTAGAGCAACACACTGGGGAGTGTGGAATATTGGCCCCTTTGTCACCGCAGAAGTTATGGTACAGGCCACGATACCATAAACCAGGATCTTCTGCAACCCACAGTCACTCTCCTGTTACATGTACGACACAGTAATGAACAACTGTGCTAAAAATGACCCTTCCCAAAGAACAGAACAGAAAAATAGTCGCATGAGCTGAAGCCTGGGAAGGTAGGAGACCCCGATCCATGGCAAGTACAAGTACAGCCTGTCTGGCTCTACCATTCCTTGTAGCAGCAACCTCCAGGAGTAGGACAGGACTAGCTCAAGAATGGCTTCCTGCCTCTCTTTCGATCTCGGCAGATCTGTCATGTACAGTTTAGGCTGCTGCTTTGGCAGAGAACAGGACAATGAACGGGCATTACAAGCCTCTGTTGAATTAGAGGCTGAGGATAACCCCAGCAGCAGAACGGAACGTGACAAAGCATCTCCTGACTCCCAAGGGGTTAGACAGTTTATGCACTTCTCGGGATTCTACAGACAGTAATGGTCTAGTTTGTCTGTGACTTGACTTGGTAGCCAAGACACAGGGTAGAGAGCTCTGCTCCTCCTCACAGGAGTCTGTCAAATTTACAGACTCCTGGTACCTCTGCAGTGACATTTCCCTTCAGCAGACATCTGAAGGCTTCACGACATAGCAACGAACAAGTGGTAGAGGCCAAGAGCCTCTCTTTGTAGCAGTGAAACTGCAGCAAGTATCTGAATACCTGCAGGACCTATGGGTGTCCCTGTGCTGCCCAGGTGAAAGGAAGAGAGTGTGAACACAGCTGTTACTATCAACCTCTCGGTAGCGCGGAGTCCTCTGGGCAATCACAGTGTCCTCCTGCACTCAATTGCGTTTACAAAGACAATAAAGTGCAACACTGGCAAACTCAAGCCTGTTTTCTTACCAGCTTACAACAGCACGAAGCAAGTGGTGGCTTTTGTTCCATAAGACGAGACAGGGGGTGAAATAACAAGGCAGTAGGGAACACATGGACATGCTACAGCTTGTTCTCCTCTCTGCTAAACCTACACGAGAGCCCACGGTGCCAAACCTCGTACCTGCCCAGCGGGGTAGTAGGCTAGCCAGCGCTCTAGGTGGGTTGCATACCAGCCCGGGAGCAGGCATCGGCTCTGCAGGTTGCGCAGTTCCTGAGGGGCCTGGGATTTTGCAGAGATCACTTGGTAGAAGGTGTAATTGAGTGCCACAGGGTCACCGTGAGCACGCTGGTGCTGAAAAACACAAGTTCAACTTAGGAACAGAAAATTCCACGCAGCACTGACACAGCCCAAGCGCCCACCAGTGCCCCCGTACGTAACCGTCCCTGCTCTGCAGGCAGCCTGCGTCACGTCCCCTGGTCTCTCTAGGGAAACGGATCCCTGGGCTTCCACCTCACCCCACAGAAACATCTCTCTGGCCCTCACCACAGAGCAGTGCAGGGAAGTTACCTGGTACCAGGAATAGGCTCGGTCAGCAGGGTTGATCAGAACAGTAATGATTTTGGCTCGAGGCAGCAGGGCCGCACCACGTTTTGGTACCACCTCTGTGTCAAAGTAATTGGCACTCTTCTCAAACATGAAGTCTGTGCTGGCATTGGAGGGGATGGGAAAGAACTCCATGTACCTGCCAAACAGATGGGATGCTGGTGAGCAGCATGGCCTGAGAAAGAAATGGCACAGGACAGAATGTTGCCCGTGTTCCTCCTCAACAGGCAGTTCACCGACACCCCAGCAGACTGTGCTGCTACTCAGCGAGACCTGGACAGGCTGGAGAGCTGGACAGAGAGAAATGTAATGAACTCTAACAAGGGCAAGTGTAGAGTCTGGCATCTCGGCAAGAACAACCCCAGGTACCAGTATAGGTTGGGGACTGAGCTGTTGGAGATCAGTGTAGGAGAAAGGGACCTGGAGGTCCTGGTGGACAGCAGGATGACCATGAGCCAGCAACGTGCCCTTGTGGCCAAGAGGGCCAACAGCATCGTGGGGTGGATCGCAGATGGAGAGAGGTTCTTCTTCCTCTCTACTCTGCCCTAGTGAAACTACAGCTGGAGTATTGTGTCCAGTTCTGGGCTCCTCAGGTCAAGAAGGATATCGAGGGAGTCCAGCTTAGAGCAACAAGGATGATGAAGGAAGTGGAGCACCTCCCTTATGAGGAAAGGCTGAGGGAGCTGGGTCTCTCTAGCTTGGAGGAGACTCAGGGCTGACCTCATTAACGTGTATAAATATGTGAGCGGTAGGTGTCAGGAGGATGGAGCCAGGCCCTTCTGAATGTCATCAAGTGACAGAACAAGGGGCAATGGGTGTAAGCTGGAACATAGGAGGTTCCATACGAATGTGAGAAGGAAATTCTTCACAGTGAGGGTGATGAAGCACTGGAACAGGCTGCCCAGGGGTGTTGTGGAATCTCCTTCTCTGGAGACATTTAAGAGCCACCTGGATGTGTTCCTGTGTGACTTGGTCTAGGTGACCCTGCTGTGGCAAGGGGATTGGACTAGATGATCTTTCGAGGTCCTTTCCAATCCCTAGTGATTCTATGAGTCTATGTCTCTCCACTTCGGAGAACTCTGACAAAACCTCCCAGAGCTCACAGAAAAAGCATTCCACAGCAGAACACCTTACTGCCTCAGAGCCAGCATTCAGAGCCGCGCGTGAGGGCGAGCAGTGCCACAGACAACCTGAAGTTCATGTCTCAAACAAGAAACACCTTTAAAATTTCTTTGCCTGGAAACACAGTGACATTATGGTGCCCTAGTGCCTAGAACTTCCCTGCCAGGTGGAAGCACTTCCACAGGTAAAGATCAAGGTCTGCTTGTGGACACTAGTGCTGCTGCAAGAAATGCTGTGATAGCTCTTAAGTCTAACAGACCCAGAACAGCAGTAGGGAGGTTGTTCTGTCTGTACTATGTGTCTTAAACCACCAAGAACTGTTTAATGAACGCACTGCTGTCTGCTTTGCATGGCAAAGGAAAAGAAACCTCATGGCACCAGAGCATTCACAAAAGACCGTGCTTTCAAAGCTAAACTGTGCCTTCATGTCTCCTGCTGATCAGTCAGTAAAATCAGGAACTATCCGTCCTGCTCTTGGGACTAAGCGGTTGGTGTAGCAGGAAAACAGAGAAGAACATGCGCTGAGCAACAGCAAGTGAAGCAGCCATTCAGAAATAGAGAAGCTACAAAGGAGGCCAGGGTGGGTGTACAGAAAGACTCAGGAGAAGACAACAGGGGCGCATCGTATCACAGAAGAACACACGTCAGCGTTCTTACCAATCGATTCCTTTATGATAGTTGGGTCCATTAAAAAACTGGATCTCCTCGAATGTGGATGGACTTGGGAAGTTACTGGTCACAGCCGGATGCATGGTCAAGAAGAAGTGCACAGCTGTCGTGCCTGCAACAGGAAGCAGTTATGTGTGCAACAGGATCTGAGTCACACGTGATGCTTGGCTGAATGAAAGGATTAACTTACATCACAAAGACCAGTCCCCACATGGGCATGCTACTGTCACACATGGGTAACGCAGCCCTTAATTCATGCAGGTTACAACAGCAGTGAGACCAAGAGCTTGGGGATTGACCTTGACTGAGCAGCTCAATCCTATGTTTCAGCTCATGCAGGTGATTGAAGGCACCTCCTTAGCATGACAGCGGTCTCCAGTGTCAGCTACCTCCACATCTTTTTCCCTGGTGGCACAGCCACACTGTCATGTGGCAGAATCCACACCTGCCAAAAGGGAGGTGGCCTGGGCACTCCCGTACAGGCTCATGTGGTTGAGAAAGATGTGCTAGGAACACCACGAGTGTCCTTGGGTGAGAATTCAGCTCCAGCCTGCCTCTGCTGTAGATGTTTTCCCTTTATCCAGCAAAGCCTGCAAATCTTGCTCAGCACCGACCTGCAGGCCTCCAGCAGGCTGATAGATCAGCCAAAAGGATTTCCTTACTGGGCCATGGTAAAGAAGGGCTCCTGCTGCACACGCACCAACAAACCTCCAGAGCGACACAGGCGGCAGACTGTCTCAGCCAAGCTGGGACAGAGCTTCCTCCTGAGGCCAGCACCACTGCTGTGCATGGTTGGTGGCTACTGAGTCAGAGTAAGTTTTGAAGACCTGGCTTTGGCTGAAGAGCTTCTGCTCTCTTCAGCCTAGGAGCACTGTGGTTGTCACTGGCAACCACAGTGCCACAGCAGTGATGGGGTGGTAGCACAGGTGAGGCAAAAGAGCATCTACCTCCTGCTAGCAGTGACGTGGAGCATGCCACGGGTGCACAGATCTGTTGCAGCAGAAGCACCAGCGGACACTGATAGTAACCTTGGCTAAGCATGTGTGTTCAGTGCTGCTGACAGCTTATGCTCGTGACACACTGACAAAGGTCACCGTAGGAGAGTCAACAGGCAAATCTGCAGGTAGGGCTTTGCGCTGCAAATCAGGACTGAGCCAAGCAGAGCGCCAGGGAGCAAAGTGCTGACAGACTTGCCACAATTAGGTTAAATCAATCTTGAGATTCTCCGAAATGTCCTCTGCAGCCATTTGGCAGCTGACACAAAGGGCAGCCACGCAGACCTCTACAGTTCTCCTCTCTGGAGGAATGAGATGGAAGCTGCAATCTCTGTTTAGATAAAGCAGTCACATTACCAGTCTTCTGAGGTCCCACGATGAGGAACTTGGGCAGTCGATCGCACGTTTTCTCTTTGGACCAGATATCCTTGTGCCTCTTATCATCACAGGGGTTCTGCAGCACAAGTGATGGGGTTAAGCATTACCACAGGAGCTAACGGAAAAGGAAGGAAAAGCTGGAAGGCCAGTCCTCTCGGGAGAATGCTCTTCGCACGCGGAAAACACTTCGCAGCCACACTGCTGCTCTGCCAGGCATCGAGAGAAGTACAAACACGGGGGAACACTTCTGAAGGCTACAAAGCGCCAAAGTCCTTCCCGGAGTGTTAACCACAGGCGTTGGCCTCTGTAGCCGTGCTGGGCTGGGCCACTACGCTAGCACAGCTCAGCTTCTGTGAACTTCTGGCAGGCAGACAACTCTATCACCTTCAGCTAATTTCATCTGCTCGATGCCATGCAGGGAGCTGCTGCACTGGGATAAAATGGGATAAGCATGTTTTTATTTAATGAGCGTGAATTCTGCAGTGTGAAATTACTTTAAGACTAATCACATTAACAAGCTTGCCAGCTCCTTCAGCACCAAACACGGTTCTTCCTCACACACTTCACAGTTCCCAGCAGCTTGCTCTAATGTAAGCCCCAGATGCCTGCAGGCCTTCCCCCAGCCACTCACGACAGCCACTCTGTCACTAAGCTCAGAGACCATAACCGTATCCTAGCGCTCAGCCACCCCATCCTTGTCATTGGCCACTTGCAGTTTCAAACCACAACGGTTAAACCTAGAAGCTGTATGCATTACCCTTCTGGTCTCTGGATCAGCAGTCTCAGTGCACTTTAAAAGTGGGACAGAGCTCCGGGAAAAGCACTTGGCACAGTTACAGCTGCCTTCTCACCTGCCACAAGGGGTTCTTCTCCTGGGGAAAGATTTCAAAGTACTTTTTTGCAAGTTGGACAGGGGGCAATGTTTGCAAGCGAAGGTTGGTCCAGCACTGCACAAACTTGACCAGGCTCTCAAAAGTGTACAGTCCCAGACGGTCGTTCCCATAGTTGGACAGGTGGGTCATGAAGATGCTGATCTGAAAACAGGAAAGATGTGGGATACTGCTCAATTAGTTAAACGTACTGTTTCCTCCTAGATGTTCTCCACTGTCACATCTCAGGCTGTTCACACCTCAGACTGCCCTGGCAGTTTGGTTTGACAAATACCCGGCCACCAGCATTCAGCTTGTCGCGAAGAAAAACGTAGCACTTGCAAGACAGGAGGAACCCAGGGGAGGAGGGACACAGACCTCTCAGTAAACCCTGGGAACAGTGTGTAGGGATGTGATAAATGAGCCCTGGATGCAAATCCAGAACAGTTTCAAAATTCCATTCAAGTGGCTCTGGGACATCTAGGGAAACAAGGGTTTGTCAGCAACTCCCTCCTAGAATCAAAACCTTGCAAAGCCTCTTCCATGAGAGGTTGGGAGCTTCCCTTCCTCTCCCCAAGGCACAACAAGCGCAACCCCTTGAGCTGCAGTAGGGAGCAGGACAGGGAGCGAGGCAGTATGCCGCAGGGCAGGGCACAGCAGCACAGTGACAGTTTTCACAGCAGCTATTTCCAGACCACAGCCTGTCAGCTCTCATTCACTTTGTAGGTGACATCTGAAGTGTAAAGGAACAACTAGCAATTCACACTTCAAAACACAAACAAGGGTACCTATGGATTTGCACAGGACCTGTGAAGAGACCCTGCACTAGGATGTTGTTCTAGGAACAGATACTAGCTGGGAAGTTTTAGATTGAAGGAGCCTTCAGTGCAGGCAGCTCCTGAAAGGCATCCTGCTGAGCCAGACGATGTAAACCTTTGGCAAAAGGGCTCTGAGCACACATGGGAACACCTCAGCACTGACTGCAGAGCTCTGGAGTGGGTGTGCAATGTCTGCCTTGACAAGCCATCTCTTCTCTTAAGCAGATACATTTCCCTCTTGACTGTTTTTCAGTATTTTAACTCTTAGAGACGAGTGCAGAAGAGACCTGTTAGCTTGACTAGTGTGTGGCTTTGACAGGTCCCACGCAAGTGGGCACCCTGTAATACAGCAGTACTCCACCAGACACAAACTGCACCGCAGCTAGAAGTTAGCAGAGCAAAAGCAGAGCATGAAGGCTGGTGACTAAGAACAACTATGCTGTTGATTTATAATTCCTTGCTCAGTGTCTGCTAGTGCAGGTGGGGGAAGAGATCTCAGTCACAGTTGGGGCACCCACTGCTGCACAGTCCAGGGCTGAATGCTCAGGATGCCAGGTTCCCCTAGCAGGGGGCAGGAATGGTGTCCCCCCTCACAGCAGAGAAGAGCAAAAGGGGGAAGCAGGAGACAGACTGTCTCAGGATGAAGACGTTTGCTAGCACTCAGGAGGTCTCAATTTAGTTGTCTGCCCAGTGTCACCAAGGACTGGTCTCAGTGCAGTGACTGGTACTTAAGAGACAGTAGCTTGTGCCTAAGCCATCCTCAAGACTCTGTGAAATGAACTTCAACCTGTACAGCAGGAGCTCACGCTCCAGGTTCTTTGGGCAAGCAAGAGAAAACAGTGGCAGGACTCCGGGGCACATGGAAAGTAAGTGGAGCTACAAGGTTTGTCCCATTTGTCTGCCTGTGAGTTTCCTACTGAGCTGACAGAGGGGCCCTGCCAGACAGGCTCTGGTACCACACTTCAAAGAACAGTGTGTGCTTGGTGCTGCTATGCAGACAGGATCTGCTAAACACAGCACAGAGCACAGGACAGCAAGATCTGCACCACTGCGGGGGCCGTGCCGTGCGGCACAGAAGGCAACAAAAGGATGCATCTCACGCTGGATCTTGCCCCTTTCTGAAGGACACCAGGAAGGTGGTGTGACAACAAAGGAAGGCTCATGAAGTGCCTGGCTCGCTGCACCAGGGAGGACATGGGTCACCACACGGCATCCCTTCAAGATTTGCGGAATAAAAACATCTGCACGCGATCCAGGTGACCAGCTGCTATCACCTGCACAGGGGCCCGAGCGACTGGGTTCAGCAGAGGAGAGAAGCCTGACTGAAGAGCCATCTCCCTGCACTTCTGTGCACAGTCATGCCCAGTAACACACAGGCACTCTGCAACGAGACCTGGCAGCTCGCCCTGACTTGTCACAGTCACTGCTGCCAAGACAGCTCGGAGCACGACCTCTGACATAAGCTACACTCAAGCTCCATCTCCCCCTCCCTCCTATCCACACCCAGGGACCCAGGGGACTGGCCTGATAATAACATCTCCCCCTCCCTTCGGCTGTCAGTGTACCATGGTTTCCCTTCCTTCGCACCGAGGAGGAGGAATAGCAAGGTCTCAGAGCCCAGCATGCAGGAAGCAGGAGGGTACGGGCAACCTGCAATGTGTAACAGGCAGCAGCTGCCTGCACAGTGCAGAAGTGTGTGAGCAGTGATGGGCCTGTCTGCTGCACACCACCAGCTATTCTCCTTCCTGACACTGGGCCTTGTTCACTAGTCAGAAGATCAAACATCTTCTGTTTGCACTGTGGAGTTAATCACAGGCGAGCAGGCTTGGAAGCCTCCTTCAAGGGTGTTTCCACTCAAAGGGAGCTGGAAGCCCCAAAAAGGACTGAAAGAGCCTGGTCCAAGTCTGCTATGGATCGCTGCTGGGGCTGTGGGGCTGGCCAGCTTTCCATCAGGTCAGCGAGATGGCTCTATCAGCGAGGGCAGGCAGGCAAGGCTCTGAGGCACTGGGCAAACATGAGCAATGAAGAGGAGCGTGGAGCGCACTGCTTCACTACTGAGAGAGAGAAACGCTCTGCTGCCAAAAGGAGCAGAGCTGTGAACACTGGGAGCATCTGTAGGTGGCTGCAAGAATTTTAAAGTCACCACAAAGAGCCAACAGCAAACCTGGCAAATAGCCTAAACCAGTACCAGAGCACAATCTTCCCAAACCTTTTGGATCCCGGGTCACTGCCAGCTGCCTCAACCACCACACGCTTACGAGGAACTTTTAATGGGTAGCTCCAGAAATTACATTTCTACCAATGCCTTGGACTAGAGTCTGGCAACTGGTTTTCCAAGAGAAACCCGTAACTCTTAAGTTTCACAGTGGCTCTTTGTGCAGACGTGCTTTAAGATCCAACAGTTATGAAGTGTGACAAAGTGGAATCACCCAACACAGAAGAGACACCCAGAGAAGAAAGCAGTTTCTTTCCCTCTGACTGACCACTCCATATGTTCTGGCAAAAATAGCCTCCTCCTTATCAGAGACTTCTATAAGGCAAGCAGATTTGGTTGTTGTGTGTGAAGATAATAATTCCATCTCGGGCAATAGGGACAGAAGGCTGACTTCCAGATGTCAGGGCTGGAAGGTTGGCTTCCAGACCTGGAAGTATGAATCTCTCCAGCTTTTCACTAGGTCTGTTACAGACCCAGAGCACAAACCAAGCCAGATCTGGCCACAGGCTGACTTGCAGAAACACAGACCGTTTGTACACTACAGCCTGTGTGAGGCACCCAGAGCACATCACAAGGGGGCTTTCACTATCACTGTCCTAAGAGTAGAGAGGCACTGAACACGAGGAAAAGCAAGAGACAACAAAAATTTAAGCTGATTCACTGAGCCTCTTCAACGAAAAAGTGGCTGAAGCTGAGTACTGAACCCAGCAATCAAGATGCAAAACGAGGGATTGCAAGAAAACATCACGGTGAGCACAGCCAATGATGTTTCATGACAAATCCCACAAACAAGTACTCAATAACTGGGACCTGTACTCATGGGATCCTAGGATGGAGCCAGGCTCTTCTCAGTATCATCTAGTGATAGGACAAGGGGCAATGGGTGTGAGCTGGAACAGAGGAGGTTCCATATAAATATGAGAAGGAACTTCTTCTCAGCGAGGGTGATGGAGCGCTGGAACAGGCTGCCCAGGGGCAGCAGCCCCTTCCAGTGGAGTCTCCTTCTCTGGAGATGTTTAAAACCTATCTGGACATGTTCCTGTGTGACTTGGTCTACGTGATCGTGCTGTGGCAGGGGGATTGGACTGGATGATCTTTCGAGGTCCCTTCCAATCCCTGATGTTCTGTGATTCTGTGAAGGGCCTAGACAACAGGTCTTATGAGGAGCAGCTGGGGCTGTTCAGCTTGAGGAAGAGGAGGCAACTACCTGAAGGGACATTGTAGAGAGGTGGATGCTGGTCTCTTCTCATGGGTAACCAGTGGTAGAACCAGAGGAAATGGCCTCCAGCTGCACCAGAGGAGGATTAGGCTGGCCATTAGGAAAAACTAAAAGAGTAGTCAGACCTGGGAGCAGGTTGCCCAGGGAGGCAGTGAGTTGCTGCCCCTGGATGGATGCATTTAAAGGTGACTTAGATGTGGCACTTGGAGATACGGTCTATTAGTAAATGTGGTAGAGTAGGGTTATTGGTTGGACTTGATCTCAAGGGTCTTTCCCACCCTGAACGATTCGATGTCTCCTGCTGACTGTACCTCTGGCTCCACGTGTGGTTCAGAATGGTTTCCCCAGCCACTCATTCTGGAGTCCACCGCCCAGACGTGCACGGTGGGAGCTGCTGCTTCCCAAAGACTCGAGAAAACCTCCCCATGGCTGTTGATTCTTGCCCACAACCACAGCAAAATTCACCTGGGATCCGATATTAGTGTTAGACTAATATCCTCGTGTCAACAATCTTGGCACCACAAGCACAATGTACACACCAGTACGGTGAAGACCAAAGCGCCCACAGCAGCAGCACGGGTCTGAGAGCCGCTGTATTTCCTTACCTCAGGTCTTTTAACGAGGGCTTCTCTTAAAAGGATCTGGTTGGGGGCTCCACGCACACACAGTTAAAAAGAAAGTGAACATCACTGAAGCTATCGCAGAGCCTGTTATCTCCTCCCCAGCCAGGACTATCATCACTTAAAAGCTTTTCAAGCCGTAATAAAAGTGGTTTCAAAAGGAGCTGCGAGATTGCGGTGAAAAGGCAGCTTGAAAATAGATTCTAGCTGGAAGGGAAATTTCTTCTGGGAAACTTTCATCTGCTGATCTCAAACAAATCCAGAGGGTTTGCTCTCAATGCCTGCCACGGTCTTAACGGCACAGAGGGGTTAACGATCCCTGCGTCACAAGAACATGCTGACATTGCAAAATGAAGCTGGACCAGTCTCTAACTGTCACCTTCTCATCAGGAAAAAAGAGGACAAGCAGGGACTGTCCCTCACTAAACGTAAATCCCAGCTGCAGCTGCCCAAGCAGCAAGGTGCCATTTAATACCCTCGCCTGCCTCTCCCACCAGTCTCACAGCACAGCCAAAGATCCAAGGCTTCTCAGCCCATATTTTCTATTAACTACCCCAAAACTCTCTTGAGTTCAATGTTCTTCCTCGAGAGCTGCATTTCTGCCTTCTCATTGACCAACTGCTTCAGCTTTTTCCTCTCGGTATTGTTCTTCCCACCCTGGTCCACTTTTCCCTCAGCTCACGTCCCTTCCTAACTAAGCCAACCAACCTTCTCTAAAGCTCCTCTTGAAAGCTCCTTTGCTGCAACCCCAACCACCCAAATCATCCACTGCTCCTTCATGTCCCCACCGCAGCTACCAGCCACCAGCTCCATAGATCGAGTCTACATAGGTCCACTGTTCTTAAAAGCTTCAGGTGCATCTTTAAGGCTGAAAAGGAGGTGCCACCCAAGTTTTTAGAAACCTGCATGGGTCTAGGACAGTCAAAACAGTGTCTCTTTCCAAAGCTGCTCTACCAGTAGCTCTCCCAGCAGGGAAATGTCTCACATTGGGATGGCAGAAGGTTGAGAAACACCACGAACCGTCACGCTCATAATAACACAGCGATAATGAGACAGACAAGCCCTGTTGGTTTGTTAACCCGGTTGCTCTTGCTCCCCAACCTTCAACCCCACCACAAGCAGAATGGCAGCGCACTGACAGACAACAAGAGCTTTTGGAGGAGCTCACGTGAGGTCAAAAGCCACCAAACTCTGCAAGAGCACAGAAGTTTGAACAAGAAAACCACTTACTCCTCAAGCAATTTATTTCCCAATGCCTTCAAAGTCACCTTATTTCATGTGTGTTTGACACCGCCTCGTCCTCTGCAGAAGGTGCAAACGGTGTCAGGGAGGAAAAGAAAAAGGAATAGAACAATCTGCTCCATCTGCAGCCTCCTAAGTGTCACTTACGACATGGGATATAATTGAAAAAGGACTGTGCTAGAAATGAAGACACAAGATCCACTGCTCAGCTGCAGGCTGACGTGCCATTGCTGCCATGAGCTTCAAGTCACCAGTCTCTTCTGCAAACTGGTTTGCACTGGGTTTTTCAGTACCATGGAAAATAGTTGTAGGCTCTGGGAAATAGAAAAGCAAAACCCAATGTTCATTTCTTCTTTTCTTCTTTTCCAGGTCAAAACTAGTAACAGAGTGTGGCTCACTTACTAACCAAACACAACACTGACGAGGTGATCCTGCTCTGGCAGGGGGATTGGACTGGACTGGATGATCTTTCAATGTCCCTTCCAATCCCTAATGTTCTGCGATTCTGCAATACCCACACACAGGACTGTTTTATCCCAGTAGCGCTTGATCGGGGGAATTTTGGTTTCCTACATAAATCAACATGGAAAAGTTAGTGATTGTGTATTGGAGAGACTGTAGGACAGATTGTCCAGAGAGGTCGTGGCTGCCCCTTCCCTGGACGTGTTCAAGGTTGGGTTGGAACAGGCTTTGAGCAACCAAAGCTAGTTGAGAAGCATCGCTGCCCGTGACAGGGAGGTGGAGTAGATGATCTCTACAGTCCCTTCCAACCTGAGCCATTCTATGAGTTTATGATTGTCCAAAAGGGGATGTTTGGCAATTCTTCCACTCCGTGGGAAGGCTGCAATAAAATTCACTCACAATCCAGTTTGTGCTGAACAGAACATTTTCTGTATAGAATAAACACAGCACCATTCTGTTTACAGATCACAGAATCACAGAACATTAGGGATTGGAAGGGACCTCGAAAGATCATCTATTCCAATCCCCCTGCCACAGCAGCATCACCTAGACCAAGTTTCACAGGAACACATCCAGGGGGTCTTAAACATCTCCAGTGAAGGAGACTCCACAACTGCTCTGGGCAGCCCATTCCAGTGCTCTGTCAACCTCACTAAGAAGTTCTTTCTGATATTTATGTGGAACCTCCTATGTTCCAGCTCACACCCACTGTCCCTTGTCCTATCACTAGAACACATTGAGAAGAACCTGGCTCCATCCTCCTGACACCCACCCTTCACCTGAAATCCATAAGACAACTATGGAGCTTCACCACCAGCTTTACAACAGACATGCCAAGTTCAGTCTCCAAAGCAGCTCAGATTCTTCAATTAGCCCCCCAGGTAATCTCAGGTCACCTCTAGAAACCACAGAATGAGGAGTAAAATGCCCCAGGGAAAGGTCAAGAAAGCACGTGTGACAGCCATTGCCCGGACAGAAGCTGCAGGCGCGTGAACGAGAGGGCAAGAAAAGTTTAAAGAGCTGTAGGGTGGCACAGGTGGTTTGGGAGATCAAACGCATCGAGCAAAAACTTACCCAGCACTGTGTTGGTGCCTGCCATTAGGCTGGGTCTCTGGTGTGACCAGTGCTCCAGTCTAGAGTGGCTTAACTAGGAAAACAGCTTAGAAAGTGTTTTCGCTTTTGCTACCCAAATTCTTACATTTTTAACACACAAATAAGTGATTTCTTAGCAGAAGCCATAATTCCCTGCAGGAACGATGTTGTTCCCTTAGGACACGTGATTCCCTTTGAGAAAAAACCACTGGTTTGACCCTAAATTTCTCACCAGCATTCAAAGGTCAGGTAGCTGCTGGGAGACAGCTGCAAAAGGAGAAGGATGGGGAATTGAAACCAGTTAAAAGGAGAAAACTGATACCAGAAATGATTGTGTTGTCCCTTTCTTCCTCAGAATCAGTCTGCACCCATAAAACTGATGAAAGGGCCTCAGATGCCTCTGGGTACCAAGTGGAGCAACACAGCAGCCCACAGGCTTTTTTAATGAGCTCGTGAGGTCAAAAGCTCCTGTGCCGGCACCTCATTTACTATCTCTTCCCTGTGTATCAGGGTTCAGTATCATCGCCTGGGGAGCAGCATTGCCCAAGCTGCAGGAGCTGTAGCTGGCCAAGATGTTGGATCCAATTCTGAAGCCACCCTAGCCCTCCGTGGCCTGTGAGGTCTTCAGCTGAAGAGGAGGAATCATTGCTGCAGGCTTTTATCCATCTTCCCCGTTCTTTAAAAAACTGTTTGCTTTAGGTAATAAAAAAGAAAACAACTGCAAAATCTTCCCAGAGTAATTTTAAAGTATTTATAATAACCTCTCACAAAGTTGGGGGCCACAACTCATTTAGCCTTGAGATATAAAAAAGTGGTTGTTTACTCTTTTTTCATTTGAATCAAATATGCAGTTTCCATGGCAACTCCAACACTTCACAGCTCTAACTGTTGCACAGGCAGGAAGAGTTTAACCCTTTGAAGTCCATGGATCTGGATCTTTCAGAATTGAGACCAATATATGTTTATGTTTATAGGGTGATGCATCAATGGAAAAAACAACTGTCCCAGCCCTGAGAGCTTTGAGTGCTGAACCTCCAAATCTATGAGTTAAAATTGTGGGGTCCTTAACAATAGATGCAAAACCCATCAGGACTACTTTATTTTTGAAACATCTTCCTAAAACAACCTTCTTCACAGAATCATTAGGACCTCGAAAGATCATCCAGTCCAAACCCCCTGCCACAGCAGCATCACCTAGACCAGGTCACACAGGAACACATCCCAGCAGGTCTTAAACGTCTTCAGAGAAGGAGACTCCACAACTCCCCTGGGCAGCCCCTTCCAGTGCTCCCTCACGCTCA
>JAOXOE010000632.1:9981574-10006097 GCA_028565055.1 Phoeniculus purpureus | reverse complement strand
TGAGGTCACCCCTCAGTCTCCTCCAAGCTAAAGAGACCCAGCTCCCTCAGCCTTTCCTCATAAGGGAGGTGCTTCACCATGCCTATCAAACACAACTCCACCACAGCATCTGCTCCAAGTTAAACACCAAGCAAAGCACGTGGCTTGAGCTTGCCCCCAAACACGGTACAAACCCACACCCCAAAGCTCACTGTTCCTCCAGGTGTCCCCAAGCATTAGTTCTGTTCAGTTTCTCCTCACCAAGAAGTCATTCAATGCCGTTTCACAGAATCACAGAACATTAGGCATTTGATTTCAAAATGTTTACATGTATGTGCTGGTGACTTGTATTTCACTAAATATCATAACTCCGGTTTATGAGTCTCGACATGTTAAACCAGTAAACGAGAGAAGACTCAGTTTACATCTCTCAGTCCTTATGAACACCTTGGTATTCACAGCACTGGAGAAAGATGCACAGCGCTAACCCTGTCTGGTGGAGGCTGAAGCACTTGACTTGGGGAATGTTAGGTGATTCAGCAGACCCTTTCTCTTCCGGAAAGTTTATTGAACAGGCATGGTAAATTGGGTGCTGAGAGACTCTTGGACAACCCTCCTAATCTCCCAAGGGCAGCAGGCTGAGGCAGAATAAGGACTCTCCCTTCTCTGGGGCTGCAACCTGCCCTTGGGAAGCCAGCAGCAGCCTTTTGTTCACAAGTCTAAAGAACAGAGCAGGTCTCAGTCTGGTAAAGAAGCTGCGTGGTGGATGGAAGACACCACAGGCCAACATGTACAGCAGCAGACATTTAATACGGGAGGGCATGGTGGACAACATCACCATCTGATGTGAGATCTGGCAACACACTAATAATTATATTGCACATAACTGACTCATTTAATACAACTGGGATAGTCTCGTAATTGTTAGAGAAGCTGTCTCTGGAGAACAATTGTAAACACCTATCAAGATCACCCTCGTAAGTGAACGATGCTGGCAGCAATACAAATCACCACCTACCAAAGCAGTTTCTCAATCTGCCAGGGGAGTTTACATCCGGCTGCTGACAATAAAAGAGCTGCTGAATGCAGTTAGGCTTCTTCATTATTTGTTTCTCCCTAATTACACTTATTTCTACACAACACTGATGGCAGTCCTTCAGCATTTGTTCATTCACTAGAGCATTTCATGATGCCAAGCCAGGCTTAAAAATAGACTCCAATGTATTACAGAACTCAGCTTGGATAGGAATTCTTGCGTTGGGAGTGAGTAGTTATATGGAAGAATTTATCTTACAGCTCTCCAGCTCGCTCTTAGCTTCCCAACCCGCTAAAGCAGCATCTGTAATCATGCACAGGATTGCAGCAGGCTTCTCCTTTAGAAAAGAACCTGATATATCCTGACCACAACTTCCATTTAGCTCCTTTACATCCACACACTTATGGACACCAGTGCTCCAGTTTGAACTCTCGCCCCAACCCTTCTGGCAGGGCAAAACTCAAGCTTTCAGCATCTCACAGTTGGATTAAAAACACATTAGAGCCACTTTGGGGGCTGAGCAAAGGTTAAACTGCCTGCGTAGATCCAGCCAAAACTAAGCAGCTCAACTACCAATGTGGTCCCTGTGCTATGACCTAAATTTAATTAAGAGGTATTTCCACAGGGACAAAGAGGCTTCCAAGGTAATGCACTGTTAAAAGGGCACCGAGGCAGAAATTGGCAACAGTTCTCTATCAGGTAATAACCTTATCCCAAACTCTAGACTCATCATCTCTTAGCAGCTGTCAAGTGTCACAGCCACAATGGCCACAAGGAGAATTTCCCATCAATTAGATGGCAGCTTAAGTAGTTTGCAGAAAGATGGGTCAGTTTAGGATGACAAGCCTCAAACTGGGAGTAGGATACTGATGAAGAAGTGAAATTTGGAAGCAATAACTCTACATTTCTGGATTTGGGACAAAAAGCTGCATTTTCTTCTTTCAGACTAACTAGAAACCTAAGGCAAGGACTCTGGTCACATCCTCCGTGTTACAGAGGCCAAAGGCAAGGACTGGGAAAAGGAAGATTACCCCACTGTAGACAAAGAGCAGATTTGAAGCCACCTAAAGAGCCTGAAGGTGGACAAATCCATGGGACCAGATGGGATTCACCCACGGCTCCTGAAAAAGTGGATCGAGTTACAAAGCCACTGTCCATGGTACTTGAAAAGTCATGGCAGTCTGGTGAAGTTCCCACTGACTGGAAAAGGGGAAACATAACCCTCATTTTAAAAAATGGGGAAAAAAAGAAGACCCAGGGAACTACAGGCCAGTCAGTCTCACCTCTGTGCCTGGCAAGATCCTGGAGCAGATCTTCCTGAAGGTTATGCTAAGGGAAGCAGATAGTAAAGGGGTGACTGGTGACAGCCAACAAGGCCAGGTTGGATGAGGCCCTGAATAACCTGGTGAAGGTGTCCCTGCCTATGCAGAGGGGTTGGAACTGGATGATCTTTAAACTCCCTTCGAACACTGGCCATTCTATGATTCTGTGATCTCCTGCCTCTCAAAGACAATCTTACAAGCTGAAGAGACCATCAGTCTTCTGGTATTTTCGCTCCTCTCCAACATACTCAACTTGCAGATTGTTGCTAAACACACACTAAATTAGATCTAAAAGCAGGTTAGTTAAAATTCTGCAGCCAGTGGTTTCATATCCAAGTGGACTGTATCTGTCATAGTTAACTTTATTGTCTCTTGCTTAAAGGAAAACCGATAGCTCAAACTCCTGTCTAGTAAGTCTCATGCAAGTACAAGAACTTACTTGGGTAAAGCTAAGCATCTTGAAGGCTCTAAGCTAGGGTTAAAACTCAGCTGGTCAGCCACCAGCAGACAAATCCATGCTGCTGTGTCCCCTCAGTACGGTGCACTCTGCCATCCACCTCCTTCTCTGCAAGAGTGGCTCGTAAAATAGCCACTTGCTGATTGAAAGAGAATCCCTAACTGGATCAGCACACCCTTCATGGATTATCGTGGAATTGTCTCCCACTGTATTCCTGTTTCCTATGGTATTAGAATAGCAAAGTATCTACACTATAGAGTAGATAGTCTGTGCACAAAGAGTAGACTATAGCTGAGTGTACTCTGTGCTCTGGCACCAGTAACCATTCCAGAAAAAACCCACAGAATTCCAGAATGAATGAGGCTGGAGAAGCCCTCTGAGCTCAGCCAGACCAGCCCAGGACCTAACATCACCACAGTGGCCACACCAGTGCACTAAAGGCCACAGCCAGGCTGTCCTTCAACACCTCCAGGGATGGCGACTCCACCACTGCCCTGGGCAGTCCAGTCCAGGGTCTAAAAACTCTTTCCATGAGAAAGGGCTTCCTGATATCCAGCCTAACCCTCCTCTGGCAGCTTCAGGCCCTGCTCTCTCATCCTCGAGCTGGTTGCCTGGGAGAAGACCCCGACCCCCACCTGACTACTACCTCCCTTCAGGGAGTTGGAGATGGGGAGAGGGTCCCCCCTCCCCAGCTCCCTCAGACTCTCCTCGTCAGCCTTTCCCTCCAGTGCCTTCCCCAGCCTTGTTGCTCCTTTGGACCCGCTCCAGCCCCTCAATCTGCCAGAACTGCCTCCAGAACTCAGGGAGAGGCCTCCCCAATGCCCGACACAGGGCGAGAATGACATCTCTAGTCTTGCTGGCCACAATACCGCTGATCCAAGCCACGATGCCATTGGCCTTCCGTGCCACCTGGGCAGCCTGCTGGCACAACATCCTACTATTAGATTTTAAAATACGAGTTTATAACTAACAGTCTTGCTCGAATCATGAAGTTAAGTTTGAGGTTTTGCCATTTATATCAGGTCAGAGCCTACCAGAACTTCCTCACTTACACCCTGGTGTCAGACCTTGCTAAAAGTACAGGAAATTATGCAGAGAATTTACACAGAGTAGCAGTTGCCTTGTAAAAAAACCCTCGCAGTAAGTTCTCCAGAGAACAATAGCACATCCAACAAAGATTTCTTTTATATGGGCAAATAACACTCACAGCAATACAAACATCTTCTCAGGTAGCCCCTAATCTGATGGGGGATCACAGCAACTGCAGCTGCCGCTGGTTCGCTTTGTTTTGCTTTTCTCTGCCTACAGTTATTACCATCGAGTTTCTATACAAAAATGTACAGCAATTCATACATGATTGATGGCTACGGTAAGCTTTATAGAGCAAAACAGCAAACTGAATTATGCCGGTGATTTTAAAAGCACAAAGAAAATTCTTACAAGCGCTGTGATCCGTCTGAATCACTTTAACACCCAGAATTACTTCTCGGGGATGTTTTGCTCAATAGCCTGAAGTCACAGATAGGAATGTAACCCTGGAATTGTTAAACACACACATCTATAGCTGATTTGGTGCTGCAAGATTCCTCTCATTTTGTGCCTGGTGATGACAGTTCTTGTTCCTGTAACAAAATGGATCCTGCAGGAAGGGGCTCTCGATACGAAGGGCAGCAGGGACCATACAGAAGATCTGAACAATCGAACAGGACTGTGAATAAGCTCCATAACGTCCACATGGCTTTGGATTCCCTGTACCTAAAGTGACAGCTGCAGGGAAGGAGGCTGAGAAAGTGGCAGATCTTGTCAGTGCTGTCACTGGGTGATGAAGGAAGTTCATTCCATCTTTTTAAAGCCACTCATTCACTGTAGGGAAAAAAAGCACTGCAGGTACAGGTGAAAACACTCACGACAGCAAAGTTTCTGCTGTTGGGTAGAAAACACATTTATCGTGAGGAAGGTTGGGCTGTACTTCCACAGACTAAAAAAACTTGAAGTTAAAGTAAGTGAAGCTGATGTTTACATCAGGTTTGCTACTGACTGAAGCCAGGCTGGAATTTCACTTTATTTTAAATTGGTACAAAGAAATCATCATCCTTGCTTTTTAAAACAACTAGAAAATCCAATGTGAAAAGAGAAAATACCGCTGAATTTTTATTGATGGAAGAAGTATTACAGAGGTGATGATGACAAGAGCAAGGAAACACCAAGGAGGATTAATGACAGAACAGAGAGGGTAACGACAGCCAGACAAGGGACTGTTGAAGGAAGAGGGAGAACAGCCATTTTGCGTTGTTCTAGGTGACACTGAATGAGGGAAAAATACAGTGGACTCTACACGATTCAATGTGAACCAAGCAGAAGCCGTTTGTTAGTTCTCAAGCTTTTCCTTATATACAATCTCTCTTTCCCTGCACGTGATCACATAAGCTAAAACAAGTGGTGCTGTCGTGCTCACAACCACGACTTTTAGCTGGCTTTCCAACTGGTTCTTCCTCAGATCCGGTAAGCAAGCAGGCAGAGTTTCCCCCCTCTTGTGCCCAGGAGCCCCATCCTTGTCTCTTGTGGTCTTCTCGGTTATCTTGTCTCCACGGCACCTGGTTCTTCTCCACCAGCTAGCAGCATTCCTTAGCTATGATGTCTTAGGCCTGCAGTAGCGTCCGTTGTTTTATGCTACCACAATTAAAAGCAGAGGAAGTACAAAGAGAGGTTGGCACAACCAACAAGCAGATATTAAAGAGGTGGTGGCTCCTTGAACAGTCTCCTAAGGGCAGCACAGTTGTCTACTACTGAAAGTAGTTGTTGAACCTCACATTTTTCTGAGGCTGCAGCCACCTCATCTGGAACTACCTGGGCCATTGAAATTCAGTCTGAACAGGAGAGATTCAAACTTTAATGGAGAATGGATCAGTGACGTTTCCTGAGGCTAACAAGGACACACTTCAGAAAGAGAGAGAAAGAAGCTGGAAATGCAAAGCTTCCCAATTAACCGAGCACCAGAGTAATTGCAAGAACAAAGCCACAAAGGAATCCCGGAGCATTTTCTAGCAAGGAAAATGAAAGCTCACTTAGACAGAATAGTGACTGAACTATCGGGTGATTTTGGAAAGACAGGGTGGGAGGAATGAATAGAACTTCAAAAGATCAAACAAAAAGAGCCCCCATCACCAGAGCAGAGAAGAAAAATGACTTTCAGGTGGCATTTTGGTTACTAGGTCCCAGAATTGTAAGGGAGCAAGGGGAGAATGTAGCCACAGAGCTTATAAACTGAGCTAACCAAGAACCGTATGTCACCCTTCAAACTTGCTTCTCAACCTCACCTTGTTCGTGAGAAAGAGCTTCTTCCCACTTAGCTGCAAGCTTCAGGCCTCTGACAT
This sequence comes from Phoeniculus purpureus, assembly GCA_028565055.1. Lineage (NCBI taxonomy): Eukaryota > Metazoa > Chordata > Aves > Bucerotiformes > Phoeniculidae > Phoeniculus > Phoeniculus purpureus. The sequence goes on along the minus strand of JAOXOE010000632.1, from coordinate 9,999,929 downwards.
CACACCCATGAGATCGTTACAGACTCCAGGCTTTGTGCATGGAAGCTCCAGCTGAAAAGACAAAGTCAGTCTCAGTTTATTCACAGCACAGACTATCCCCTGTGATCCAGAAACACAGGATCATTAAGATTGGAAAGTACCTCTAAGATCAGCATGGGGAGCAAGCAGGAGGAGTTAGAAATCTGTGTCCAGTCAGGTGATTCTGATCTGGTGGCAACTACAGAGACATGGTGGGATAGCTCGCATGACTGGAGTGTGGTCATGGATGGCTGTGTCCCTTTCAGGAGGGACAGGTCAGCAAGGCAGGGTGGTGGATAGTTCTTGATGTGAGAGCGCGACTGGAATGTGTTGAGTTCTGTCCAGGGGCAGATGAAGACAGAGTTGAGAGTTTGTGGGTGCAGATCAAGGGACAGGTGGCCATGAGTGACACTGTCATGGGTATCTATTACAGGACACCATCATCTTTGCTATGTCGTGGGAATCCTGGGGACTGGAGGATAGCAAGTGTCACTCCAGTCTTCAAAAAGGGTAAGAAGGACGACCCAAGTAACTACAGACCGGTCAGCCTCACCTCCATCCTAGGAAAGGTGAAGGAAGAATTTATCCTTGATGCTGTCTTTAAGCACATCAAAGACAAGAGGGTCATTAGGGACAGTCAGCAAGGCTTCACCAAAGGGAGGTCATGCTTGACCAACCTGATAGCCTTTTATGAGGGCATAACCCGGTGGATAGATGATGGCAGAGCAGTGGCTGTGGTCTGTCTTGACTTCAGTAAAACATTTGACACAGTCTCCCACAGCACCCTCGCAGCTAAACAGAGGCAGTGTGGTCTAGATTATTGGAGAAAAGGAGGCTGCAGGGTGACCGCATTAATGTTTACACATATGTGAAGGGTTGGTGTCAGGAGGATGGAGCCAGGCTCTGCTCAGTGGCGTCTAATGATAGGACAAGGGGCAATGGGTGTAAGCTGGAACAGGGGAAGTTCCATATGAGAAGGAACTCCATCCCAGTGAGGGTGACAGAGCACTGGAAGGGGCTGCCCAGGGGTTTTGTGGAGTCTCCTCCTCTGGAGACGTTTAAAACCCACCTGGATATGTTCCTGTGTGACCTGGTCTAGGTGATCCTGCCTAAACTTGACTGAAGAGCCTCTAATAAACAGTTGAAGTTTCCTGCTACAAGTTCTAGAAGCAGCAGAACCAGCTAGTTACTGAAGATACCCAAAGCGTTGGCAGAAGTCCTCTTTCCCATTTTGGGAGACACTGAACTGCCAATTCAAGAAACCAGAGATTCTCAGGCACCGTTTAGGGCACCAGGCACACATGTGGCTCCTGAGCTGACTAATACTCCCTTGCAACTACCCGTCAAACAACACACAAGTGCACTTCACCTACTCTACATCCAGATAATGAAGAACAGTTGGTGCCCACAAGTGGAGATCCTACTTAATCAAATGAATCAGGAAGCCACCCACCAACTGCAGGTATATAAAGTGGGTAGTGGGGCTCTGTGAAACCAATAAATAAATAAAACTTCTAAGGAAAAGCCAACTAAGGAAAAGCCAACTAAGGAAAAGCTTCCCTAAAATGTGCAAGACAAGGCAAAGAACTATGAAATGCACTTAGTACCTGACACTGACCCACCTCTGGAACCTTCCAGAAGGTGGGTGGGGCACTGTCCTGGGTGTGTCAGTGGATGGGATGAGAACAAAGTGGAAGGGCGGAAAATGTTCTGGAAAGACTGTCAGAGTGAGCTGAGCTTCCTTTGGGTAAGTATGGACTGGGAATTGTGTGAGCACAGTGGGTGTTCGTTGTTGTCTCTTGTTTGTCCTGTTTCCTTTTTCCCATGGGCATAAGGGGCTCCCTTGTCCCCATAGGAAAGCTCTGGCTGCTTGAGGACTGACCAGGATCCTATGTTAAGCCATTGGGCAAGCAGGTGACCCACAAGTTTTGTGTGTGGCTTTGCCAATCCAGCAGTGAGAGCTCACTCTGTCACCATAGAAGTGGAAGGGAGACTTTTTATTGGGTGATGGATGGTGCATTTCTATGGCAGTGCGTTCAGTAGGTGGAGTTGCTCTGATAAGAAAGGAAATCCAACGAGTCTCAAGGTGAGCTGAGACTAATAGGAAAGAAAAATACAGATGTGAGTGGTAATAAAAAGTATGTTCTGGGGCTGTGTGATGATATTGAGCATTAATAATGTAAAGTGAAAGAGATGAGGTTCTCGTTGTACAGCACAGAAAGCAGGTACTTTATTGCTGGTTTAGCTGTGTCAGATAAAAGTCAGGGAGGGATGTTCTTTGTGAGGTTTTTTTCCTTCTGTTTCAGTGCAAATGAGGGGAAAAAGTTAACTTGGCATAAATGCAGGGAGAATGTAACCTTGAAGGAAGAAAGGGAATATGGGGGTTATTTACTCCTATAGTTGCTGGAGGTAGAATTTAATATTAAAGCTCAGGGAAGGGAGATTAGGGAAAGTGGAAGCTGAGTAAGATGACGTCTCCTTAGACTAAGGAATGGCAGTGATGTACCGCCTTGTTTAGAAGACTGTTCGTTCAGGTGTGGGCATGTGAGCACTGCTGAAAGCCTGTAAACTGGAGTGTGACTAACTGCTTCTGGGATGTGAGGCAGGATGCAGAAACTGGTGATGCTGGGGTAGGATGGTGGAAAAAGTGAGTTACAGCTATTATTAGAGCCAGCAGCTATTCAGAATTTGATTCTTGCAGTTCTGAGAGCTTAACGTGCCTGTTAAAGGCTGCCTTCAGCTTCCACATGCGATGGAGCTGAAGAGTAAGATTTGTAAGATGAGATGTCTTTTGCGTTCTCTGAGTTACAGGGTCATGGAGTCCCTTTGTGAAACAGCTCGTGAAGTGGGATTTCAGTGTGTGCTCCTCAGGCATAATTAGACAGAGCAGCCTGGGACCCAGATCAAAGGTTTTGCCATGACAGCAGCTCTCCCTGTTTTCTATGTAGGCCATAATTGCAGCTTATTTGGTGCAAGCTGAAGGTCTCTTTTGTTCCGATGTCAAAACATGCGGTGAAATAAATAATGTAAGCTTGTCAGGAACATAATACTTCCATAAGCCTCAGGTATTTGTGCTAAGCAATACCCTTTGTGCAGACTGAGAGCAATATGCAGCGTAAGCAGTTACTCTGTTGGCAAAGAAGCAACTGCCATCTCAAAAATGGAGTTTGCATTTAATTAACGTATGGTCGTTGAGCCATGCATCAAGCTGCAAAATCAATATGGGGCATAGAAAAAAACCCCCAACTAGTACTACAGTGCAGTTTTAGCCAGCAAGGAAAATCAGGTTTTATCTTGAAGAGCTGCTTATTGCACATAATTAGGCTTATGTAGAAAAAAGTCGGCACAACACTGCCTACTCTTGTAAGGCAGAAGCTGCTTTAATTGGACGGTGCACTTTGAGCTGCAGGGAATTGGAAAGGGTGCTAAAATAACAGGCTTGAACAGGTAAAGCTCTTGTGTGACAGATCATCTTGCGCCAACTAAATGAGCTCTGTGCTGCTTTGTCCCCCTCCTTTTGCAGCTGTCACTGGAGACCGTGAGGGCTCTTTTGGCAGTTGGAAAATGATGTCCTACAGCTTCTTGATCAGCTTTTTCATCTGTTCTGAGATGCTGCTTTTAGAGCTGTGGAAGGAGTGACTGTGAAAAAGGAAGCTTGGCTCTCCAGAACTTGCCTTGCTGAATGAAGCAAGAGAAATGCAGGGCATGGGTCTGCTTGGGTAAGAATTGGAGCATGAGGTGCTCTATTACATGTTGCTTTGGTTTCATCAGCAGTGATTTCATATTAAGCCGCTGAATGCAAAGCTGTGCTATAATGTGTGCAAATAACTTCCAGAAACCTTCCAGTCTGGGAGCTTCATCTTGTTGCTCACATATTGATGGAGGTAAAGGAAACACAAAGGAAAGTGCTGTTGCTAATGGAACACATCACCTGAAAAGATTTAGCTCCTGCTAGGGCTGGAGCTCAATGAGGAGGGTTCTTACCAAGCTGTTAATCACACATCACACAGAGAAGAATCCGGGAAGAGTTTTGGCACTTGAGGAAGGTGTCAGACTTCAGAGGGAGCCTTCAATCTTTTTCTTGACCCCTCAGATGTCCTGTAGAAGTAAAAATTTAGGTGCCTGATTTTTATAGAAACCAATTTAAGTCCTCCAAGCTGCAGTGAGGAACAGAGTGCTTGTGTTGCAGAATAGCAGCTGTGAGTGAAACTGCTCCGCTGAGGTGGATGTGTGGCACTTATTGACAAGTTTTAATTTGCTTTTGAAGGGCCTGGCTGTGGGTGTAGTCCTACATTTTCTCCTTCAAGGTGCTTCGTAAGTTAATGCACCTAACTCTGGAGGCTCTATACTTTGAGCAGCCATATTGTCAGTAGCTGCAGTGTGTAGTTTCTTCATCTGTGAATTGTAATTGAGTCCTGGACTGCATTTATACTGCTGAGTAATACACCTGCCATGATGGATAATAATGCTTAAGAGCTCCAGGGAGGCTCATTTGCATGATAGTGAGGGAAATGGTCTTTGCCAGGAATAAGAATTAAAAGGCTGGTATTGTGTGAATTCCAAAATGGTTTTCAAGGAGGGAAAGTCTGAGTGAACTAAAATTGTTAGGGGTGTGGGGGCAAGGGTGTGAAGGCATTTAAAACGATTGCTAGAAAGATGGGTCAACTTATTTCTTCTTTGACTGACTGGGAGTAAGAGGGTTCTCTTCATCTACTTGGAAGAGGCATTAAGTTAGTCTCTGGAGAACTGAGTTCTTCTGTTTCTGAAGATCCTGACCATCTAGTTCTACTGAAGAGAAACCCAGGAGCATAACACCAGTGGGAAATGCAGACTGATTCCAGGACTCATATTGTCAGCTGGGAAGGAGAAATCTTGTGTAGTGAGTTTTTGCTGTCTGAGCACAGTTTTTGCTTGTTCTCTATCAGCTGGATGTCTGATTCCTTTTGCACTGCTTTGATAATCTCGGTTTTAGTTATATCCTAGTTCAGATGTGGTGATAAATGACTTGGCAGTCTTCTTTGGTTCATTGATTCTTTGCAGGGGTGTTGATCAGAAGTGTTTTAACTGGTGCTAGGCAGGATATGGAAGAAAGGCAGGTGGGAGGAGTAAAATGCACAGGCATGAAATACAGCACTAAAAATTGCCAAGTCTTAACCTGACAGCATAGGCTGATCAATGAGAATGATGAAGGAAGTGGAGCACCTCCCTTATGAGATAAAAGGCTGAGGGAGCTGGGTCTCTTTAGCTCGGAGGAGACTGAGGGGTGACTTCATTAATGTCTGTAAATATGTGAAGGGTGAGTGTCAGGAGGATGGAGCCAGGCTCTGCTCAATGTCACCAAGTGATAGGACAAGGGGCAATGGGTGTGAGCTGGAACAGAGGAGGTTCCATATAAATATGAGAAGGAACTTCTTCACGGTGAGGGTGACAGAGCATTGGAACAGGCTGCCTGGGGAGGTTGTGGAGTCTCCTTCTCTGGAGACGTGTAAAAACCACCTGGATATGTTCCTGTGTGACTTGGTCTAGGTGGTCCTGCTCTGGCAGGGGGATTGCACCAGATGATCTTTCGAGGTCCCCTCCAATCCCTAATGTTCTGTGATACACAGGAAGCCAGTGAGAAGCTACCTACTTTCTCTGAGATCTGCTTGCACGGCCTCTTGCCCATCCTTGGGCACTGGTGGAAAAGATAAGGGTGAAGTAAGAAGTTAGAAACTTGGAAGTCATGAGAAGAGATTAAACATCATTACATTCAGGAGCGGCTACGGAGGTAGACATTCTACAATCAATGTCTAAATCTGGTTGCACAACGTCCATTCAGAGAAAGGGAGGACAAGAGGTACCAAATCAGCTTTAGTAAGAAACAAATTCAGGTGGGGAGCTGAGAAACTTTCTGTACAGTTGGAAAGAGCAGCAAATCCTCCTGCTGCAGCCAGTGAGCAGGGATGTAAATGAGTGTGATCTGGAGCTGGAGTGAGCTACAAATGTCCTAATCTACTCTGGATGGATTACAAATTACTGCTTTCTCTGTGTGTCTCTTGCCACCTCGAACATCTTCTTGGCTTCAGTGGGAAGTGAGAAACTTGTGTGATTTGCCATCATCAGCTTAGAACTAGGAAGACTTGGTGGAACTCTCAAGTATGGAAAGAGAAAAAGAAACAACTGTTCTAGACCCAAAAATGCCTGAGGTTGGCAGCTACATCACAAGAGAAGAACCACACAGAAAAGGTTTCAACTGTATGCACACTGAAACAAGGGGAGAACACTTCAGAATGAAAGCCCAGGGAAAGCCATTGTCCCAAACAAAACTCATCAGTGGGCCAGGGAGAAGCCACCAAGCAGCAGATGTGCATGGAACAGAAGGAGCCAGAGCACACCTCACTCCTAATGCATGAAGATGCAGAAGCCCAGGTAACACCCACTCTGTGTTGTGCCACGCTTAGCATGTCACACAGGAAATGGCTGGTTCCTATCTGCAGAGTGTTGCACTTGTCAACACTCAGTGTTGATGTTTCCTAGGCAGTGTGCAAAGCAAAGCAGCACTAGCTAGCAAACACACCCTTGGCCTTCCTTTTCACATGTCCTTAGCATCACACTGTGATAGGTGGTTATACTGAACCCCCCATGAGATCAAGTCCTTTCCCACATGGGCTGACACACCCATGTACAAATGATTCCCCTTTCAGATGAGCTTACTGGGTTCAGGAGCACTGTCAGGAAGAGTTCACCACCACGAATGCTCTTGTCCAACTCCTTTGAGCCACCAGGATATTCATTGTAGAAGATGGTGTGAGTAAAAAGACCACAGGTCTGTCGAGGCAGAACCTGACAGCAGAAAAAAAAAATCAAAGTTAGGTAAGAGGCAGAGGCAGCAGAATCTGCAAAGGAACCGTCAGAGCAGCAGCACTCTGGGGGTGTAAGGAGTAAGGGACATAAGTGATAGGTTTAGGGAAGTCTTTCAAAATTGCTCCCAAGCATTCACTCATCGCAGTGCAAACAGGTCAGTAGGATCTCAGGTCAGTCTTGCTGTGTTTGGTTTTGTTCTCTGACCTCTGCATTGTACCGAGCAACACAGAAACTGGCTTCAGCCTCATTTTTTCCCCTGTGCTTGACTTAATGATTCTGGGAACACTGGAAATGTTCAGTTCGCTGTTGCTGATGCAGGTCACCAGGAGTCTGCTGCTCGGGCTCTGCTCACCATGATTCCATTGTGGATGAATCCACGCCGGTACCGGGCAGGCCGTAGGTGCGGGTATTCCTCTGTGCTTGTCACTTGGATGCTCCAAACAGATTTCCAGGCTTCGTAGAGTTGTGTGTGGACAGGATAAACCCCAGAATGATGGGGGGCTACAGCATAGCCCAAGTCTGTGGGGATCCCATGCTCCTGGAAGCAGAATATGCAGATTGATCACTCAATATTTAACAAGCATACTTAACAAGGGTTAATATATTTAGCAATAGACTCCCAAGTTGGAGCTAGGTGACAGGGTAACACGCACATTCTCTGGACCAAGAAGCCTGGAATGGTGCTTGTACTGAGTGCTTCACACAGCTACAGAAAAAGAGCGATTCTACATCAACAAGCACGTCCAGCACTGGTAACAGCTGCTGTAAGAATAGTCTTGCAGCTTGCTTGTAACTTAAATCAGACTAATTCACCAGCCCCAGGTCAGGTTCCTTGGTTCCTACAAGCTAATCAATGCTGTTAAGTGACACATCTCACTTCCACAATGCCTAGATTTGAGTTGCTAAGGAAGGAAAACAATTTCCTTAACTGATACAGAAGGAAAGGAAGATTATGACTGGGTCCTGCCTTGTCTCTAGCAATTCCAAGAAAAAGCAGATGTGAAGCAAGAGCCTGGTGAGGGTAAATGTATGGGGCCTGGAGCTATACTAAAATGGCAGGAAATAGCTGAATCTCATGGGTTTTAATTCCACTGTGTGGTTCTGGTAACAACATGAATGATGACAGCTCTGCCCTGGTGGTGTGCAGTACAACTCGAGTCCCTAAATGAAGCAGCAACCTTCTCCTTCCCACTGCTCACCTGTTCTACGCTAAGTGTGTGTAACTGTGTTCTGGGCTTTGCCCCTCTCTGCAAAAGGCTGCACTGTTACTCAACCAGGGAAAAAAAGAGCCTAAATTATTTCTATAATGCTGCAACTGTGCTCTGAATTCAAGATCATTCCTAATCTGCGCGTGTCATGGGAACACAGGGAAGCAGCCTGCTGCTCCCAAGGGGATTACCAGCCAAAGAACCAAACGAAAGGTGAAGAGGACGTTTCCTTTCAGAGCCACACGTACGCTGTGTCAGCTCTGAGCTGCAGACATAAGATGTTGCTCCAATAACGCAGGATGTTTGAGGCTTCTCTCCTCTGCCAAAACCAGGGGATTTCCCCTGGACTTCCTGGAGAAGTAGCTTCCTGCAGCATTGTCTAGAGAGGCCAGAAGTAGGGCTTTTAGCACACAGGGCATCTTATACCACTGCCCAGGTGACTTCCTTACAGAACCACACTGCACAAGGAAGGAAATGTTTTCTAATGGGTTGCAGACAGAATTTGAAAATTCACAGCTATGCCTTGGAAGTGGATCCAAAACGTTGGGGAAACTGAGGCACCAGAGAGGGGAGCTTGACAGAACGTTGTATTTTTACTAATGGCTTACTGAACTACTAACAGCTACTAACCAATAATAACACATAGAAACTTGCTGGTGCAAGCAGGAGATCCTATAAAAAGGGGCTCAGTGTAAGTTGAAGAAGACAGAAAATGACTGAGTAAGTTGTTGAACGGTAGGAGTTTGACAGGATGGATGAAAACAATAATTAAGGTAGGATTGGTGGCCACCTGTATGTTCTGAGGGGCATGGAAAGGCTGTTTTCCTCTGTGCGCTCAGACCGATCTCCTGAGCAAAAGGCAACTGTGCCGTGGGATTTTCTGTGGTTTTGTGATTCTGACTAGTAGTTATTTCACTTTTGGTTAGAGCTGAAATATTAAAAGTTGTATTTTCCATAATTGTTGAAAGGGTCATTATGGTTATCGTTAGAACAACTGTTCTGGCAGTGAGCCCACTACCCGCGAGCGGTAGTTCCTGTCATGCAAAGCCCGGAGGAGGCAGCTGGCTGCAGACACCCCACCTCACCACTTCCCACTAAGGGTAAGCGCAGGCTGTGCCACAGCCCAGAAGGTGCAGAACACACCTGGAAGCCACTGCTGGCCAGAAGTGGGGCCGCGGCTGTTGTGTTGGAGCAGGACGAGAACTGTGAGCAGAGAAGTCAGAGCAAAATGACTATAAAAAGACTATAAACTGGCAACAAGAAAGGTTGGTTAAACAACATACTTAAGGGATTGGGTTTGACTACTGACTGACTACAAAGCCTGCTCGAAACAGGCATCTATGTTTTTGTTGGGATTGTCACCTTGCTTATTTGTTTACAGTGTCTCTTGCAATGCATTCTAAAAGTGATCAATCAATCAATGAACAAAATACTAATTGTAGAACAGAAAGGGGGAGATGTAGGATTGCAGCCTGGATTGCAACCTGAATACACAGCGTTGTTAGATTTGGAAGGCACAGACTTTAGATCTCGGGAAAGGCAGCTGGAAACAGGAACATGAGCAGGAGTGTTGCGAGAATGGAATCTGGACTACAAGGACAGAACCAGGTGAGCAAAGTAGATTCATTCTGGAGGAAGCTACTGCATGAATTTGTGTAGGCTGCTGTACTAACCGCTTGCAGAGAAAGAAGTTAGAGCTAACCAACCATGTAACTTCCAAACGAAGGAAGACAAAGATGACTGGTAGAACACAGTTGGTAGAGAAGGTGTATAACCCAGCCATTTTGTACAATAAAGCGACATCTGCTTGCATCCAGCCGATTCCCGTCTCCAACTGCGGTGTTTTCTCTCTGACAGAGTCTGTAAATTAATTGGCTTTGGATGGTAACGCTATGAATTCACACCTCAGCAAACAAGAGCCTTGGGATTTGCACCCTGGAACTGTAGCGGAGCTGCCTGGGGCCACGCAGGTGCCAGGAAACACTTCCCACTGCACAAGCAGAGCTTCTTGCCTGACACTGCAGGAGCCATGCATCAATTGAAACTTTCAGAACAGCCTTTCCTAAATGCAGCCCAGTTACTAGGCTAGTACTGGGGTTTGGAGGGGTCAAACAGCTAGCCCAGGAGAAGACCATGCAAGGATTAGCACTCCCAAGTGACTAAACCGCGATGCCCCTTACCACAGCAAACTGTTTGTTGAGCTTCATCTGCTCAGCCAGCACAGTGACGTTGTGGAAAAGATGAGGCTGCATGTGACTCCACATGTGAGGGAACCACCAGAACTCCTTCCTGTGTTTGAGCAGCATGTCATCCCCTTCATCCTCCTCATCTGTACCTACAGAGAAGAAAATAAAGCGTAAAAACAAAAGGCAGAAGAGGATCTCAGTTGTGTCAAAGCAGTGGTTAAACCCCTTGCAATGCTCCAGCAGATTCTCACTCTCTCCGTTATGTCACACCAGCGCGCACACACACACTACACAGGGGGACACAGGGCTGGACACAGGTACTGGGACAAAGGGATGCCAGGGCCGTACCTGTGTGGTAGAATTTTCCCGAGAAGCCCAGGTTGAAGGTGAAATTTGGAACTAAAGTTCTCAGCTTATTCTGGGTGCTCAGTAAAGCCTGTTCGAGAGGAAAAACAAACGTTCATATTCTGTTGCTCTGAAACGTTACTCTGCACTCTACTGGTGCCCAGGTTACTCTGAAGAGTTATCACACGGGATGGAGCTACAGCATTGTTGACTGTGGAGTGAAGCAGAGTAGCCAGGTGCTCCACATACAGACTCTACTCGAAGCAGTCCTGCTGTACTAAATGATGCCACTTCAAAATCACGCTCAGATGATGCTTGCCATTTCAGTGTGAAGGATCCAGAAAGTCTGTGCTAAGGCAAAGGGACAACAATCTCATTGCAAGCACAGATCACTTCCTCTTTCCAGGCTCAACCTCAATGTTCCCTGCCTCTCCGACAGTGGCTGTGACTTTGCTATTGAGCCTCTACCCTTTCTCTGAGCCTATGCGCTAATGAACAGGATGGTGCAGCACAGAGGGTACAGTTGAAGGAACTCAATAATATCATGTACAGCAACAAAGTGATCTGAAGGGAGGAGGGAGGAAAGAACTGCTCATGCAAGGAGTCTTGCCACAGCAGGGAGGTATCCCTGGCTTTGTGTCCCTTCAAAGTGTCAAAACCCTTTTGTAGCAGGAAAGGTTCCTGGATTCTGGAAGGAAAGCTTGGGGAAGCTGACATTTACAGTCATGACACCTCCTACAGCTTCTCTCCTGCTCATCTGGTCTGATTTAAATGTCCACAATAATTGCCGTAGCCAAAGGGAAGGAGCCTTGTGCCACAAACCCCAAGACTGTCCAGCAGTGTACAGCACGTGACAGCAGACAGCCTCGGCAGAAAACAGCCAAAGCAGAGACTCAGTACGTCACAGACAACTAAGACATAAGCTAATGCCAGCCAAATTTATTCTGCTGTGAAGCAATAAAAAGAGAGAATCCCTAACACACACACACACACTCTGTTGCTACCTGCCTGCTTTGGAGAAAGTGCCCCTGGTGCAGCACTCTATGGGAGAAGTTCTCAGTCAGACAGGGATCTGGCAGGAGGGCTGCTGGCAGCTGACAGAGATGGTCCTTGCCCAGGCAGTTATTTAGATTTTAATAGCTTTGCTAAGAAAGCAGTGGACCAGTGGCTGCACCAAGGTTGAGGTGATGACCTCCCAACAGCAGACTTGGGCTAGGTGCAGATACACAAGCAACTGGATTGTAATGCTGGGTAAAGCACACAGACTTTGCAAACTGCAGGCGAGATGGGTAGATCCTTCTGCTCCAGCTGCCTTTCCCTGGCCCCCTGGAAGAACAAAAGAGCCTTCACTTGGCTCACACTCTGTGGTCACTGCTTAGGCACACTGCTACCGGGTGGTGAAAGTGCATTCACAAATCCAGACTCACTCAGTGGAGGGACCAGCCCTGACACCAATTCCTTGAGGATATCCTAATAAATCTGTTGCTACCACAGCAAAACAGAGTTAACCCAACACAAGTCATCACATTAATTCAAAAATTATTAATTAAAAATATCTGTAAATTATTAATAATGAATACAGTAATTCTGTCAATTACTTCTATCACCCATCCCCTGGAAAAGTATCTTGGAGCAAAGAAGTCAAACAGGCTTATTCCCAAGGCAGGCAGCCCATGACCTCTCACACGTGGCACGGCGGGAAGATGAGACAGATTATTTCTGCAGTGCTGCAAACACGCTCAATATGCTGTCTGAGGGAATCAAGCTTTCAGGCTTTTCTCTAGAGATGCACTTAATTGCCTGTTCCTCCTTCCCACAGCCACAAAACAGTGACATTCAAGGCAGCTTGGGACAAGTTTCAAAGATCCCAATTCCTCCATGGCCACCTGCCTGCTACATCTTTAATCCACTCCTTGCACAAGAACAGTATTTCGAGAAACGTGCAGTGCACAGAGTCTCCAGAACTGTAGGTGGTGCTTTTAAAAGGTGACATGTCAGCAGCACTGATGGCTGAAGATCTAGCCTAGGCAACAGGAGGTCTAGTTCCCCTCACATATAACCCCAGAAGAACAGGAACCCATCTCATGCATTGGGGAGCACAGACTATGAGCTGTGCAGCACTCGACTAAGAAGCACCTGTCTGCTCAGCTGGGTGACAACACTGCATCTATTTTAGGATCAGCACCTTGAATGTCGTCCAGTATATCTTAGACGGGACACTGCCACCTTCTCTTCTTGCCTCCAGAGCCGTCCCAAGCCTCACCACTTCTCCCTGCTGCCCTGAAAGGCGCATCCAGCTCCTCAAGCTGGGGTAGGAAGGTGGAGGGAGAAAAGACAGCGGTTAAGAGGCTTAGCATTCCTCTGCACAGAGGGAGATTTAGAGCCTGGCTGGGGTTACCATGACGACACATCTGTCTGACGATAAATCCCAAAAAGCCTTGTTCCAGCAGGCAGCAATCCTTTGTGTCCAGGGAAGGACAAGGGAGGAACTGTGGGGGCCCCAGAAATTCTGAGACTATGGAGCCCCACGTAGTTCTGCTTTTGTGGAGGGTTTATTGCTAATTGTGTGCCAGCCTTCTCCTGATGCTGGGTCCCTTCCACAGCCACATCCATTAGGTGGCACAGCACATGTTTGAAGAAATGGATATGTCACTCCCCTGCGCAGGATAAAATAGACTAAGATGCCAAGTAAAACATTTGGAAATGTCTTTGAACAGGCTGTGCATTCATTGCTCCCTGGCACACCGGTTCAAAGAGGTCTGCGAGCTAAAGCAAGGCAAAACTAACATGGGAATGGGATGGGAAAAGGGCACTTCTCTGTGCTCTGACACCTCTGCACTCTGTTTCCCTTCTATAAATAGGGTGACTATGATAGTACTGATAATATTTTACAGGTGTTCATAGCCATAACGTGCTCTGAGAGTCCTAAACAAAAGGCAGTCAAGAAGAGTGGAGCTGTGTATCTGTTAGGATATGTAACATCTGGCCAGCTGCAAAGAGACCTTCACATGCACATTTAAGATATTTCATTGGGACAGAGGGCTACCATTATAGCTATTCCTCACCTCCAAAAAACTTTCCCTAGAAAACTTTCCCCTGCCAATTCCCTGAAGTATTTCTGTTTTACATTTTCCAACCATCTTCCACTCAAAAAATCCTCCTGAGACGCAGCCAAGCCCGCTGACAAATGCCCCTTGCCCAGCTCAGCTCCCTGCTAGAGGTGGCTCAGCAAGGCTCACCTCAGGAAGGAACACAGGGGGGTCTCCAAGAGATTCCCAGCACTGGCCATCAGAAACCACAAGCCATGTTAAGGCAGACCCTGGTCCACACTTGTCATGGTGCGTCAGAGAATATCTTCTGCAAGGCACCACCTGAGTTGTCTGAGGCCTTCAGCACTTAATCGGGGCAACCATGCCACAGGTCCTAATGACAGACATTTACGTTCCAGCGAATGCAGAAAAGCTCTGAGCTTCAGCCACTTTACAAAGGGCTTTTTTATCATTTCAAATAACGATGCAAACGTTCTATGCAAGCGTGAGGAAGAAAAGGTTTAAGTTTGTGCCTTTTTGCTACAACACATCAAAAAATCCACAGCAGCTCGCTGATGGGTCTGCAAAGATTCACTCAGCAGTCACCAAAAGCTCTTGATGTCATCCAGTGAAAGGCAAGAACTCTCTTGAAGGGATTAAAATTCTAGCTGTGAGGAAGAAATCCAGGGAAGCCTCAGTGCACTGACTTCGTTTTTGCTGGCCATTTCCACAGAGGTTTGGTAGGTTCTGGGGACTGTGACTTTAGAAGAGGCTGATCATAGAATACTTGAGAAGGGATTCACGCAGATCGGGTTTTGTTAATTGCATGCAGCTCAAATCTCTGGTAAACCTTACAAGGGAAAAACATTCTCCTTGTGCAGCTTAAGACTGTTACGCTTCGGCTCAGGACTGCAAGCTTCTGCTGTGGCTCTCTGGCAGAAACAGCAACCCAAGGGTTAGAACCTTTGAAAGTAGAGGCAAGCACAACTTCTCTTGTTAAAGAGGAAAGATATGTAGTTCTCCTTTGAGCATTACACATAAAAACATTTCTCATCTCACACGGGGCACCTACCATGGGCATGCATTTGCTCAGTCTCTGAGCGTGGACCTGCATATGGCAAACAGGCTCACAGGGACAGCAGAGTCCATTTTATACCGTCACACGACATCCAGTCTTCAAACAGCTACCCTGACCACTGTAACCTAAGCTTTACGATAAGGAGCTGTGTGTTGAGATAAGAGCCCTGAAAGAGAACTTCCATATAAAAGGCCAAAGAAAACGCCAGCTGTTCTGTCACTGTTATACCCCCCCCGCTCCCCACAGCAAGAGGCGATCGTCGAATCCGTGTAGTTATTCCTCGCTTTTAAAAACTAAAAACTCATTAACCTCTTGTGGCTCTGCAGTCGCAGAGCTTCTTTTAAATGGATAAATCCGGGGTTTATCTGCTTTGCCTGAGATTCTCTGCTTACTGATCACGGATTATTGCTCCATTTCACCCCGTTAAAACCCAAACAAAGCATCTTGTCGGGGTTTAACATCACTAGGGCAGCCTTTGTTTCCAAGAGCTTTGGACACCTATGTCCTGTTTTCTCTGTAACCTGCACAAACTGTACAGAGGTGAGAATCTTTGCTCCTATGGACCAGAGCATGCAGGGCCTGACTAGGATCGAGGTAAGATTGTGATCCTTCAAAACAAATCTGTCGGAGCACTTCAGCACCTCAAAACGCCGGGACACTGCAGTGAAGTGAAGGAAATGTTAGCAATTTCCTTAAGTAAGTAGTACATACCAAAGTTCTATCTGTCTATACCTGTCTGCTTGGGAGCACCGCTTCCATACCTGCTTGCTTAGAGAGTTGTGGTCAAAGGTGGCTCTAAAGAATTACTGGAGAACAAAGTACGTAAGATAAGTAACATCATGCAACTAGCACTGCTTCAGCCGCGCCGCCTTAAATGAATTGCAGAGCTAAAGCTATTTCCAAACCGAATACAAGACAAGCTCGGGATCAGAACTAGAACTTAAAATCTGGAAGAGCTGCAAGAGTGAGATTTACTGAGATATTCTTGTGCAGGTGCATAAACACGGAGAAAAGGTTGCACGACTCCTAGTGAGGTGGAAGAGAGCTCCTGGGAACACGTAGTAGTTCCATTCAGGTAAAGGGATGAGAATGTTCTGTGTCCTTGGATAAAAGGTTACAGGGTTCTGCACTTTGAAGTTGTTCTGGAAGGCAGCTGCTGTCGCCGTGGCTGGCAGCCAGGGAACTCCATCTTTCTTCCTACTTGTTTTCTCCTTCGCCTGTCTCCCTTTCCTTTCCGCCACAAGATCTCTTTCTCTCTCTCTCTGTGCCTCTGTTTCCCACCTACGAGGCCACAGAGGCAGTTCTCACAAGGGCTGGGTCTGAGCATGTTTCACTGGTGGATTTCTGGATACTCCCTGCCTAGGAGTGGGGGTTGCTGGTGGAGGGTACAAGAGGGTTGTAACAAAGGGAGAGAGAAAATCTTTCTTTTCCCACTTTGGTTATGTCCTGAAAAGCTAGATGGCTACAACACAAGACTACAGCAGCTTACTTACTGGCAAGCCTACAGTTTCACGGTGTAACAGACACAGTTTATAGAGATCACAATAAATAAATACAGATTTTCCACTCTAACACAACTTGCCTTTTCCTTTTGAAAGGTAAGTTTACAGCTACAAATAGGGGGGCAGGGAAAATCTGTGTGGTTTTTTTGCTATACTAAAGAGACAGGCACCTGCCTCTTAAACCCAAAGAGGCAGCTACAGGTCCCTGATTGAAAAAAGCTTCATTTAAGCCTGCAAAACTGTAGAGTCTATCACACACAACATCTTTGCAGCCTGCTTCTCTGTTTCAAATGAGAACAGCTGCAGGAATCAACTCAGATTAAACGCAACCTTGACTTTCCCAGCATCCCATACACACTAGAAATTAATCTGGGGTCTTGTAGTTAATTCTGAGGACTTTACCTCTACATCAGACACTTTCATGCGTGTGCCCTCTTTTCCCACAAATATATCGTCAATGTCAACGAGGATATAGCGATCAAGTGTGAGACAGAGGCGCTTGCCAGTCAGGTAGGCAATAGCATCCATGAAAATGAGTTTGTGCAGCCAAAAATTGAGGTTATTGCCGAAAAGAACCCGCTGAATCCCATCATGCAGACCCAGGTCTTGCACCACTGTGGCATGCAACGCTTTGTGGGTGGCCAGGTGAGGAATTGACTCCGAGGACTTCGTGCTGGCCAACAGCACCGGCTCGTAAGTGCTATGGTTTGACTGGAACACAGTCCAGTCATCGCCAGGTAGAGGACCCTGCTCCACCTCATTAGCTCGGGTGACATAGAGCAAGGGAGCACTAGGGTTGATGTGGTAGTCCCGCAGCCCCAAGTTGGAATGTAGGAAAAGGGGAAAACCCTTGAGCTGTGCACTGAGCAGACTGTTCTCGTTGGCTTTGAAAAAGCCTATAATCCCCACCCCGTATTCTACACAGTATTTGTCCAGCAGTTCTCGATTCCAAGCATCTAGGTTCACATACTTCAGGATGTTCTCATAGATAATAAGAGCATAGCATCCTCTATCTTTGTCTGTCAGGGTGGGCATATCCCCTTTGCCAGGGGCGATCTCTGTCCTGTATTTAAACCGGCTGGATTCCAGGATAGCCACAATCTCCTGCCCCAGCTGGGAGTAAATGCTTTCCACAAAGACTAGCACCACGGGATCCGTGCGTGAAGTGTCCATAGATTTTGTGAGCCTCCAGCTGGCTTGCGGTGGGATCAAGATGCGGTGCTGGTTACTGCAGTCGCTGAAGGGCAAGGGTGGTGGCTCCTTGATTTTGGGACTGTTAGTGACGTAGTAAGCCAGGATACACATGGAGATCAGGCTGAAGGCAATGAGCAACAGGATCAATTTATGGAGCTCCAGCTGTCGCACGTGCCGCACTACTTTCCACAACTGAATCATGGTGAGGCGGGCTGCCCACCCCCCCCTCACTCTGTGCACCCACGTCGCTCTTGAAATCTCCAGTGCCACCGTGACAGTACCCAGCAACAGCTTGCAAAAAAGAAAGAGCAGCTGCAGAGAGAGACAAAGCTAAAGCAAACAGCTACAAGGCCAGACTTCCAGGGATCTGCCATTTATCTTAAGTAACCATGGCCCTCAATTCCCATCGCTCTGTTGTGCGCTTCCTCCTGTTCCTCTCCTCTCACTCAGCAAAGTCTTGGAGGAGCAAGGTTTCCTGAATCTCGTCTCCAAAAGCGGTTCAGTCCGTCATCCTGTGCACGAGGGGTTTCAGCTCAGCCTTCTCGGGTGTATTCTGTTTCTCATGTAGTTGTTTTGCATTCACATGATGGCACCTTCTCTTTGCTTCCTGCAATTTAAAAAGAAAAAGTCAATTCTAACTATGGATTCATGGTATTTAATGGGCTTGAGATAAAATGGCAGGATCAGCAGGTGCTAGGTGGGCAGCATCATTCGCCTGTCAGCAGGCAGATCTGCTCCCTGGGAAGTGACACATACCATTTGTGAGGGAGCTTGGCAGAACAACCATAACCGCCTTTGGAAGAAAGGTCCTGATGGTACACAGGAATTCGGCACTGGCATTGGGGGAGCTTCTCACACAGAATCACAGAACATTAGGGATTGGAAGGGACCTCGAAAGACCATCTAGTCCAATCCTCCTGCCACAGCAGGATCACCTAGACCAAGTCACACA
>JAOXOE010000632.1:9945889-9960866 GCA_028565055.1 Phoeniculus purpureus | reverse complement strand
GTGTTAGATAGTTTTGTCCTGCTCTGGCAGGGGGGTTGGACTCTATGATCTCTTTGGGTCCCTTCCAACCCCTAACATCCTATGATCCTATGATTTAGCTCAATTGCTGTTAAGCATCACGTAGAGGCAAATCTGTCAACTATGTCTTCATGCTAGAGATAGTTGTACTGAGATTTCAGTGGTATTTTCCTACACAGTCATTCCTAACTACCCCAGCATGGCAGTAACTGCAGTTATGCTGAATATTGCTTCGTGGTGACTGTCTCTAAAGAGCCTTGGAAATGAAGGGGGACGTGCTGGGTGTTGCTACCAGTTCTGTCTTTTGAGTGGTCTCTGGACCCATCTTGTAGCTTTATCTCCAGGGTTGTCAAACTTCTGCATGGAGCCTCATCACTCCTTCTTGACTGGGAATGCCAACATACCCTGTCTACTATCACACTTGGCTCTGCCTGCCATGCTCTGACCCTGTGGAACTGTGCCCCACTAGTGCGGGCACTGCCTACATCCTTGCCTTCTGGCTTGCCTCAGCTGTGCCCTCACAAGAGGCTGGTGCATAGTGGTTGCAGGAATAGATTTTAAAAAACAATGGAAACAATATTTATCCCCTGTAACTGTTGACTGGACAGGCCCTTTCTTGGAAGCCTTCCAAGTTATCTGTGATCACAACCTAAGTTGATTTCCAAGCCTTTAAGCACGTCCTTAGGATAGACCTTGGCGGTTTGGCGAGGGCCTCAGCTCAACAGCTTTAATGCCAGACACAGTAAATATAATCTGAGAGACTAACAGAGTTCTGTAATATATAACCACATGAATCATTTCGTGGAAGATAGTGAAACTAACAGGAAGAACATATGTTTGCATTTGTAAGAGAAAACTTCACAGTAACGTGTCACTACTCCTCTTCCATATTAAAGTAGAAAAAAAGCTCTTGATGTATTGAACACGGCATTCCCAAGCCATAAGATTATATTCATGTAAAATGCGTGGTAAGAGGGATGAAAGGGGCAAGAGCTGAGCCATTCAACTGACAAACAGATGATAAATTCCAAAGAGAAGATCATATCCCTGCCAAAGCAGCCCAAGTCTTGCCCTTCTGCTTTGTAATAAATTTGCTGTCTCTGTTCAGCTGTGCTCACATTCCTTATCTCACTGATCTTCAAAGTCTACTTGAGGACAGGGTAGGCTTATATGAAGGAAAGGATCATGAATTCCGTAGGTGGTGTTATGCAGGTTGCTACCCATACACGGTCTTCACACTGCTCATCATCAGCAACAGCCAATCTTTACAAATTATGTAAATAGTAACTGGCAAAAATCCATCACTGACTTGCCAGTTCTCTTGAACTTCAATCCAATAAACTAATTAAAATGTTTTAAGACCGAATCCTGCCCAGGCACTAGAATTCATCTCAGTTGCATAAACATGGTATGACGGTATGAAGAAACACCATCTAAATAAACCAGCATACTTCTGGAGGTATTTCAATGACATTCCCTCACTGATATGATTACATGAAGAATTGGTTACAATAACTTGCCCCAGACAAGGAGATAAACTAGTGAATGCAAAAAAATACCTGGCAAAAAATCTTTATCAGAACCAGCTGACAGAACAAAATGGACACAGTCAGGAATCAAAAAAAGAAAAGGTAAAATAATGGGAAACAGAAAGGGAATTATTTGTCCCTCTACCCCTGCTACAAAATAAAGACTACTAGGGAAAAAAGGTATCTTAAAAAGTGAGTTGCAGGCATTTTGTGGTGTGTTCTCTTACTTTTTCTGCAATTTGAACCCGGGGTGCTATAGGCACAGGTGCTGCACTGCAGGAAGCATTAGTACATTGTCAGCCAATAAGTACCGCGATATAAAACAGTCACAGCTTAGCACAAGAAAAGCCCAAAGTTACTTTAAAATTAATAACAATAACTTTAAGTTTCAAACAAGTCTACTTTCATGTACAGTGAAATCGAGTCTAAGTGGTTTGCCTGGATTTTCATTCTACTGCATGGTTGGTCCCCTTCTGATCTCATTTCTACATTTTTGCTGTCTTTCCTCATTGCCAGCCACTGTATCAAGGAAATCAAAGGTACAATGACAGTTTACTGTGGCTTTACCTGAACTCAAACATTTTCCTGCCTTGGCTGTTCCAGGCATGATGTCACACCAATATTAGTAGATTATACAAAACATTCCATTAATATTGTCACTTTCTCACTTACTATAAACTTTTATCAATTTATCCCATGAATATTAGGCTGAGTGTCTCTGGAAGTACACAACAATTTAAGGTGGACAGAATGCTAGTCTGGTCATTACACTCATTCTACTCTATCATAATTTTTTGTTTAATTAATTCTGTTTCTATCTCAAGTTGGCAAAAGAAGCCTTGGTTTCTATTAACTCTCTACTCCTTGAAAAACTACATTGCAAATACAGAAACTTTTGTCGCATGCTGCAAGTTGTTTTTTCTCCTTTACTGGTCTCTGCAAGAAAAAATGAACGCCAAAACATTTACAGGACACGAGATTTAATATTTGAATCACACTGGAAGAATGAGCTAAGAAAACAAGGACACTTCAGCTACATAGGTCTTACCTCTTCTATAGCTCTCCAAAAATCATTTTATCTGACCTATACCTGAGGACCCTTGTCTATGTGTCTCCAGAGACATACTTTCTGTATGTTGGATCCTCAGCATTTACACCAGAACTCATTTACAACTTGGATGAGGTGACAGAGGGTACCCTCAGCAAGTTTGCTGATGAAACAAAACCAGGAGTAACAGCTGCCATATAGCATGACTTGGATGGGCTGAAGAGTTGGGCAGAGAGAAACTTGATGAGGTTCAACAAGTGTGAGTGTCGAGTGCTGCATCCAGACAAGAACAACCTCATAAATCAGTACAAGTTGGAGACTGACCTGCTTGAGATCAGCTCTGGGGAAAAGGACCTGGGGGTGCTGGTCGGCCACAGGCGGACCGCGAACCAGCAATGTGCTCTGTGGCCAAAAGCCACTAAGGTAATCAGGGCACTGGAGCACTTGCCTTATGAGGAGGGGCTGAGAGAGCTGAAGCTGTTTAGCCTGCACAGAAGGAGACTGAGGGGAGATCTCATAAATGCTTATAGGTATCTAAAGGTTGAGTGTCAGGATGAGGGAACCAGGCTCTTCTTATTGGTGCCCAGTGATAGCACAAGGGACAATGGGCATAAACTAGAACATAGAGGAGTCAGTTTGAACATGAGGGAAAACGTTTTCGCAGTGATGGTAACAGAGACCTGGAACAGACTGCCCAGAGAGACTGTGGAGCCTCCTTCTCTTGAGACATTTGAAACCATTCTGGACCTGTTCTTGTGTTATCTGCTCTAGGAGAACCTGCTCTGGCATGGGGTTGGACTTGATCTCCAGAGGTCCCTTCCAACCCCTACCAGTCTCTGATTACGTACTAGTCCCTGCAATTTCCTTTTAATAAATCAAATTTACTTGCATAAGAAATGTGTCGTTCTATCCTCCCTTTTATGCTCTCTGATTTTCTGCACAGCTCAATCCATAGAGGTCTGCTTATATAAAGCAATATGAGTTAACAGTGTAACTGAGAACACTCTTCAGACACGAAAAGACATGCAAAGCCAAATCAGGTCTCTGTTTGCAAACAAGTAATACAGGAAACAAGCAAAGAACACAGGAACCTTTCAATGGAGGCAAGACTTAAGCACATCATCCCTCTTCTACTCTACTGATTGTAGCACTTCCACTCTTCCTAAGATGGGACTGGCATTTTTCCAAGTACTGCAGCTCTGAAATCTGTAAATGTCACAAGAGCCTGAAACTCTTGCATCAGGCACCTTGACGGGTCTGGTTCTTTTTTGCCATATTAGAGTGCAGTATTCAAACATACATTGTAAATTAACTCCATAAGAATGACCTTCTCTCACTCTTCATCCAGACAGAACTGAAGGGAAAAGACTATGACTCCTGTACTTCAGCACAGAATTCAGACCATATTTCTATTTTTAATTACATTAATGATGTTTCTGGTGGGTATGTGTCATGAATGCAGTTCCACTATGCTGGGAGCAATGTAAGTATAGTAATTCCCAAAGGGATCTTACAGCTGTTATGCATGGGTCAGAGATTCTGTGAAATGCAAAATCTGACACTTTAAAAGCTTTTCAGACCACATTCTTGCCATTTCTTTTCAAAGGCAGAGATAATGGATACTGAATATTGACCCAAATTCTGCCCACAATATATGGAAGCAGCAATTCCATTTAAATAAGGTAATATTTAGCAATAAACAACCACCTTGTCCTATTTCACTGAGGAACTGCAATGCCTTTCTGATCCAAATTAATCTGACACTTCTGCCACATCTAACCACCTCCTACCTCAGTCCTTGTTTCTTATTTTGACATGATACCGCTCAAAAGGACTTAAGTAATCTCTTCCCCTTACCAAATCTAGAGATGTCTGGAGAGCACATAAAACCACAGAAGATTCTGCACTTACCTCTGATCACAGACCGGTGAAGGAAAAACGCTCATCAACTGTTTCTCTCAGGAACGTTCTGTCTTAAAAACAAACGAAAAAGAAACAAGACTTTAAGCAGTGCTTCTCTCTCTCTTCCCTAACATGAGCTTACACCAGTGTTTGTAAACATTTACTTAGCAGGAGCACCTTCGCTCTCCAGAACCAAGGTAATGATTACATTACACTAACCATGGCATGAGGACAGAACGAGGCCATGAAAGCAGCCTTGCTGGCACCGACTAGGCGATGACGTAGGGTTGTACTGCAGCAGGCTCAATTGTGCAAGAGTGAGAAAGAGTGGGGCGAGATGAGAGATGACAAGTGCAGGGGATAATAACCAACCAACCAACGAACCAGAAATTAGAGTTAAGCCACGAAATACAGTTCACAGAAGAAGAAAAGCCGAAGTTGAGAGAACTGGACATGCCAGCATAGTTCTAATGGGATTTCTCACATCTGTTCATTAATACCATTGCCTTTGAAACAGCCAACAAAGCAAACCATAAGACACTACCTTCTTTAGTCTTGGCCACAGCTAAATCAGTTCAGTAAAACTTCAGTAGTGTGACAAAGTCTGTGTAGTCTATTGCCAAAGCCTTTAAGAGAGTCAGGACCATTAGGTACACTGTGAAACAAAACCAAACCACTGAACTATGGAGTTACACCCTTCCTCCACCCCTCTACCTGGCTAGTGATCACAGAGATGAGAAGTGCTTTTGTGAAGTGAAGCTCAGGGCAGGTAATTCAGTGTGTATACGCACACAGACACAGAGCAGCTGCCAGTGAGAGCGTCTTGGAGTCACCGAAAGCCTGAGGGAGGGCTCAGATTAGAACAGGGTCCGAGCTAAAAGACTAATTTTACTGCACCTGTCAGACAGTGTCTAAGGGCAGCTCTTCCACATCAGCTGTGTTTCAGATATACAAGTACTCTCCTGTAGCATTCCAGCTCACCCAGACCTTGATTCAGCAAAACCTGTGACCTTTGAGTTTCCAAGAATCTTTAATACCTCTACAGCCAATTAGTAAACAAATAAGAATCCCACTGCTGCCTGTAAATATAACCAAGTGCCTTTCCTGCCTTCCTCGCTAATCTATACAAAAGCAAAATTTTCCTCTTTTCCTGAGTAAAGATTAGTTTATAAAATAAAAGCACCTGCCTCTCCTCAGTACACAGCTTTCCTCTTCTATTTTGATCTAAAATTCTTACATTTCCACACTAACCACTTAGAGAAGGCAGAACAAGAAGCTCTGAATGCCTGGCCTCCGAGGACCAACACACCAGGGTAAATATCAAAAACAGCCACAAACAACAGCAAAACAACTAAACCACAAAAGGGGTGTGTGTTTCATGTCACTGTAAAAGGAACAGGCAACTAAAGAAATGTTTTTCACAGAACTGTTACAATCCAGTGAAATTCAATGAGAAAAACAATACAACTACGAAGTTAATTATTAGAATTTATACAATGGCAGTGGGTGACTCTTACAAGTCTGCGACTCTGACATGTCCCCCTTGGTAGTTAAGACTCACACAAGCAGACACACCAACATCCATAGGGCTTGGCTAGCTCACTGCAAAATATCTTGGCTTTCTGAGGCGAACTATTACCAAAGTGACAACTTGGACCACATTGGAGTACTACTCCGGTCTAATTGATTTTACTTTCCAGAACACTGCAGACTCAAATACAGCCAAAAGGTTCAAAAGATCACAAATGCAGGGGAGACACTCAAAAAGGCACACGAGTTATGAATAATTTTCTATTCAGCTTTTAAAAATGCAACTTGCTCACACTCACAAAAGGTCAGAAATCACTATATCAACAAGAAAAAAGAGACACCAGCTCCTTTCAGTTCTGCAGTTTTCCAGTAAGGCAGGTCACAGTCATCAGAACTAGCAACACAACAGGGCAGGGTAAAGGGGATGCAGCATTTAACACCAGCTGAATGGGGTAAGATGGATTTTTAAATGAATGCAACTGCTGATGAGTAAGTAAGCCCATGACAAAACCATACAAGGACACTGAACCACTGGAGTGAGTCCAGAGGATGGGCACAAAGAATAATGAGGGCTCTGGAGCACCTCTCCTAGTGCATTCAGTTTTGGGTACCTCACTACAAGAAGGACATTGAGATGCTGCAGCAGGTCCAAAGAAGGGCAATAAGGCCTGGAGGACAGGTCTTACAAGGAATGACTAAGGGAACTGGGGATGTTTAGCCTGAAGAAAAGGAGGTTGAGGGGAGACCTTATTGCTCTTTACAACTACCTGAAAGAAGGTTGTAGAGATGTGAGGGTCAGTCTCTTCACCCAAGTCACTAGCAATAGGACAAAAGGAAATGGCCTTGTTGTACTGGGGAAGGTGTAGACCGGACACGAGGAAAAAATTCTTCACTGACAGTGGTCGTGTAGTGGAACAGGCTGCCCAGGGAGGTGGTGGAGTTGCTGGCACTGAAGACGTTCTAAAAACATATAGATCTGGTGCTTGAAAACATGATTTAGTGGACATGGTAACATTGGGTTGATGGTTGGACTTGATGATCTTGTAGGTCTCTTCCAAACTTAATGATTCCATGATTCCTATGAAGACAGGCTGAAGGAATTTGGGCTGTTCAGCCTGGAAAAGAAAAGGCTCCGGCGGGGCTGGGGTGCACTTATAGCCTTCCAGGACCTGAAGGTGGCCTACTGGAAAGCTGGAGGAGGACTTTCTATGAGGGACTCTAGTGACAGGACAAGGGGGAATGGGTTTAAAACTGAAAGAGGGTAGGATTTAGATCAGATCTTAGGAAGAAATTCCTCACTATGAGGGCAGTGAGGCGCTGGAAGAGGTTGCGGATGCCCCCTCCCTGGAAGTCAGGTCAGGATGGATATGCCCTTGGGCAACCTGGTCTCGTGAGAGGTGTCTCTGCCTCTGGAAGGGGAGATGGAATGAGATGATCTCTTAGGTCTCTTCCAATCTAAGCCACGCTATGACTATGACATGGAACACAGTGATAATATCAAGTAGGTAAGATTTTTTCCCCCTCAGCAGAATATGACTGGAATTGGCCAAATATGATTTCACTGCAATATTTTATAAAGTAGTGGTTTAAAGCAACACTAAAGGGATGACACTACTGTCAATTCCACAGAAAGCCAAGTGAGGTGGCAAAAACCTTGCCTCACACTTTCCTATTTCCCTTCTCCATACATACTTACCTGTGTCATCCATGAGAAGCAATCAGATCACTATGTTTGGAAAACCCTCAGCACAAAGCACATGCTGCCACCAGTATCAACAGCTGCTAAACACCACCTCCAAAGTGCTTAAGCAGCAGGCAGCACCACACTTCATTTAGGATCAAAGCATTTTCTGAGGGAAATTAACCTCTGCTTGGCACACTATTAAGTGATTCTGGAAAGATGTTGTTAACCCCAGAAGCATCATATCTTTTCCTGTGTTTGTATATCGTTTCAAATTTACCAGCTTTAATAGTAGAGTGGGAAACCTAAGGAGCTTCTGCGGTGGCCACGCAGGCTCCTACAGGAGCCCCTGTTAGGTTGTGTGCCGTAGGGAGACACAACAAGCAATGGCAGTCGTGTTCCCAACAGTTTTATTTCTTTTAACAACAGGTACACTGAAAGTTTCACTCTGCTGGAAATAAAGCCAAACCCCAGTGCAGCAGCTGCTCTCTGGAACACCCAGGACACATACAACAAACAGCATGTGGGTGGTCCCCTTCACATTTTGAGATAAAACAGCTTTCAGGAAAATGAGAAGGATGCTTAGGTTTTCTACGCATAAAAACCTTAATATTTACACTAACCAAACACAACAGGATCCACTTAGCCAGAAGAACAGTATTCACATGGCAGCTCAACCAAGTAGAACTACTTTCCCATTAAGATCTTAGCCTCAGTCTGGGCAAACAATCCAAACCACACTACAGAGACAACGGTTCTACTCTATTTGTCTCTGTAGTAATTACACCAAAGAGATATGGCAGTCCTTGGTTTAACACTAATAATAATTTTAAAAGCCCGAATCAGAAGCACAGCAACACTATCTAAAGATAAAGGATGTATGTGCTGGGAAAACACAGAAGGTAACTTGTTACAGCCAACATATGACGATGTTTACAGGGGCACCAACACAGAACAAGAGACTAAAAATTCCCACTCCGTAAATAGTGAGGATTTGTAGCTAATTTCTAAAGTAAAAGTATAAAATAGGTAATAAAGACCACAGGCACCCGAGGTTTGCATTTCTTCCTGGATAAAGGTTCCTTATAACATCGCTGAAAGAGCTGTGTGGCTTTACAGCTCAAAGCTGCACAAAGACAACAGGGACTTCTAGGGGGCATGGGGAGGAAGGATGGATGGGCCACAGCAACCAAACAGGAAAAAAGGGGGAAATTTACACACAGAGGGGGGCAAGAAAAAGCATAAGGCTATGAGGGAGTGAAACCAAAGAACAACTATCAGAAAAAGTCACTGTCAGAAAATGCAACTGCACAACAAAGAAGCATCATGGAGAAAACTGCATTCCTTGTCAGGATCTCCAAGAAGGTGAAAGAAATGGGAACTAGTCAGCAAGGTTATAAGTGAAATAGTTAATCAAGGACATGTGCCATCAAAACAGATTGCCTGACCACATACAGCTCCTTTATGGCTCATTCATGCGCATCCAGTAGAACTGGTTTAAGAAGGGAAATGGTTTCTGAGAACCAGTGAGGCGCTTAAGTGAATTTATACTTCTGATAAGAGAAAGAAGTCTCATTTTCCAAGTTCTAGAAGTTATCTTTCAAACTCATCCCTTCCCTCTTATATTATGGGTTGCCTTCAGTGTCATTCACCAGAGCAGCTTTCACAACAGGAAAAAAAAGAGCCATCTGACAAAGGAGAAGCGTCATTCAATCATATAAAACAAATAGCATAGTACATCATTCAGCCTTCATGTCCTTCATCAGCTCTTGGATGTCCTTAGGTGGCATCACCTTGTCTGTGCAGAAAAAAAGGAAAGGATTTCTCCCTATAAGCCATGAATACATGGTGTGGACGGCACATTCACTAGACCCCATCTGCCATCAGCTTGACTGCGCTTGTTTGCAGCCATGCTGCTCTGAAATAAATGCCCATGACTCTGGCTGTTCCAGCACACCAATTTTTAGAAAGGTTAATACAAGCAATGAAGTCTTAAAAACCATAATTCTATCTGTCTTTGTTCTTTTCTTTCCCACTAGCAGCTAGCTGGGTGCCTCCCAACATGCAAAACCAAACCAATTGTAATTAAGTCCAATGGGGAAAAAGGTATCAGTAAAAACCTTCTTCCCAATGCTGCAGCCTAGCAGCTAAAATCAGGCCATCTTTGTGAGAAGAAAATTGTCAAAAAAAAAAAAAAGAGTAATGACTACAACTAAAATATATGGAGAAAAAAATCTCTCCTTGTTCTCTTTTGCTTTCTGCTTTCCTCTCACAGGTCCAAAGAAAATGGCTTTCTGAGCTAATGAACTTCCATTGTTATGATCCTCTCTTGCCCCTGCCCTCCTCACCCTTCGGTTCTGGCTGCTCCTCAATGAGTAAAGAATTGTCTTGAAGGAGGAAAAATTATTTGTCATGTTTTAGACAGAAAACACCTTAAAAGACTGTCCATTTGCATCCTACCACAGAGACAGTCTCCCGATAGCAATGCTGTAATTAAGTTGATAGCATTGAGCATTCTCTGAATTACTGAGTTAAAATATCAGAGTACTCTATTTAGACCTTTTGCCCCATCCAGATAACTGAAATAATTCTGCTCATGGATTGTTTAGGCTACTCCTCTCCAAAGCATTCAAAATTAAGAACACCCAAAAGAACTACAGATACCTAGTGTGGTACTAGTCTTTCCCTGGTGCTAATAAACTGTGGTTCATGCAGACAAAACAATGACTTATCTCACACCAGTGTTAAAGCCATCATTATCTTCAGAAAAATAACATTAAAAAAAAAAAGAAAACAAATAACCAGATTAATAAAAGCAATCACATGTCAGGTTACCCATCAGACAGGCAGTCTAAAAACATCTAGAAGCCCAGATCCCACTGGAATGAACTTAATGTCAACAGAAAGCTATACACAGGCTTACAGACAGTGCCTGAATGGTGACCCTCAATTTATAGTGAGTTGACAGCTACTATGGAGAATTTCAAGAGGAAGAGGGTCACTGATTTCTCTCATTTTAATCCTCTGTTAAACAAAGCAAATTAAGTCAAAAGCCTGCTGACTTTAAGTCCATGTAATTCCTCCTCTACATTTTTCATTTATAACTGTCAATATTTGATTTGGACAGTGTTGCCTCTTCAGGCTCCCTATGCTTACTTTTATCTCTGTCTTTTATCACAAAGCGAAGTGTACTCTACATTGCAGAGGAGATTCCTCCAATATCTAAGATCATTTGGTGGAAAAACCAAAGTACAAACAGTTCCTCTCTTAAGCTCACTAATGTGCAATTCCAAGTTATGATTCACCTTCATTGAGGAATTAATTAAAACTATAATTAACATTAATAACCAAATAAAGCAAATAATCTGTATCCAAATAAAAATGCTATATCGTGTGTTTGATGTGACTGTAAAGACACACTGCAGTAAAGAAAAGGGCATTTTGCCCATAACTGAGTTCTAACGTGCTGTTTAAACAGGTCTCCTTGTAGGCACTTTGAGACCCACAGCAGTAACGTCCAAAATGCCCAATAAGTGACCACAGCAGAGCTGACTGTACAAAAAAGACACATAATGAGAAAAGATACTCCATCCAATAATCCAAATAAAAGTTACAGATACAGGGCTTCTTTCCAGATGCAAATGCACAGAGCTGAATGAAATCCAGAGCTGAAAGAATAAATACATCTTGAAATCAAATTGGGAAAGGACAAGACTTATGAGAAGATTGGCTGTATCTGCATCTATTTAGTTAGGTGCAGTTTGCCTTTTTTTGGTAGGTGAGATGAAGGAAATTTGAAACAAACAGATTAAAATCATTCATGCTTCCAAGGAGATGAGGAGAAGAGGAAATAAAAACTTCTTACACAATTACCTTTTACATTCTTAGCCAACATTCAGCCCCAAACTCAGTTTAGCAAGTGCTCAGGAACAGATGTATATCTTCAGGATCTTTCCCACATGCAGAGGTACAGTAGCTTGCTTTCTCTTTCCACAGAGTTTTCTCAAGCTCTGCTCCTCATCGCTACTGCTTTCTGAAAGGCCTCTCTACCCAGCTGCTGATGGAGAAGGCTGCAGGTGCAGTCGGCTGGTGATGAACACACAAATGTTCAACAGACTGTTCCCTCCTTCCCAGGGGGCTCCCAACCACCACCAGGGCTGGCTACAAAAATGCTCAAACTGTCACCACACCTTCCCAGAAATGGAAATAAGACACGCAGGTCCATCTACAGAAGTCCCCACTATCATATCAGCTTGTTTGGAACACTATTTAAATGCACTATTTTATCTCTGCTTATCATCCCTCTTTCCTTTAGACTTTCTAGAATGCAGAGGTAAAACAACCTAGTACACAAATCCATTTTAAAAATAGACTTAAAAGTATATAAAAGATGCAGCTGCTTGATCCTATTGATCATTATGCCTGGAAAAGACTCTTTACATGAACCAGTAATTGTCCTTCTCCTTATTTTCCATGAGACAATGCCACAGATTGTGGCCACTGAGTGAGCAGTGCGAGAAGAACGTAAGGAGAAGAGTATCAATCATTTCAATTCTACAGGTGCAAGGACTTGGTTACAACCTTTCACTTGGTCTTTTGAAGTCAACAGTGGTTGAAGTGTCAGTAAGTATGGCACCTCAGAAAAGGTACACATGACCAACCGACCCGAGTTCAACAAACACCATAAATGCTTTGAGATTAGTAGTCAGAAAAGTATGCAGATTCTCTAAGACACTGGACTACAATCACGGAGAAGTGTCAGTACTTACAGACTGACTCACGGAAGCACGACTAAAGCAGCACTGGGCAGCATTGTCTGAGAGTCATTGACCCAGAAAGGCACCAAAGCAAAGCTGTGCATAACGCTCCCAGCGCCGGCACTCAGCTTTGCACTCTGCTGCTGGAAGGCAAACTGCACAGAGCTCCACCATTTCATAGACTGAAATTAACAGCTAAGGGAGCTTTTCTGCTTGCAGTGAAAGGAAAAATTTCTCCTTCCCTTCTCAATGTCTTCTCATCTCTCAACTTACAAGCTTTCCTTCTCATTATTTCTCCATCTTACTTTGCCCCTTCACAGCAATTCCAAGTCAATCGATAATTAAATTCCCCGTGTTTTCACACAAACACCTGACTTTCCTGTCTTCACTGGAACATCAAGGAAGGCCCCTTTTGTATTCCTCTCTCTTGCCAAGAGATTGAGGCACGCACAACTTCACCTGAGCACCATTTCGGAGTAAGGCTCCACTTGTGCTTTTAAGAGAGGCATTCAGCCAGCTGGAGGTTTCTTTATGGCTTCATTAAGCGCAAAACATTGTAGACTAGCAGACTGAGCCAAAATCCTAACCTACCAATGCCCTTGTGGGACCAACAATATTCCACTGCTACTTGAGAGAGAAAATCCAAGAGCTGTCAGTTTAAAATGCACATGATGTGGCAATTGAATATTATCGCTGTAGGATACTATCAAACTGTTTCAGTAGATGAAACACAGCAGGGTCTAGTGTGTAGGACAAATTTTTAAGACTTTCAATCAACCTTCCTCCATTTTAAGGCAGATAGGAAAAAATTATGCAAAAGCAGACTAAATTTGAGGTTGAGGCGACAGTTACACATCAGCATGAGAATCTAACGCTTGTCACAGTCAGCAGAAGTATCTCCACTGAATTCAACAAGTTTATGGCCAGGACTTATATTGTGCCAGTATTTGTACACAGGTTGCAGTATACAAACACCATGCTGTACAGTATTATAACTATTTATTTTGGCATGGAACTGTCTTAAGCATTCAACATGAATCACAGCAAAGGGTTAGATTTTAAAATAGTATTTAAGAAAGTCTTTGTCCTTTGGGACCCATCCTCTGTAATAACACAGACTATCATCTCATTAATCTTCTTCCCTCTTAATACAAAAAGAGACTTTGCAAAGTGGATGACTAACCAAACCCCTCTCAGTTAAAGCTCATTTTCCTTAGGTTTTCTGATGCTCCTAAGTTACATTTTTCAAAATTTTTTTTAAAAAAGCGCATTCCTTTTGTTTCAATGAATGTATGATAAAGTCAGCAACAATGTCCCATGTGAGTTGTCTCATAAACCACCAAAAATGTCAGAGGGAACTGCCTTTTTTATCCTAGCAATGCAAACAGAAATTGCCCTTGTCCAGCCTTATTTACCAAACCATCTGCTGGTGAACTGTGTAACCCTCGCACTGTGTCCTGAACACATTCATGCTCCTGTGGATCTATGCAGTTGGAAATCATATCTATATAAAATAATGCAGACTACTTGCTTTTCGTG
The DNA here is from genome assembly GCA_028565055.1 of Phoeniculus purpureus. Classification (NCBI taxonomy): domain Eukaryota; kingdom Metazoa; phylum Chordata; class Aves; order Bucerotiformes; family Phoeniculidae; genus Phoeniculus; species Phoeniculus purpureus. Next base: position 9,946,862 of record JAOXOE010000632.1, on the reverse strand, counting down.
GCAAACACTTTCTTCCCTTCAGCTAAACTACCAGTCCAATCTCAACAGTATAACACAGACAAAAGGGAAACCACTTCCCAAACACTAACAATCAAAACACTTTTTGTACTTCTAATCCACCATTTTCTCCACACAAAGTCTCTGTCATCTCATACTCACCCAGACTCAAGTATGAACTCACTGTAAAAAGAAAACCAAACCCAATAGTATTTCAGTCTTGTGTCAACAGAATAGCAGCAAACCTCTCCCTAAACCAGGCTACGCACAATGTTTTTGATTTACAGGACAGCAAAACTGAGGAACAGAGCACAAGCCTGGACACTTACCATGTCAGCAGCAAAATCAGGAATGTGAGGTTGCAGAAACAGAGTTCAGTGACTCCTAGCCACTGCCCTTCTTGCCTCTAGAGCACTATTTTCTGCCCACCAAAGCACGCCCCCTTTTTTTTTTTGCCTCACACAGAGCACAGGCCAAATGCAGAGGCTGCTGGCACAGACAGGGTTGGGACCGCAGCACTGTTCAAAGTTGTATCTTCCAGGTGACATCCTTAGTCGCCACAAGTATTAAACATCAAACATTCAGTACAGACCACCTTCAAGTGTTTACCAAAGGGAAAAGGCAATAATTCCATGCAAAACCAATTTCCCTTTCTTCCCAGCACTTTTTATCAGTTTCAGCTCACTTTCCATGACGTATCTTCCCTACCAAAGAACATAACATACTGCATCACAGAACATTTTTTGAGCAATGACACTGGTACCTTCTTATTAGGTAAAAGAAGAACAGTTCTTTTAACAAAACCTGGTTTTACAGGTTATCAGAGTCATCTCTTTCCTGCTTCAATGGCAGCTGGATGACACTTTTCTGTCCCTTTCTCATCTGTCTCAGCTGGACTCAAGCTAATAAATTTCTCATTAAAGAAATGACTACACCAAGGTACAGGCAGATGGCCCTGTGTTCCAAGCACGTCTTC
>JAOXOE010000632.1:9928859-9945789 GCA_028565055.1 Phoeniculus purpureus | reverse complement strand
CCTCTATTTTAGCCTCTCCAATTCTCCTGAGCCTTTCTACTTCTGCTTGTAGCTTTTCAACCTGATCTTGCAGATGCGCTGCTCGGTTAAGCAGATAATCCACCTGCTCACACCATACACAGCCAGGAAAACTCAAGAGTGTTACATTCCTGGCAGCCTGTCACCTGCACTGCCTCACCTTGTTGGGGGACCTCTGAGTTCCCACACCCATATGCAGTGATGACCGTAGCCTGGTCTTCCTCTGCTGCCGCATTGATACCAATTTTTTTTTTTGCCCCCGGTGGCTAAGGCTACTGCTCTGGCTGCTGTGTGCAGTCTGAGTACCACTTCCAGTTTCACCTCTCTTAAAGAGCTCTGGCTCCGCAACCCCCGCGGTGTCTGTGCAGTAATGCCTTGAGAGCACGCAAACCTCAGTGGCTGCCTCCTGGCTCCGCCAAGCTTTCCCACTCAGGGAACCCCCAGATCACCCAGAAACCTCAATAAAATAGCGTTCAGGGACCAGCGCTCTCACTGCTGCGTGCGGTCTGAGCGCGCCTTCCGGTTTTGCCTCCCTTAAAGACACTGAGAAAGAGCCTGGCTCCATCCTCCTGACACTCACCCTTCACATATTCATAGACATTAATGAGGTCACCCCTCAGTCTCCTTTTCTGTAAGCTAAAGAGACCCAGCTCCTTCAGCCCTTCCTCATAAGGGAGATGCTCCACTCCATCATCTTTGTGGCTCTGTGCTGGACTCTCTCCAGCAGTTCTGTGTCTTTCTTGAACTGAGGGGCCCAGAATTGATTCCAAATTCCCTGGTTCCAAACTCAGAAGCTGCTGAGGAAGAGCTATGGTCACCTGGAAAACCCAAAGGCCCAATAAATGATCAAAACTTAATGGGGAATGGTCAGTATAATTTCTGTTGTACCCCAGGTAAGCTGATGAAGCAGGACAGAAGGGCTCACGCTGTCTTTCTAGGATGGGTCACCCTCAAACTGAGCACAGCAAATCTGTTTGAAAGCTTCAGGGTAACAAGGGGATTGAGAGAACACTTGGTTAAAAACAGTATTAATGAGAATACTAGGTGCACAAAGGCAGTTCCAGGTTTTCAGAAAGAAAGGAACTGTCAAGTGTCAGCATTAAAGCCTCATGTACTATCAAAGATCAGGTGAAACCAGCAACCAGTAGTTCTTTGGTAGTCTGACCCACTGATTTTGCTAGGACATTTTAATCACCAGAGATGGCAGGGTAGTTCAACAGGTTAGAATTCTGCATCTTCTACTCTTCCTTCCCATCCCCACAGAATATGGCAAATTAAAAGAAATTACACAAGCTAAAAGAATGATTTAGTTTACAAAGATGTTGTGACGCTTAATTCACGTTTGTAAAGCCCTTTGTTTTGTGCCTTTCATCTGCTGTGGGAACCTCACAGTATTATCAATAAGGTCTCTTCCACAGGAGAAAGGCTTTGCTAAAATAGCTATATTAGCAAGTGTGAGTACTTGAGATGTGGTTTACACCGGCAAAATAATTACTTTGCTAAAACAGCTAATACCAAGTCCCTGGAAAAAAACCAGCCATACTGGCAGAAGCACATTTTGGTGGTATCTAACTAAATCTAGCATAGAATATCGTATGTCAAATGGGGGTGAATTCTGTAGAATCCTAACAGAACACAGTTATGCTGGCAAAACCTTGAAGGGCCAATAAGTTTTGGAGACTGCAAATGAAGGATGTGTATTTACTGCTTCAGCAATAACAAGCCTCTGCATTCCTTTATTTACGTAAGTGAGTAAGAAGCAGCAGAGCCTTCTGTAAAGAGATTCCTCTAGCAGAAAATGTATTTGATTATTTGGTCTTTTTTTTTTGTTTGTTTGTTTACAAACAAGAAGCCAAAGGAATAAAGACAAGAAGATAAAGCCTTAGTCGGATAAATTCTGTCAAATAGAAAAGAACAGAGCATTAGCAGCAGTAGAATGAATGACTGTAAGCATACAACTCCAAAGAACACAGACTGTGGCATAAGAAACTAGTCCATGGGACAGTTGTTTTCAACTGTGCTATTATCATTTCTCTCTATTACAAACCCCACATTTCTCACTCAAGCTTAAAACAACATCAAATATCCCTCTGTTACGTGTCTCCTGGCCATCACGCCAGGTTCCCAAACAACTACTTGCATTTCTTTGTAGTTACGTTTAGCTTTATTCTGAGCTGCTCAGGGTGACAGCCTGCAAGCTGCCAGCAGCAGTGCATTTACATTTTGCCTTTCAACACCTCCACATCTTGCTAGAAGTTTGTAGCAAATCTTATCACCTAAGGCCTTACTTACACAAGCAAAAGAAGCTCAACTGTTCCACATCATTGGGAGGTTTTTCTCCAGTACATACCTGTATTTATTTTAGAAGAGTGCCTCTCCATATCCATACCCATTCTTGTGCACAACAGCACACAGTTTTCTAATGCTCACAGCACCGAAACCATGCACTATAGTGTAAGACTTCAGCAGACTCACGTTTCAAATTGGTGGTGGGTTACTAACTGGGTAAAAATTTTCCCACAAACTGATTTGGATCAGACGTGCCTGAAACCAGAATGGAGCTGCAAATCCAAGGCAGGCACTGCTACAATTAAAGGAAGCAAGCTACTTAACAATGTGGAAAAGCTGGTTTCCATGTAAAAAATTACCGAGGTTTAAGTAAGTGTATTCAGTTGTTTCCCATTCAAAAGTCAAGCTAACTCTACTTGGAGGCAAGATTAAAGCATGAAACTCAATCTTCCCTGCTACCGAGACAAACTAGAAAAACACTAGCTACCGTAAATGAATTAGTAACCTATTATTTCCTGGTGTAGCACTGTAGAAAACACAACTCACATTCCAGGACTCCCTGATCTGCTGTTTTGTTACACCTAGGAATTATTTATGTGGCATTTGAAAAGATAAGCATAATAAAATAAGGGATTTATAACTTCTATGTGTCCTCTCAGTCACTGTCTATGTAGCAGGAATATACATCAGGAAGAACAGCACTGGCCTAAAAACAAACTTGACAGATCTGGACTAGGCTTAAAGAGAACAAGGTCCAAATGAGAACCAAAAGACTTGAAATCTTTTTGTAGATGGGTCAAGCTATAAAGAATGCCAAGATGGCTAAGAAGGCCAATACTGTCATGGCTTTGTATCAAAAACAGTGAAGCCAGAGGGGCACAACTTTGCAGTGACTTGTCAGTGTTGGGCTATCAGTTGGACTGGATGGTCTTAAAGGGCCTTTCCAACATGAATGATTCTGTGATTCCACAAAGCTACAGCACCAACAGCCTGGGCTTTCTTGCTTCCAGTTAAGAAGCACTTTGTAGCCATGAGAGCATTAAAAAAGCTGGATCATGTTTCCCTTTTCCACTAGCATAAATTTTGCATGTAAGCAGCTGTTCCTAATCAATGACAGTTAAATATTAACACTTTACAGATCATAAAGATTTATGTCACAGACTTCTTTCAAAAACTATAAAGGTATTTTTCCCCACTAGCCTTAGGGCAAAAAGAGCATTCAATTTGTGGTACCTACAGCACAGCAACAATGTTCCCCTCCATCCTCCACAACATCTTCCATTAGTATCACTAAAAGCTTTGCATGAAGATCAAGGATAGAATATGGCCATTAAACTGCAATGTTAGCTGAAAAAGTGAATTCTTGCCTCTGGGATATGTAAGGTTAGCTACCTTTAAAGGCTAGGCTGTCTTGTGCCCGGGTTTCTCCCCACTCCACTCATTTCTTTGTTTCAGCTCTTTCCAGTCTTCTCTTAACCATCGTCTCTGCTTAGCCTCTGATCACGCTTACTGATCCCTTCACTTCTTCCCAGGAAGTGAGCTCACAGTGAATTTGCAGGCTTCAGTGCACAATCATTCCATGTGCCCTGAGCCCTGCCTACACAAAACTGCTCCCTTGCTAGGCACATCCTGGCAGTGAATTTTGGCTAAAGCATTTGGAACAAAAGTCTAGGAGCAAATATGTGGAGGCTAAGGCCAGGCTTCCCACTGGAAGGTCACCTACTCTGAAACCTCCCTCCATCACTGACACCAACATCCCACATTTATCACTCTCAAATTCAAGTACACTTCAAGGCCAACTCGGTTTCTATTAAGTAAAAATGGAAGAAAAGGCTTATGCTCAGTCTAAGAGTTTTTCCCTCTTAGTTTTCCAGAATTTATAACTGCTATGAAGTTTCTACACGAGTAGAAGCAACATTTTGAAGAGTAGAAGCAACAGTTACTCAGCACAACCAGATGTTCTACACTGAAGCACAAAGCCACAACCATGGAAGAACTGTGGTTAAATTACAAGGAGCTATATTCTACTCACAGAGACAACATTCTAAGACAGGTTAAAGATTTAGCTAGTAAAGAGCAATGATGAACTTCCTAGTTCTAACCAAATGGGAGGTCCACCATCAAAGCATGTTAGGGTTTTTGTACTCAACTTTACAGGGATGATAGGAGGAAGGATAAATGCAGAGGGATGAAATATTTAATTTTTTGATATGTTAGTTTTGTAGTGTCCCAATAACCTGTATAGATGAAATTTAGACTACTAACTGCATCTAAAAGATATTTATTGCAAAGTAAAAACAGAATTCGGGGAAAAAGAAAACCACAGAATTGAAGATACACGACTTTTGCTCAAACAGCTGTAGTACAATCAAAATCCAGAATTCCTCACAGATTAAATACCACTTAAAAGGTCAGCCATAAATACACAGGTCTTTCTGCAGTAAAAAAAAGGCAAATGCAGCAGAACTCTAGGAAATCAGTCAGCCTGTCTAGGAATCTACTTGTGCACACAATTTCTTTGAACATAAAACACAGGCTTCAAATGCAGCTGCACCTATTTCATAATTCACATCTTCATCTCCTAACGATAAAGACAGCGTTAACAGCCTCTACTTACGTACAAGGTATCCATGAGAAACCATCAGGCCTAATTGAGGAAAACACATCAGAGATGCAATGCTTAGAAAACTAATTGCTTTTTGGCCTCTCAGAAACAGTACTGAAATTCCAATTTGTTCTCATTTCAGCATATGTCTGTATTTTAGCATAATGAGAACATACGTGGATGCAGTTTTATCATTTCATTCACAAAGCAAAAGAGCAGTCACTTTTCAGCTTAAAGTGGGTCTGAAAAATGTCACCTTAAGACACCGAAGACACAATAATTGCAGGTGCTGCCTCCATCAAAATGTTAACGTCTTTAATGCTGCTTTTCCACAAACATTTTATTTACAAACAATTCTTCAATAAGTTTTTCTTGAAAGAGCTGGAATAGAAATGGTTAAAGAGCAAAGTTCACCATGTGTATTACAATTCTCCCCACTCTCCAGAGCATGTGCCAGAGCCAGCATCTTGCACAGAAGCACCTCTAAACCAGCAGACAAATCTACAATATGAAAATCTGTAATGAGATCTTATAATAGCTGATCCTACATTAATTTTAGAGTCCTATGATTTGAAAAGGTGAAGGAAAAAAAACCCAGAACCCTGCCAGATAAGTTTAATGTAATTATCTGAATGGCTCTATTGTTTCTTTCATAATGCTAAAGTTTGCTTTGTTGTTGTTTTCATTTTTCCTTGTAAAATAGCCTCCTGCAGCTCTAAGCTAAATATCTTCCTGGAGCTTCTATGTGACAGCTGCAGTATCCTAGCCATCTGTTTAATTTATATTTGCTAATGCAGCTCCTGCTGTTATGAACTGACAGCTTTTTTCTCTCTTATTACCCCCACACGGGAAATCAGTGCACTTGCCAAAGTTTCTCTGTAGTCTCAAATGTCAAATCAAGTCTGGTGACAAAAGGTGATGAATGAGGCTCTATGCACCTCCCTTTTGTTTTGTCAAAGTTATGAAAATCTGTAAGGGGGCTTTCTGTTATTTCTTTAAAGACTAATTATATACAAACAAAAAGAGCATAGAAACAAAGAAAGATATAGTAAAGGGAAATACATATCCCCTTCCTCTCAACATGGCCATTTTGTGGGAAGGTTGAGACTGGAGTATCTCGAAGACACTCTCAGAGCTAAATATCTATTCCATATCCATTTGCTAAAGCAACAATTTAACCTCTTACGTATTCCCGCCTACCAAGCTCAGGGTTTGACTGACTACTGACTTTCCCTCATTTGCAACCAACATGTCTCCTATTTTTTTTCTGGAGTGCTCTGGATCTCAGAAGCATTGTCAAGTCACTGGGAAGTGATGGAACCCCAAGGCCAATCTACTGAAATGCCAGCTGTTACTGCCATCCTATTAAGGCTCCTAGAGGAAGGTGTAGGACCTACACTCTGTGCTGTTAAAGTGACAGTGGATAAAAGCACAAACTGGCTCCTGAAACAGCAGTCAACCTTATACAGCAAGCACAGACATTACTGCCCCTGTAACTCCCCTAGAGCACGATAACAAAGATTGAAGAGCCTATCCCTGCTGCAAAGTGCCACCTGATTGAACGTAAAACTTTGTAATTTACCATAAATACTTCTGTTCTGCTTAAAACTGCATGCTCACCGTGAGCTCTGCAATACCTGTGTCTAGTGATGCTGCACTGCTGTGTTACAACAAGTTCCAGTGACTAGCCCCAGCCCAGAAAAAGGTCAGCACATCAAACACAAAGCACTGCACATAAACCAAACCCAGAAACATGACGATTGTTCCTTTCTAAATTCCCCCTTTCAAAACAACTTTATTAACTAGAAAGGCACACACAAACATGAAATGGGCACTCCCCAAAGGCTTGGAAGGTGAGTGCGTACTGGTAGCAGAGAGAGCACAACACAGCAGCTGATAAGGAGCTAGCAAGGATGTGTGTTTGAGGGCATACTTGTGAGTCAATAAGGCATAATAATCCCTTATTACCACTGTTCCCATAAGGTGATGATGAGAAATTAAATCTATTGTTCTGACACTCTAGAGTTGGCTCCAGCTCCTAACATCAAAGCAACCCACAGAATGGTACTTGTGACAGCTCCCTATCTTATACACAATCATCCCACCAAGCCCTGGGGGATAAAGTCACTTGAAGCAAAATTCTCTGCTTTTGAAAGTACAGCAACTACTGCCTAAAATAACTACTGGTGAACTCTGGAGAAGGTTACTGCTTCATATCCCCACTCCTTGAATAACTGTGGTACAAGTCATCCTTTGAAGGGCACACTGGATAATACAGAAAAGCTAAAAACAATAGCCTAGAATAACCTTAAAGCTGATATACCGATAGCTATGCTACACATAAGGACATTACATCCTTTCCTACCCAGGAGATTTTATCCAAGAAACACAGAAACCAACCCCTCATTTTCATTCTTTATCTCAGTCTTTCAATCTGTAAATACATGTAAATGTTGCTGCACTTTCACTGAAGTACTAAGATACAAGTCAGATATCCAGCACAGATTCCAATGCTTATAACTCAGTGCCAATACAAAGGTGAAAAAAATCAGGCCTGAAAACCTGGAGTCACTACTCAGCTTCAGCTGATTACTTGTACTTTATGGCATTTCATAAGTAACACAACTGAGAAAGCACGAAGTATTACATTACAACAATGCAGATACAGAATAGTGTCCCAAGTCATCAAAGAGCTGTTTCTTTGGAAAAATCATCATTAATATATCAATTCCTCCTTACCTCAAGAAGTTGATGAGGAACCTCTGAAAGAGCTGTGTTGTACCAGACGCAGACTTAATGCAAACACCATGAACCTGGGGAGAAAGAACAAGTTTTGTATAAATGTGTATCTGACAGCGTACATCAGAAATATTTTCCAAACTGCAAACATTCTCCAGCCAGGCTGACTGATTCACTTCAGCACTCAAACTACTGCAGTCTTTAGCTTGGGAAATGAGAATGAAGTATTGCTGATTTTAGTGATCCCTTCAGCCAGGAACAGGATAACTGAATTGACTAGATACTACCCCAAGCTGCAAATCAAATAAAAAGACTCACAAAGAACAGTATGTTACACATACCAGTCTTAGACTAGGAAGACCAAAGGATTCCAGTTGAAAGGAGAAAACCAGTACACAACAAAGTGCTCTCCTAGATGAGCAAAGATGTCTTGCACAGAACAACACAACACTACTGTAAACCTGTTGTAAGAGATGTTGCAACACCAGGTGCAGGGAAAAAAAATGTTAATGCAAGACAGCAAGAGATTTTACAACTAAGAAACTGGATTAATTTCTTCTTTGTAGACTATCACAGCTCATGGGCAGAACAATACTTTTCTACCCCTCAACAGCAAACAAGTAAATATTAGTTAAAGAATCACAGAACCACTTAGATTGGAAAGGATGAAGTCCAACCATTAATCCAGCACCACCAAGTCACCACTAAACTACATCCCTCAGCATGACATCTACACATGCTTTAAATATCTTCAGGGATGCTGCATACACTGCTTCCTTTAGCAGCCTGTTCCAATGCATGACAACCCTTTCAGCAAAGAATTTTTTCCTGATATCCAACCTAAACCTCCCCTGGCACAATTTAGAGCCACTTCCTCTGTCATAATGTTTGTTCCTCTGGAGAAGATTCCAACTTCACCTTGCTCCAGTCTTCTTTCAGGTAGTTGTAGAGAATGAGAAGGTCTCCCCGAGCCTCTTTTTTTCCAGGATAAACAACCCTGGTTTCCTCAGCTGCTCCTCATAGGACTTGTGCTCTAGCGCCTTCCCCAACTCAGTTACCGTTCTTTAGACATGCAAAGGATCACTTCCTGTGGGAGGTTGTATTAAGATAAGCAGTTTTCATGTTCACCTCCTTTTGGACACCTTTTCACAATATCACAACATAATACGTTAGGAGAAAAAACCTGACAGTTATTACTTGAAGAAAAGGTGCTCTTTTTTTGCATTCCTTCTACAGAGATTAAAAAAACCCTCAAACTGAGTATGGTTTTTTTCAGGAAGAAAGCCATTATTTGAGGGTAGATGGATTTAGCAGCAGAGTCCAGTACAGCATTATCTGTGGCCTCAATCTTTTCCATAAATGTTCTGAACATTGAGCATCCCAGGAGAAAACATCTGAACTAAACACTTCATTGTTAGCTCGGTCCAACAGCACTTGATTCAGCCTTGAACATGCACTAACAAACTAAATCAGCTTTCCATTGTTCAGAACAGTGGGGGATGGGAAGAGCCAGATAACGAACCCTCCAAGCATACAAACCCTGCTGCAAAGGGGCAAATGCCCAGTGCCTTTCTATGGGCTTTGCAGCACTCTAGGTTCTGAGGAGAGTTAGTACAAAGGAAAGCCCATAAGAAACCCCATCTGAACAAATCTCTCAAAGCAGGAGGGATCACAGTACATGTCATGCAGTACTCTTTCACTGGTCATCTCTCCTAGAACTAGTGCCATCATCAGCTACATAGCTTTTTAGTCTGGCAGAACCAGAGCTTCAGCCCAAATCTGTAAGTTGTGGACCACAGCTGGCTCCTGAATGGTCCTCTGAAGCCAGGTTCCCAGTTTTCTGTGTTCCAGGAGCACAAAACAGAGACATTAGCAGTGGCTCTGAACAAAGTTGGCACAGGCTCAGCAGGTGAACTGGCTTAGTCTAAACTATGTACTGCTTCCAAGTCTGGACCTGGCATTTTAGATCACAGAATCTTACAGGTTGGAAGGGACTTGAAAGATCGTCTAAGTCCAACTCCCTTTGCTGCAGCAGGATAAGCTTACAGCATTTGGTGTACCCAGACTATTTCAAGACATGCTGTCCCACATGGGGCTCAAACCCACAACCCTGGGATTCAGAGTCCAATACTCTACCAACTGAGCCAGCCCCATGGCAAATAAAGCATGAGCTATAAAAATTAAACTCAAGAAAGGCTCATTTCAGTGCCTACATAGTTATTCAGAGGTCAAAAATTTAACCTATCATGCTTACAAAGGCTATTTGCAACATGTCCATATAGTGTTTGAAATCCTGCCTTCCTGCAGTTTCCTCCATGTGTTTTACTCTTCACTTCTCCACATCCTTGGGTATTCCCAAGAGCCACTTCTCGAAAGCGTATAAACATGATAGTCTCAAGGAAATCAGACTTGACTTTCTAGGCTGTCCAATACACACAAGCGATACCCCTAGTTAAGCATGACTATCTATACGTACAAACCACTACAGACCTTTATATTTACCACCCTGAACCGTAACTCTGAACTCCTACAGATAGGTAGGGTTCTCCAAGTAGGCTAACACATGTTTACTTTAAGCACAGAAGCAACCACTTTCAACAAAGTCAAAGACTTTAAAAGGGTTTGGTGTTTTTTTACCTTTTAGAAAACACAAGTTTGTTGTTCATCTGCACTTCAGGTGCTTATTTTTAAAATTAAAAGCACCAGACACTTTAAACAAATGAAGCAATTTTAAGATAATATATGGAAATGAGAAGATGGAACTAGAAGCTACCTCCTTCACTATATAAATTCCTTCCCCATAAATGAAAGAGAAAAGCACATTTGCATGAGGGTAATAAAAGATCCATAATGTCTCTGAAGATCATTTGCCAAATCAGTGAATCTTTAAAACTATTTCCAAATTAGTACATTACAGCAGCTCCTGATGAGATCTTGTTGGTTCTCATCTGAAAGCTTGGGCCAGCACCTCTGCCAAGCCAGTTAAAGTCTTCTGACTGAGGCCACCAACACTGTTCTGTGCACAGGCAGCTTCTGCTGCTTGTTGTTGCTCAGGAGCAGAAGCACTGCAGAATGACATTATGTGAGCATGGGTTTAGCTTGTGATTAACCTCATGCAACACCTGATTGATGGGGCTGCTAAGCATAGATGGAAACACAAGCTTAAAGATTCAGAAAACAAGGAAGAGGCAGTCATTCCTATGGGGCTAAGCACAAGTAAGAGCAAATATGAAAGAAGACAGAGAGGGAGAGAACAGAAGTGTGCTTCCACCTATGACCATGACAGCTTGGCCCAGAGCTGATGTGACTTCTGCAGATGATGCTCAGCCCAACTAAGTCTGAAAACTCCTTTGTAACAGGACATCACGGGTCACACATACACAGTTATTATACTACACTGAGATATTATTATAGGAGAACAAATGACAGTGTTTGTCCTGTACTCATCTGCAAGGTAACACTACTCTGTGCTCAATTGATTATCCAAAAACATAATACAAGGGGAGGTTAACGGCTTCAGTGTAGTTGTACAAGGAGCACAAATCACCGTTAGCAGCTACCCATTTAAAAAGATACACCCTCATTTTTGCTATTCACAGCACACTGATTCAAATAGCTACTACACAAAAAAAACCCCCCACTATCAGCTGGCCAGTTCTATGAGCTACAGCTGCCTGATTCTAAGAACTGAAGCAAGACAGACGTACCACAACTGTGGCAGATGAGTGCAATGCTGACCCTTCCAGAACAACCATAGTCTGAGATCATCTTTCACAAAACAGTGTCTTTACTGTACAGGCTAGAGGTGAAGGCAGTGAATAGAGAGGCTGGCTAGAGAATGTCCTAGGCCACTAGACTATGTTTTGGTGTGTGTTGTGTGTGTCTAGTCCAAAAATCTCAAGATTCACTCTGGCTGTTTCCATCCAGACTTTTAAACTGCAAAATAGCAACAAACTTTGAGTGTGTTCTGGATTTGGTGAAATCATGTTTGCTTATGGTATTCCTGCATCCAACTCTCTTCCAGCATACAAGGAATTCAATACTTAAGTTTTGCCTAGGAGATTCCCAGTCTTTCCTTTTTACTCTCCCCTCATTCGTGGCTTATAGCATCTCTTAGGAATCAGGGGTTATCAGGTCTGGGCGGGGGAAGGGGTGGACTTGAATTGAGGAAGAACACACCTTTTTTTTCCCCTTTTCCTTTCCCTTTGTTTTTTTGGGTTTTTTTTTTTCCCCACTTAATAAAGTCTTTAATAAAGCCTAATACTTCTAATTCCAGTTTCCGGACATGTGTTTACTTTACCTCTTTTCTCCCCCTCCAGGGGGTGCGAGGGCATTGCCGTCTGCACAGTTGAGCAGATTATAATTTTATGGGCTAACCTGGTGCTAAACCGTGACAGATAATTGGTGGCCCGTACGGGGAATGACTATTTCCACTTGGAAATGGAACTCGCATTTGGAAACGGATTATTGATCTAACTTCTCTTTGTCTTGTCAGTCTGCGTCCTAAGCGTCGGCAGTGTATTCTGATAGGGTGGTGTTGCACGGTATTAGGGTGCCTGGTTATGGCCCTGGGCAGGATAATAGTTTGGGAATTGTATTTAAGACAGGATAAGGATGTTTCGTAGCGGAGGATTAGAGTTCTGATAGGTACAGTGGCAATTCCACTTGTCTGTTATGCTGTCCCAGACTCAGACATCTGTAGTCACTGTACTAACATCAATACAAGTACTAATGATAGTATTACTACAACTAATACCTTTGCCTTCTCTAGTAGTCATGAGGAGTCTGCTCCTATTCCTGAAAATAGTTGGAGGGATTTAAACATGCACATCTTTGTGATTTACCTGCATCTGTTTATAAGATGTAATCAGATGTGGGGTATTGTGCAGTTTAAATCATCTTTCAGGGAGGAAGCCCCAGTCTCAGGAGGGAGAACTAGCAGAGGTGAAAAAGTGCCTCAGGATGACAGGGTAATAATGGAACAGGTGGATGTAGAGCAGGGGGGGAAGTGCAGGAGATGGAAGCAGCAGTCACCTCCTACTGTCCCAAAGGTACTTGTAGAACAGCAGGCTAAGGGATGAAATCGAGGAAATAGAAGAGGAGGATCCCAAATCCTGTAATGGTCATCGGTTAAGTTGGCATGATCCACCAGCTCCTGATACTGATGACACAGATGAAGAAGATGAGGAATGGCCTGCGCCTTGGAATTTCAGAGACTTGATGAATATTAGGAAAGAGTTTATTAAGGAGAGGAAAGAACCCCCGATGGCTTGGCTATGAAGATGTTGGGACTCTGGGAGCTGGTTTTTTGAATTTGACCAGTGGACAAGCCAGGCAATTGGGAACTTTGTCTGGGGACTCAGGCATTGATGGCCAAATTGGAGATTTACCCGGCGTCCGCAGCCTTTGGAAGCGTACCCTTGATGCTGTGAGACAGTGATACCCTACCAGAGATGACATACCATGGGTGTCCTCATCTGTGGACCACCATAATAAAGGGTATTGAACATCTGAGAGAATTGGCTTGTTGGGAAGTGATCCACAACCGACATGCAGCTGATGATGACAATGAAAACCCCAATGACTTGCCCTGTTGGAGACCTATATTAAAGAGACTTGCACGGACTGCTCCTGCCAAATCCTCTCAAATGATAGCAGAATGGGCCGCCATAAGGGAAGATGCTGGCCCTCCGACTGCTGCCGATTAAAGGATAAATTGCAGAGATTTGAGGATGTGACTACCCGACCAGCTTGGATCACAGCTGTAACTGACTAGGTTGGGTGAACAGCCCAGATAGTTAGGACGAGAAATTGGATAGGAGTCTTAATTCCTGGAGACTATGAAGGAAATGTTCAAGAAAATGGGGCAAGGGAGCACTGACTCTGTGGAAAGAATTGAAGCTATGGCTGCCCCAAGGAGACTGTCTCCAGAAATGACGGTCCAAGCTCAAGTCCATCAAGACAAATCTCAAGATATCTACTGGCAAGTCTTGAGAGATTTTGGGGAAGACATGAACAGATGGAACAGCAAGCCTACCTCGGCTCTCCAGGCAAGGTTACAAGATATATTGAGGGGTGTCACTAAAGACAAAGCAAGAAAAAGGATTGCTCAGGCATCTTGGAGGAGATTGAGAAAAAGACGGAACTCTGAAACTAATTTGCAAAGTAGGGATCCTTCTCCTCAACAGGAAGAAAGTGAAGCCAAGCAATGGAGAGGCCCTGCCTCCAGCCAGGTGGAGGAAAGGGACAATCAAGTCTATTGGGACATACGGATCCGATGGCCTGGCACCTGCGAAGCTGAGAAGCATAAAGCCTTGGTGGATACAGGTGCTGAATGCACTTTAGTACCTTCAAACTTCAGAGGATCGGAATCTGTTACCATTTGTGGCATTACCGGAGGCTCCCAAAAGCTAACCGCATTGGAAGCTAAACTGCGCCTAACCGGGAAGAAATGGAAAAAACATCTTATAGTGACTGGCCCTAATGCTCTGAATCTATGCCCAAAATGCACAAAGATCCGAAGGGATACAGGTGGGCTTTTGGTATAGCAGCTGTAGAGACTGAGAAATGTGAACAGCTGTCTACATTGCCTGGTGTTTCAGACGATCCTTCTGTGGTGGGACTGATGAAAGTGGATGAGCAAGAACTCCCAACTGCTTCTCGAGTAGTACACCGCAGGCAGTACCGTACAAATAGAGACTCCCTGATCCTCATACAAAAATTGATTTGTTGATTAGAATATCAAGGCATGATCAGCAGAACCCGCTCTGCCTTCAACAGTACGATTTGGCCTGTAAGAAAGCCTGGGGGAGAATGGAGCTTGACTGTGGATTATCGTGGCTTAAACAAAGTCACACCACCACTTAGCACAGCCGTATCAGATATGCTGGAGCTGCAGTATCAGCTGGAGTCTCAAGAAGCCAAATGGTATTCCACAGTCAACATTGCTAATGCTGGAGCTGCAGTATCAGCTGGAGTCTCAAGAAGCCAAATGGTATTCTACAGTCAACATTGCTAATGCATTTTCCTCCTCTCTCCTTGCAGCTGAATGTAGGCTGCAGTTTGCCTTCACCTGGAGGGGTGTTCAATATACCTGGAATTGATTGCCCCAGGGGCGGAGGCATAGTCCAACTATTTATCATGGACTAATTCAAGCTGCTTTGGAGGAAGGTGGAGCCCCTGAGCATCTGCAATATCATAGTGTGGGGCAATTCTTCAGCGGAAGCCTTTGAAAAAGGCAAGAAGGTAATCGATATCTTGCTTAATGCCGGTTTTGCCATTAAAAGAACCAAAGTAAAGGGACCTGCTAAAGACATCCAGTTTCTAGGAGTTCGCCATATTCCTATGGACGTAGTTAACAGAATAACATCCATGGCATGACTTGTTAACAAAAAAGACACTCAAGCGTTCTTAGGAGTAGTGGGGTTCTGGCGTATGCGTATTCCGGGATACAGCCAGATTGTGAAGCCTCTTTATGAAGTGACCCAGAAAAAGAAGGATTTTGAATGGGGCTCTGAGCAGCAAACTGTATTTGAGCAGATTAAATGAGAGATAGCTCATGCAATGGCTTTGGGGCCTGTTTGAATTGGACCAGAGATTAAGAATGTTGCTTTATGTGTCTGCTGGAGATAATGGTCTGACCTGGAGCCTTTGGCAAAAAGCACTGGGGGAGACATGAGGCTGTCCTCTCGGCTTTTGGAGCCGGGGGTATCGAGACTCACAGGCTAATTATAACCCCACTCTCAGTAGCCAGAAGAAATTCTAGCTACATACAAAGGAGTTCGAGCTGCATCAGAAGTAGCTGGTACCAAAGTACAGCTCCTCCTTGCACCCTGACTTCGTGTTCTAGGATGGATGTTTAAAGGAAAAACTATGTCTAGACATCATGTTACTGATACTACCTGGAGTAAGTGGACTGCTCTACTAACCCAGAGGGCTCGTATTTGAGGTATCAATCGCCCTGGCATAGTGGAAAGGATTCCAAGATTTTTATCCGAAGACACAGTGACTCAGGCAGAAGAAACACCACCTTACAATGAACTTTCAGATGAAGAGAAGGCATATGCCTTGTTTACAGCCAGATCTTGCCGTTCAGGAGGAAATCAACGAAGATGGAAAGCTGCCATCTGGAACCCCACTAGAAGAGTTGCAGAAACACAAGTGGGAGAGGGAGGATCAAGCCAGGTTGCATAGGTAAAAGCTGTCCAACTGGCCTTGGATGTTGCAGAGCGGGAGGAATGGTCATTGCTCTTCCTCTACACTGACTCGTGGATGATAGTCAATACACTCTGGGGATGGCTTAAAGACTGGGAGCAGAACAACTGGTTGCATAAAGGCAAACCAGTCTGGACTGCTGATCTATGGCAGGACATTGCCGCCCGACTAAAAATATTGAAGGTGAAGGTGCGGCATATAGATGCCCATGTACCTAAATGCCGGGCTGCTGAAGAACAGCAGCAAGATTGCCAGGTAGACCAGGCAGCTAAAGTTTTCAAAACAGATCTGGACTGGGACCATAAAAATGAATTGTTTCTAGCTTGGTGGGGCATGACACTTCTGGTCACCAAGATAGGGATGCTACCTATCGATGGCCTCAAGACCGAGGAGTGGATTTAACCATGGATGCTATAATGCAGGTTATCCACAACTGTGACATATGTGCTGCTATAAAACAGGCCAGACGGATTAAACCCTTGTGGTATAGGGAAAGATGGTCTAAGTATAAATATGGGGAGGCCTGGCAAATTGATTATATCACCCTTCCTCGGACCCCACAGTGTAAGTGGTATGTGCTAAACATAGTGGAGGCAACCACCGGTTGGTTGGAGACATAACCTGTACCTCACGCAACTGCCTGAAATACTACCCAAGGCCTCGAGAGACAAATTTTGTGGTGACATCGTACCCCAGAAAGGGTCAAGTCAGACAATGGAACTCATTTCAAGACTAATTATGTAAAGAATTGGGCTAGAAAGCATGGTATTGAGTGGATATATCATATACCCTACCATGTACCCGCATCAGGAAAGATTGAGCGTCACAATAGTTTACTGAAGACCACATTGAAAGCTTTGGGGGGTGGATCCTTTAAAAATTGGGATCAGCACCTAGCACAAGCTATGTGGTTGGTAAACAGTAGAGGATCTGCCAATTGGGTCAGTCCTGCTCAATCAAACCTGGTACAGGTAGAAAAAGGAGATGGAGCTCCTGTTGTTCGTAAAAAGACCCTGTTGGGAAGGGCTGTGTGGGTCACTCCAGTTGCAGGTGAAGGGAGGCCTA
>JAOXOE010000632.1:9917604-9928759 GCA_028565055.1 Phoeniculus purpureus | reverse complement strand
TTTTTTTCCTACTTAATAAAGTCTTTAATAAAGCTTAATACCTCTAATTCCAGTTTATGGACATGTGTTTACCTCTTTTCTCCCCCTCCAGGGGGTGTGAGGACACTTCCGTCTGCACAGTGGAGCAGATTATAATTTTATGGGCTAACCTGGTGTTAAACCGTGACGGAGTGTGTTCTAGAAGTCAAAATCCTCAACAGGAGTGAAATAAAGGCAGTATTTTCCAAAGGTCTCCCTGGTCTGTCCTGTTTCCTCTACAGTGTCCCTCTGCTGTGAAAAATGTTATTTATTTAAAACAGAAGCAACTACCACTTCCAGATACCCCTTCCCCTGCTTCTCTCCTATCTCTTTGCTCTACTGATGGAATAAAAATCCAGTATCACAGCCAGGGAAGAGCGATGCAGAGCCAACAAAAGATAACCATACTGGGTGAAGAGGGATGTATCACCATAGAGAGCTACAGCTATGGAACAAGACTAAAGGACAGGATTTCACAGGGACAAATCTGAAATAGCCAGTGGCTGGCTCTAAGGCATGCACTACACAAATCCATCCAATTATAAGGGGTATCACTCATGTTGCACCCAAATTTGACTCCATCCCACACTAGTTTGCTATTCTCAGTTTTTACAGTAATCTGACATCAAACAACTAATCAGAAATCCAGTGTCAGAGGGAACAGTATTTACATTGAAGAGATTAATCCCGCTTCTTCTCACGCCTCCTGTGATTTATTTCGCTTTACAGTTTTCCATTGTGATTTTTTTGTTTCAAATGTGGGCTACGGCAAGATAAAAGAAACTTGAGTTGCTAAGCGCAATGTAAAATGAAAACAACACTTTAGAAGTATCAGCTCTGAGAATCCAGTGCTCTGCATCTACAGACAACACAAGCATCAATACATGGTACAGTCTCGGATACTGACCAAGGTAATTTTAGGTGTAAAGTATGTCAAATGCAACAGAGTGACTTGGGAAGGCACAACAGGCAAAAGCAAATGCACAGTACCTGAACCTGTCACTTTTTTCCAGTCAAACCCTCACAAGCATTTAGCAATTATTCAAATCTACCCATCCCTGATGAGCAGTAATACTGCACATCTTTTAACCAGCAGCCACATGGTTTATGGAGCCACCGCTCTGCAAGGTGAGGGGAAATGATCTCCTGTTGTGCTGACCTAGCACAGAAACACATTTTGTCTCAGCTGGAAACTGTTCTTACACAACCAATGCTCTCAATACACTAGAAAAAAGCTTAGATATCCAACATAATAGATTTTCATATTCTGACTGTGGATATGGCTATCAAATTCCCTACTGCTTCTCATTCCTCACACATTTAGTATGTTGATTTAATTACATGCCTGTAATTCAGTTTACATTTTACAGAAGGCAAAAGGTAGAGAGATTCCAGTAAATGACACTTGAGATAAGAGAATGAGCAAATGAAGAGCACACTGCTCATTCTTTGCAAATAGACCAGCCTATGATAAAGGGCTTTAAAATTCACTTGACCAGAGCCAGGTAGGAAGCCTTGTCAAAAGCTAAACTAAAATTAATTTTCCAGACTTTTAAGGTTATAAAGGTAACTTGCAAAGTACAAATCAGCGAAGAGCTGTCTTTACAAAGCTGTGCACAGCCTCAGTCTGCTGCTCTGCTCAGGGCATTTTCCCAGCTGCAGCCAACAAAGCTTTGTCCATCCACACTGACTGGGGCACCGGGCAACAGGGACAGGAGTGGAGCTGAACCAAACGAGGTCAGCTCCACTCTGCGCTGCCTGGGAAAGCTCCTAACTGAAGCCCAGGCACTCATGACTGATGAAAAGGGGAAGGAAAACAGAGGAAGGTTTAGAGCTGAATCTTCCTCCAGCTGCCTGTGTGTAAACAGTAGCCAGTAGGCTTCAGGGCAAGGTAAGAAAACTACCAGCTCTGGCTATGTTCAGATGAGAAAGGAGAAGGAAAAAAAAAAATTACTAAAAGTATTCTGAATCCAAAATGAGCAAAATTTTTCCAGTAGTAATCAAAGAAATGAATGAAGCAGAGAAGCTACCAGATGTTTTCTAATAATGAAATTATTGTTGTGAAGACTGTCCAATTCCCACTAGGAATAAAATATAGTAAAAACATAAAATATAACAAATAAAATAAAACCCCATTCAGATAAAGGTTGATCTTGGTGGGGGAAAAGAGAAAGAGGCAATTTGGAAGGCAAAGTGAATCTAAATATATCAGAATATATCACAGGATGAAACCTGACAGAAACACTCAGAAAAAGATTTTGACAACCTCTAAAATTATTAGCATAACAATCCTCACAAACAGAGTGGGAGTCAAAAATTGGGGGTTTCATCTCAGGCAAACTTATACGGAGATAGAAGTGTATTTTTTTTTGTTAATATTTAAAAGAAATAGAAACTCCAGCAGGTTAACAGAATACATGGAAATATACATACCAGCCACGACATGCTGATGTTTCAGCTCACTTGAAACCACCGTGCTGCAGCAGAAGCTCACCCTTCCCTCTGCCCCTTACAAATGGTAACACTAAACTAAGTGCCTATCAGGGAGCTAATCCCAAACTACCGTATCATTCTGTGTCCCGAAGGACTTCTTCCCTTTTTTCCTCCCTGTATCACTTTCTCTCAGCTCCATCTGACAGGGGTGATGTATTTATGGTAAAAAGAAGCTGGTTCAGTGGTGTATTTTTGAAAAATCTGTAACTTTTTGCCGTACCTCAGCCAGCCAGGAACACACTAGGACATCAAAAGTCCAGGATATTCTCTCACATGACTAAAAGACACTGGTAACTGCATGCATATCTCTAGGGGATCTCCAGCTTTGAGAACAAATGTACTACTAGAATAAACTAATTAAGAAGTGTGATGCTATATTCATAAATATCTCATATAGACTTTTTTTTTAGTGTGTATCGACATACACACATGGCTTTTTGATGAAGGAATTAAAAACTCCCTTTTAACACACCAGTGGCTGAACAGCTAACACATTAGCATTTTGGAAGTGGTTTGCACAACAGAAAAAGTGACCGCACAGCAGGAAAACTCCAGCAGGGATGCGACAATCCAACAACAAACATGACATAAAGCATCAAATGTAAAGGGAACTCTTGAGGAGTAAAGAAAGATGCATAAGCTGTTTCTGGTAGTGCAGAAAAGATGTATTTGTTTATAAAGTTTAGGAACACACAGAAAGTGTGGAAGTGTTTACCATTGCAATGCTCTGAAAAGACATCTTGGAAGAAAGAGTTCACTATCACTTAGGAAGCACCAATTTTCAAAAGCACCCAGAAAATATTTCCACACGTTTCAATGAAACAAATTGAAATGCCACCTGCTAAAGTATTTATTCCTATGCTGGTACAGTCCTAACACAGAGGGCTTTTGCAAAAAGCTCACAAAAATTATTTCCTTCTTCCAACATGTGTATGTTGGCAAAAATGCCTGAAAATGAAATTATGAAGTCATAAAATTCACCAATCATCACTTTCAGAAGTGAAATCCACACACCTACTGGACAATGCCTCGTATTCACTTCTCCCAAACTCTTACGTGGTCATCAGTCAAAAGTGTCCCTGCACTAAAAAGGACAAGCTTAAGCCTTTCCGTGTAAGCTGAAAATTCTCCTGATGCCCTCTAAAACTGTAGTTATCACACATGAAATGTAGTAAGTCACAACAAAGAAATATTTTCTGTGTAATTTTACAGTGCTATTATTTTGATTTTTCTATGTTGTACCTCCAGTTCATGCAGTTCAGCAGTGTCCCCAACACAACACTCCAATCGTGGACCCGTTAAGACCTATGATTCAACATATTTGATATTAAAAGGTACTTTATTCAGGAAGTTGTATTGACACTGTGCTAACACCACCACACGTGGGCAAACAGTACATATAGGGACTGTTAGAATCCCACTAAACACAGACTCTCCTGCTAACTTCAACAACGCAGAGAGGAAACAAGGCAAGTCAGACTGCAGCAAAGAAATTCCACTTCTTGTGTGACATGGCACTAAGATGAAAGCTACAAGAAACATGTACAAGAGGAACACTGTATGCCACTGTGGTCATTCATTCTTTCCTTACCTTTCCCCTTTACATTGCAGAGGTCACATCTTCTCTTGAAACACAGTCATAAGCAAAAACAAATCTTGTACATGAAACTTTCTTTCCCTGGGTGCTCTGGGGAAGCGGGAGTATGCACACAAGTGAGCATTCATGCCTCAGCCAGCTTGAGGACAAGGCTCTGCACCAAAGTCCTTAAGACCTTCTCACAGCTGCTGATTTCATCCACAGACTGAAAGAGCATCTCAGCAGGACACTGCCAGCCTCCTTTTCAGCTCTCTCTCACTGACTGCCAGTCTCTGGCAAGTGAAATGTCAAGAACCAGGCAGGGGCGGTGTTTGGAGAAGGAGGGATAAGAGATTCTCACCATCCATCACCCTCAAAACCTATTCAACCGACAACTTGAATGCAACTGGCATTTCATTCTCCATGGTAACAAGAGATGGAAGGAGGTTGGGAGAAGAAAGAGAGGATAGACCCAGGCAAATCTGATGTTGAAGATGCAGGGAAAGTTGTAAACTTTGCAACTTCTCTTTGCTGTGCAAGCTGCATGTACAAGAGGGAAAAGCCCTTTCCTTGCCTGCACAGTCCCTGAGACAAGCTGTCCCATGGCCATGATTAGATGTCCATCCTGTGAGCAGTGCACTGATGTGGGGGGAGGAAATCTCTTATTTTGCATCAGTCCTCCCCAGAGAAAAGACAAAGCCTTCTGGATGCTGGAAATTAGGGAAAGCTGCAGATTATTGCCCATGGAACACACAAAGCAGAACTGCCTGATAGGGCAAAGATATGGTCGTTCCCTGTACAATACTTCATGTCTACAGATCAAGCCGCTGATGCTCACTCAGCCTGTGTGCAAGTGCTGACCACAAACTGCAACAGAGAACTAGCATCACTCCACTCTGCCTGCTTTGTAACTGTACTGGAAGCAAATGTTTGTTACTTCTATTACGCTAAATCGCTTTGATGCACCGAGAAACAGGGTATTTCTTCTTCTCCGAGGCACACCAAAATGAAGCGTGGAAACAGCTACACTTAAATTTGGGCAGCACCTTTGTGGCGCTCACAGAAACTCTGGGTAAGTCCATTCTTACTAACATTTTTGGCCTGACCATCTTCCAAACTTTTTTTCCTGCTCTTTTACATTCGTAACTTGAGCTGTCACATCCAGAATGGGCACAACAGGAAAATTACATTTGGATTCATGCGCACTTGTGTTCCAAGCTGGCCCCATGCAGCTACTGAAAGAGTCTCTGGCTAAAGCACTTATGCAAGATAACCAAACAAAGGACTGAAAAGCTCTGCAAATCCCGGCTGCTGCTGCCATCTTATTTCTTTCTCAATTCTTTACACAGATTCATTCCTGAAGGACATATTTAAATCACCCTCCCCCACCCAAACCCACCAGCCTCTCAATCCTGAGTTTGTTCTCACTTTTGTATTGCATATGGGACATGCTGTTGCAAGGTACTTTTTAATAGATTTATCTATACAGTGAGAGCTTTGTGAAAGGTAACCTGAAGAGCTGTTTTGAATTCTCCCTGTAGTCCTTATGCATCAGGAAATGCTTTTAAAAAAAAAAAAACAACAACACGTTTTTTGCAAACTGTTATTTTTCTTAATTGCTCCCACATTTGAATTTTAGTCTTTCCATTTCTTACATCTTATTTACCATTCATGTCACTGTAACCCATAAGGCACAGTAATACACACCCCTGTCCACAGAACTCCAGCCTTTATCCACTACCACCATTTCAATGCTATGTGAACACATTTTTGCTTCCAAAAAATATTTCCTCCTCTGAAAAAATGTGGTTAATTTTCTTTTTTGTCTCCCAAGACTCTGAAATCAAAAGGGAACCTTGAAGGAAACAATTTCTGTATCACTTCAATTCTGCAGCCACTTTTTATTGTTCTCCAAATCCCTGAGACAGCCTTTTCTTTAGGTAAAGGGGGGCATACACACCTTTTGAAAAGTACTTCAGGTCTATAGTTTAGAAGTATAGTCCTTCTTTCCCTCACAATTTAACAAGACAAATGAGACTGTTCCACTTTCTCCCAGCCAAAGTCAACTGAACTGGGAACGATGCATCAGTTGGAAGATGCCTCCTACAGATCTAAAAAAGCAAATAAATGCTGTTAGATGCATCCACACAATCAGATCAACTCAGTTCTTTACAGAATTTCATAATTCCAACGAGATATTTTTTATCCCTTTAGAAATATATTCTACCTACAGATATTAAAAAATATTTAACATAAAAAGCTATTTATGTTCCTTTCACAGAAAAATCTCATAGTAGTTTGTCGTTTTGCTTTGTTACAAGAGCACAAAAAGGAAAGAAGGTATTTTTGCCACTTGTCACAAAGCAGGATCATCTTCTCTGCACTTGCTGTTTACTGAGTTTCACCTTGATCCTCTTGACGGCTTGAAAGCATTGTTGTTTATCTGTAGCTCAGGGAAAGGATTTTCTTTCTCTGTGAAGCTGATTCTAACATACTTCAAAGACTTCCCATCTACTAACATCATCCACTTGTCTTCCAGCAATTCAAAAGCTACACTTATAGAATCTGAGAGCTATCCCAAATCCATTCCAGCAGCGCGCTTTAGGCAAGGGGGAAGACTGACAATATTCAAAAACGTGCCAAAAACCATTCCAAGAGCAGAGAGCCATATAACCACACTGTCCTACTGAGTGTTTTCCTAGAGCCACTAGAAAGAGACAGTGAATGTGTCTCCCCAAGATACGCATTTTGGAAACAGATCCACTACGAATTAGCTAAAAGTGGCATCTCAAAGGGCACCCTACTGAGGTACTGAAGTGAGGAGAGAATCACGTTCACACAGAACCAAAGTCTTATCCAGCTTCCCAAAACAGAAGAATAAACAGTGCAACCAACTTACAAAGGACTAACCACCATGTGTGCCTGTCACACAACAATAAAAGCTAGAATACAGTAACAGCTCCAGGCTGGCTAAGAATGAAGCTGACACTGGTTCTGATTGAGTTTGGTGGTCTCTACACAGCAGTCACATTACAGAAGCTATCATCTGAACAGGCAGCAATTCTACAGAGATGGGAACCAGTGGTGAATCTCACTAGTGGGATGGCATTGGCAATGACACATCACAACATTCTGCACTGCATCTGCTCAGGGAACAAAGAGATTTGCTGCTGCTGCAGCTGTGAAATGAAAACTAAACTCATTTTTTTCAAGTAGATGCCTGCTCTGAAAACCTTGTCATGCCTACCAAGAAAATTAACATGCAAAGCTACATTATGCTGTACCAGTGCTATGATTTAGCAGTAGAACACTTTGCTACAGCTATTCCCTAAAGTACCACATTAAAACAGGGAAATGAACAATCCTGTTCTACAGTAAGAAATAAGATAAATACATTAAAACTCAGTAAATGCGCCAAGCTTTGAGGTAAGTATCCATCAACCAACACTGCTGAGACTGAGCCAGCATTTACAGTGCCCAAGAGAAGGTGTCTTGAAACGTGTTTTAATACAACAGAGAGACAGATATGCCCAGCCAGGACTCCCTCATGTGACATGTGGAAAAGGTGGAGATCAGATGTTCTCCTGTTCCTGCTCACAACCTTGAGGGAAACTCAGTCAGATGCTCTGTATCCACAGGTACAAACAAAGATTGATATTGTGACATAAATTATCAGCAGTCACTGTTCACTGAGATGCTTTTCCAGTCCTCAGTGCCCTTTTATTTCATATAAACCAGAAGCCTTCAGCCTCAGAATAATGACACCGGAGAAGGAAAAAGGGTATTTATTAAGTTGACAGGGCAAAAGACTAGAGCACAGCAGTCTCCACTCAGGCCAACATCCACTCCACTGAGTATCATAGGCAAAAAAACTCCAACATCTCAGGCTTCTGTACCTCTGTAACTACAATTCAGACTTTTTTTTTTTTTAAAGGAATGTTTACTTCTGAGATTAAATTCCACATTAACTTATGACCATCTGAGGAATAAAGACCCGTTTTTACTTCAGGTCAGAAACCACTAACCACTACAAAAATAATGCATGCAGTTGTTAGGTTAACAGCTTCTCAGATCCTCTCAGTGTCAGAAATTCACATGCTGCGAGAAAGGAACGTTTCTTCCTTGATTTGACACTCTCAATTTTATCCCAACCAAACAAAAGAAACTTTCTAATAAACATGGCAAAAGTAGTACTTATGAGTATCATGGAATAAAATTCTTAGTTTACCTGTCCAAAATGATGAAGTGAGAAAGAAAAAGCAAAAAACATAGATAAATATTCTGAGGACAAAACCAATACAAATGCTATGTATTAATTTTTCAAAGCATACAGGAAAATGGTTTCTGGGAATAAAAAAAAGCCCAAAAACACACGATTAAAAAATACACAAAAATTTTGAGAAGTCCAGATCTCAAAAAAAAAAAAAAAAAAATCTAAGGACAGCATTTTGGAAAGCCAGAGCATCTTGATTTAAATTGACAGCCATGGCTACAATCTCTCAGAGCTATTCTCAACACGAGTCATTTCAAAGTAGGAATGACCATGTGCACAGAACACACACACAGAGCTGACCCAACGACACAACACGTGTGTCTCAGTAAAAGAACACGCCACACTGCTGAATTACCAGTCATGTTGCAGTGCAGACACACCACCATGAAAGGGGAGGGGATGCACTGCATGCATACAATTTAATCAAAACATACTTCTCTGATAAGCAAAACGATGCCATAGCTCCCCAACTTCAAGCATGTCACTAAATTAATCAACGAGTTGAATAAAAATCTTTTGAAGGAATCTCCATTATTTATTCAGACCATCTCCACAAGGACAAAGATCTTCTGAATCCTACAGAACTGAAAGTTTAACATCCTTCAGACTAAATCCTTTTATCTCCTTTGTTTTTAATTAGAGTGGGTTTAAAACTTTCCATAAAATATTAACTCACATTGGAAACCTTGAATTACCTTTATCTTTGAATTATTAGAAACAAAAAGAATAAAAGCAAAATTCTTTGCATCATAAGACTTTCATAAGGGACAGAGAGCAAGTTACCACCACAGCCCCACATAACTTGTTTGGCTAACATCTAAACACACGCAAAGTCATTTCAGTATGTTCTCCAAGAACTTGAAACAGTATTAAACACTAATGACATGCTGAGAGGTGAAAGCTATTAACCAGTCAAGGAAGAGCTTTTACAATAGCATTAGAGGCTTATTTATTTCTTAATTAGTAAGACTAGTAGTCCTTTGAGTGCCCAGTGGGGAGCAAAATGAAGGGTACTGAAAGTGTCATCAAGCATAGGAACAGACTACCCAGGGAGGGGTCTGAATTACCCATTCTGGATGTTTTCAAAAGTTGTGTAGATATGGAAGTTAAGGACATAGTTTAGCAGTGGGATTGGAAGATTAATGATTGCACTTGATGATCATAAAGGATCCACCCATAAACAACTCTGTGAAGCACTCATAATGCAAGAGGAAACGGTCAGTGTTGTACTATACCACTTAAGACACACACAGGTCTATGGGGCTGGATAGGATCCACTCAAGGGTACTGAGGGAGATGGTGGAAGTACTCACCAAACCCCTTTCTGCCCTTTACCAGCAGTCCTGGCTAACCGAGGAGGTCTCAGCCAACCACAGTTAGGGAACGTGATGCCTACCTACAAGAAGCGATGAGAGTAGGATCCAGGCCTGTCAGTCTCACCTTGGTACAAGGGAAGGTGATGCAGCAATCACACAGCATGTACAGATCAACCAGGCGATCCAGCCCAGTCAGCGCGGGTATATATGAAAGGCACATCCTGCTGGACTAACTTGGTGTCCTTCAATGACAAGGTGACCATCTTAAAGGATGAGATAAAAGCTATGGGGTTTGCCTGCCCCATCGGCAGTACAGCTTTCTGACATTTCCCACAGCATTCCCCTGGAGAAACTGGCTCATCATGGCTTGGATGAGCAAACTGTTTTCAGGATATAAAACCTGGCTGGATGGCTGGGCACAAGGAGTGGTGGTGAACAGGGTCAAAACCAGTATGGTGGCCAGTCACAACTGGTGTCCCTTAGGGCTCAGTATTGGGGCCTACTTTTCATAATATATTTACCAGCGATTTGGATGAGAAGATCAAGCACCTTCTCACTAAGTTTACAATTATACCAAGTTGGGTGTGAGTATTGATCTGCTTGAGGGTAGGGAGGCTCTACAGAGTAGTCTAGACAGGTGTTAGCAGTAAACTTGGTAGAGTAGGGTTATTGGTTGGACTTGATGATCTCAAAGGTCTTTTTCCAACCTGAATGAATCTATGATTCTATGGATCAATGGGCCAAGAAAATGATACGAGATTCAACAAGGTCAAGGGCTGGATCCTGTTCTTGGGTCACAACAACCTCAACTGATGCTACAGGCTTCTGGAAAAGTGGCTGGAAAGCTTCTCAGTAGAAAAAAGGTCTGGGGGTGTTGGCTGACAGCCACCTGAACATGAGCCAGCGGTGTGCCCAGGTGGCCAAGAAGGTAAACGGCTTCCTGGCTTGTACCAGAAACAGTGTGGCCAGCAGTACGGAAGTGACCATAACTGGTGAGGGGACACAACTTGAGTGTTTTGGTCCCCTCACTGCAAGAAGACACGGAGATGCTGAAACGTGTCCAGAGAACGGCAACAAAGCAAGTGAAACGGCTCAAGTCTTATGAGGAGTGGCAGGAGGAACTGGGGTTATTTAGCCTGGAGAAAAGAAGGCCAAGGTAAAACATTCTCACTCTCTACAACTAACTGAAAGGAGATTGGAGTAAGGTGGGGGTCAGTTCCTCTCCCAAGGAACAAGTGATAAGAAGAAATGGCCTCAAGTTGCCTCGAGTTTAGGTTTGATATTAGGAACCAGTTTTTCCACGGAAAGGGCGGTCAAGCTCTGGGACAGACCACCCAGGGCAGTGGTGGGGTTATCACCCCTGGAGGTATTTAAAAGATGTTGGACTTGATGATCTTTTGTACACCAGTACAGGCTGGGAGGTGATCTACTGGAAAGCAGTCCTGTGGAGAGGGACCTGGGGGTCCTGGTGGACAACAG
>JAOXOE010000632.1:9904256-9917504 GCA_028565055.1 Phoeniculus purpureus | reverse complement strand
AGGGGGGTTGGACTCGATGATCTCTTGGGTCCCTTCCAACCCCTAACATCCTATGATCCTATGATCCTATGATCTTAAAGGTAGAGACTTTCAACCAAAACAATTCACTGGTTCCAAGTATGTTTTGAACTCTGACACACAGTGTCTGCAGCAAAGGTTTTAAGTAATTCACATGAAAACATTTCCACGCAAATAGATGTTACTCTGAACTGAAAATGTTTACAAAGGCACAATTAGTGTTTTCATCGATTATAAATCAGACAACTGCCTGTAATTAGAACCTGAAGCAAAAGGCACACAAGAAAAGCCACCCTCTTTGCAGATGTTTTTCTGAGATTTAAGGGAAAGTTCTACTTCAAGAAATTAATAAAACAGTATCCAAATCTACATGGTCTACAGCTTTAATGAGTAAATTTACATCTGAATAGTTGTGTGGTTTACTTTCATTCCAAATTTCCTCCTGGATTTTACCTCTCTCATATAAGATTAAAACAGCTATGAAGATCCTGCAAGCCAAATTAAGCACACCGTGATAACTCTGAAAATGCAGCTATATTTTAATATGTAGCAGGAGCAGTCAGTGCAAATGAATCAGCACTAACTGCTATCACTAACAGTACAAAAAAAGAAAAGCACCACCCCACCCTCAAAGGCGAATCAGAGAAGGGTACAAATTTTAAGAAGTAAGTTTTACAGATTTATATTACACTTATATCTCATTTCTGATAGAGGCATCTCTAAAGGTCTACTCGTGTCTACATTTCATAATGTTACTGAAATACAAGTGATGTCCAACTTATGATGTCCATATGTATGATGTCCAGCACAGGACACTATTTAAAGCACAGCACTAAGTTTTGCCTTAAAGATCCGTGTAAATAATGCAAAAAACAGCACAGGTTTGGACAGTTTTTTGAGGGGAGTAGGGAGTAGTTCTTATTTTCCCACTAAGCCAGCATCTCAATAGCTTAACTATCTATAAATGAACCTGTCTCTTAAGAAAGACACTGATTTAATTTAGTTCAGTATCATCCTGCAAGTAAGAGGACAGTATTTAGAACAGATGGTACAAATTACTTCAGCATTTCTGCTACAATTAACTGCTCCCATGATTGCTAAACCACTTTCTAGTTTTATACACGATGGAGCCAGGCTTTTCTCAATGTCATTTAGTGACAGGACAAGGGGCAATGGGTGTAAGCTAGCACATAGGAGGTTCCACATAAATATGCGAAGAAAATTCTTCAGAGACGGTGACAGAGCACTCGAACGGGCTGCCCAGGTGGGTTGTGGAGTCTCCTTCTCTGGAGCCATTTAAAACCTGCCTCAATATGTTCCTGTGCGACTTGGTCTAGGTGATCCTGCTGTGGCGGGGGATTGGACTAGATGATCTTTTGAGGTCCCTTCCAATCCCTAATGTTCTGTGTGACTGCAGCTGGTACAAAACACAGACATTTCTCCTTCAAGCAGGGTGAAGAGAAAACTAGAATCAAAACACTTTTCAACACCCCAGCTGACCAAAATGTTGCAGATAAATATAAAAAAGAACATAAAAATAATTACTTTACGCACCTGCACCCCCACTGTACCAAAATAACAGCAGAATAAGCCATGGTAACAATGCAGATGTGACTTACTAGACCTCAGCCACAGACAAGTAAGCAACTTCTGCAATTTTCAAGGTAACACAAGTTCCCAGCTGCTGACTTCTCTTCCCCAGAGCAACAAGATGTTACAAATTTAGTTTACACTGTGATGCCATATTTTGGCTGGAAGGTATATAGGAGATCTAACTTTAACAATGTGTTAAATTGGAGCGCAGCACTTGTGTCTCACTACCAGCCTGCTTGATTTCCCCAGGGCTGGAGAAGTGTTTGCTGCCTGGAGATGGGCAGCACAGGCATACTTACTCTTCCTAAGCAGAACTACTGGGGTGCAAGGTCCCCTGAGTGTGGAACTCAGGCTCTGTGACAGCGGTGGTGAGGGAAAGTAAGTGCTGAATGCTATCAAATACTTCAGAGAGAACAGCTGTCTCCAAAGACAATATTTACCCAATTTGCAAGCATCTCTAACATTATCTCCTCCCATGTGTCTGTGCTGATACAAGAAAGGTGGGCACGCATAATTCAGGCAACTGCTTCCAGTGACCAATCCACAGACTGAAGCATCAACACTTAGTACAAAAGGACATCTTAAGGAGGCTTGTCTCTCCAATAACGTGCCTTAAAACAACACTCTCTGCTGCAGCATGGACTCTAATCAAACACCTGCATTCTCTCAAGGTATTTTTTTAGTGATGAGCACGGGTAAGATGATGTATAATGAAAGAAGCTAAAGCCTTGCTTCCCAGAAAATCAGACAGCTGATTTCACCACAGGAAAAAAAAAAAGAGGTTAGAGCTCTCACTAATGGCTTTCTAAGTGTCTGATTTCTAATGCTAAAAGCTTCCTGCACTTAGGTTATGAATTTGGAAGGGAAAAATTATGATACAAATATACATTACATACAACTGCCTCACAGGCATGTTAACTTCTACCTCTTCTGTGCACATAATTTGTACATTGCTGATTTCCGAATATAAAAATTTCATCATATTTGGAGAAGAAAGAAACCATCTCACATTGTCTGGGCCGACCTTGTGTTCACTGCTTCTCTGTACAAACAAATGCCAAAATACTAAGCCAATCCTTCTGTCCTGGTGCCTTTTCTCTCTGACCTCCAAGTACATACTCCTAAATATTCCATGCCTACTTTGGAAAAATCTACTGTATTCCCACCCCCTCAAACAATTCCTGTGTAAAACAGTTAATCTTGAAAACACAATGTTGTCACCTTCCTTTTGCAGGTTTCTGCCATTGCTGTCACTATGGAAACAATCAGAACTATCAAACATGTCAGGCAAACATGATTTATAAAACACAGAAGTGCCAAAGGTAAAGACTCCACATAAAAAACAATCAGGACAAAATTAGCTTGTTAGCATGGAAACACTGGCTTTAAAAGATTTTTCAAACTCATGTGAATTCCTAGGGCAATGCTTGCAGCAAGCTATGGCCAAGGAGAGAGCTGCCAGTGCAATATCATGCACAAAGTCACACAGCCAAAGGACAAAGTGGTGTAATCATCCCCTTTCCACCCATTTCAAACACAAAACTCACACAGTAAAGTCAGTGTATCCCCAAAACATCATTCCAATGTAACAAACGTTACAAGACATAAAGGCACTTGTTTCTTTGAGGTTTAGAAATCGAGGAAAGCCCCTGTAACTTGTATTGCCTGAATTTCAACAGCACATACAATCATTGTCCACTCTGTTCATTATCTTCACTCAAATCTACATCAGAAGAAAGTCAAAGGCAATTACCAACCAACCAAAGATTTAAAACAATTCCTACAGAAACATCAGTTACAGAGCTTGGTTGTGCTGTGGCTTCAGCAATGCAAAAGCAGAGTGCTTATTATCACTGTAAGATGGGGTTCATCCAAGCCCTGTCTGCGCAGAAGCAGTAGTTTCCCCACTCCCAAAGCTCAGGATGTACTTCACTTTAACATGTCAACTCAATTATAGCACATGGGAGCCTCCAGGGAACAAACACAGTTTTTTCAGACAATTCCCTCTCTACCACACACACATTGTACTCTGGGCTTTTTTAGAAGCTCATTGCAGGAAATGTATTGCCTTTCATCATGCCATTATTCTCCTTGCTACATTACTGTGATGTACCTACCACTGCCTTTGAGTTGGTGTTACTCCTCACCCGTACTGCCTTAGAAAGTAAGCCACTGTTCTGCCTCAAATTCCAGCTACTGAAGTTACAGTACAGGCAGCAAAAGGAAAAGAGACCTCTTCTTGTGCTAAGATAGAGCATTTCAGCTTCAGAAAAACAGAGCAAGAATGCAGCTCAGACACAAACTAGAGCCACAGAGCACTAGAAGAGAGGAAGCAGCAGGGAACCGTGAAGAACTTTTAAAAAGCCTCATGGAGCCGAAAGTATAAATGTGCACTTTTCTTAATAATTGTACGGTAAGCAGTAAGTTCCACGTGGCATTTCAGGTCAGGGAGACAGTTTACCAACCGGTCAGGTGACCCAGACAACTGCTTGCTGCCTTTAAGACTTGGCCGAAGGATCTGTGCACATCTACCGCCTTCAATGCCATGCAAACACAGAGCTAATTCCCTTCCATTCAGACTCTCTATGTAAAAGAAATAATCTACACTATTATTGACCAAAAAACAGTGGGTTTGACTGCGAATCTTAACCACAGATAGAAATTTACCAGTTTGCTAACTTTTTGCCACAGGAAGAGCCACACCAGCAGGAGTTCAAGTACTCTAAGATGGAGACACTCCTTTCCCCACTTGAAACATATGCTTTTGATTCATTATTTCCAAAATATGAGATTACATGTTTATTTGATGCTCTCCATCAGACTGCAGGGGTCAGCTGAGAGGAACCTAGACAGGAGTGGCCAGGAGAACATGAAGAATCTGAAATCCAGCAATATGAACTGGGCAAGGATGAACAAAATAAGTTACAAATTACAGAACCAAGAGGAAAGATAGAAGATGATAAATTGAATTAGTTTGCCTTTTGTGGGAGCAGCCTTTCCATGAAAAGCATCTTCCAGAAACAAAGTGAATTTTGATGCACCGTTTCCCTGGTAGTTAATGATGACATGAGTTCACAGCATCAGGAAACTTCATGATAGCACAAAAATAGCACAAAAGACAACTCAGAGCTGGAGTTTATCTTGATTAAATACTGGACAAATTTAAATAAGCCATTCCACCCCCTTGAACGGTTTTCAAGAAAACTTACTATATTAATGAAAATAACAGTCTTTAGAAATCGACTCACACATTGTATCATGAGTTTATACCCTCTTCTACATGGTTTGGGTTTTTTTTTTTCCCCTCTTCTCCAGCCATGCAAGCCCAGTCCTGCTGATTCCTATTTACACATCAGAATTAGTAACAAGCATGGCCATGAACTCCATGGAAAAATCTGGGCATAATACAAAGTACTTGTAAGCAGTTGAGGTTTACTTTATTGTCCTGCTCAGCTCTTCTGAATAACTGTTTGTTCTTGCATAAAGAAATGCAAAAAAACAAAAGTTTAAAAATTTCTGTGCTACATTATTTGCCACTTCCAAAACATATTACTTCAGATTTGTCAAGTCTTCAAAAACGTTCCTAATTGTTACACCTGGAATCACATCTACATGGTACTGTGCTACTTCTCATTTGTGTATATACATCTCTATCTCCTTCTTTCTCTTGCATCCTTTCCTCTCCTTAAAAGGGATTATTAGCAGTGCACTTTGAAGCCCAGGTAACAAGAGCATCTACAGAGTTCTTTCAGTATTACCCATTGCGCATTTCAGAAGACTGTAACTGTAATTTTGAGACACAATTAGGCTTCTCTAAGCAGTTTTAAGCTAATCACAAGGTGACCTCTAGTAAAGACTACTCTTAGGACTCTGAACAACCACCGAAGTCAGTGCCATGACACCAAGCTGAGAAAATTTAAGTCATCAACACGATGAACATTTGCACTGACTGTATGACTTCTGACTGATAACTTATGCCACTAAGATCAATAGGGCAGATGACTAGCAAAACTCCTTGACACACACAGAAGGAGCATTTGTTCTTGAGGCATCTGAAACGGAAGCTAAAGGAACAGCAAACTCAGGTTAACATATTCTGGAAAAGAATGATGTAAAGTACTGGAGAGTACTACTTGTTGACTTTTTACATTTAAACACCTTTCTCAGTGCACTCATGCAAGCAAGTCTTCAGACATCAATGCGATCAAATTCTCTCATCCTCCACACACCTTCAGAAAACCAAATGCAAGTTAGAACTGCTTTAAGTGAAAATATTTTCTTGTGATGGTGGCTGCATGAAAAATTACAATTGCTTTTACCAGACACTGAAATTAATACTTTGTCTCAATAGAAAAAAAGAATCCAAAAGGTTGCTATGTTCTAATAAATATTATCCCCTATTTCAACCCCATAACTTGAATATAAATGACAATGATCCTCTCAGCAGGATGGATCTTAGAAAAAAACCCAAATACTAAACTTCTCCAATTTACGGAAGGAAGACCTGAGTAACAAGGGACAAGGTTAATTTTATCAGCTATCTCAGCAGAAATGGTGCTAGAAAGAAGTCCCTGAATCCTGATGCATCATGTCCATAAGCAGAATTACTGGTTTTTTAGGTGACTGCAAGTATAGCCATATTTAATCATCTCACACAATATTTCCACATTAAATCAAACATATTTGAAATTACTCAGGCTGGCCAAGAGGCATCAAAGGCTGAAGACGACTATGCAAGCACATCTGGATTTTTATAAGATACTGGTATCAGTAAACTGAAAAGCTTCATGAGCAGCTATCAGCATGGCAAACCAGTACTAACACGGAAAAAGAGGACTTCCATTACTTGTGATTCCACTGAAAAAGGCATTAAAGTTTTATGAGCCTTGTTTACTAAAAGACATACAAAGGAAGCAAATACAGAACTGAAGACAGTAATAGCTTTTAATGGAAAAAGGCACCTGGAGTCTGAAACACATACACATCATCAGGGACAGTCAGCATGGCTTGACCAAGGAGAAGTCATGCTTGACCAACCTGATAGCCTTTTCTGAGGGCACAACCAGGTGGATAGATGATGACAGAGCGCTGGATGTGGTCTATCTTGACATCAGTAAGGCATTTGACATGGTCTCCCACAGCATCCTCAGAGCCAAACTGAGGCAATGTGGACTGGATGATCGCGTAGTGAGGTGGATTGTCAACTGGCTGCAGGATAGAAGCCAGAGAGTGGTGGTCAATGGGACAGAGTCTGGTTGGAGGCCTGTATCTAGCAGAGTCCCCCAAGGGTTGGTACTGGGACCAGTCCTATTCAATCTATTCATTAATGACTTGGATGAGGGATTAGAGGGCACTGTCAGCAAGTTTGCTGATGACACAAAGCCGGGTGGTGTCGCCAACACCCCAGCAGACTGTGCTGCCGTTCAGCAGGACCTGGAAAGGCTGGAAAGCTGGATGGGGAGACACTGAATGAACTATAATAAGGGCAGTGTAGAGTCTGGCATCTGGGCAAAAACAACCCCCGGTACCAGTATAGGTTGGGAACTGACCTGCTGGAGAGCAGTGTAGGAGAAATGGACCTGAGAGTCCTGGTGGACAGAAAGATGACCATGAGCCAGCAATGTATCCTTGGTGGCCAAGAGGGCCAACAGCATCCTGGGGTGGATCATAATGGGAGTGGTTAGTAGATCAAGAGAGGCTCTTCTCACCCTCTACTCTGCCCTGGTGAGACCACATCTGGAGTGTTACGTGCAGTTCTGGGCTCCTCAGTTCCAGAAGGACACAGCTGCTGGAGAGAGTCCAGCACAAAGCCACAAAGATGATGAAGGGAGTGGAACATCTCCCTAATGAGGAAAGGCGGAGGGAGTTGGGGTGTCTGGAGCTTGGAAAGAAGGAGACTGAGGGGTGGACTCATTAATGTTGATAAATATGGAAAAGATGGGTGTCAGAAGAATCGAGCCAGGCTCTGCTCAGGGGCAACGATAGGACAAGAGGCAATGGGTGTCAGCTGGAACATAGGAGTTTCCACATCAATGTGGGAAGGAACTTCTTCATGGTGATGGTGGTAGAGCACTGGAAGGGGCTGCCCAGGGAGGTTGTGGAGTCTCCCTCTCTGGAGACGATTAAAACCTACCTGGACATGTTCCTGTGCAGCTTGATCTAGGGGATCCTGCTGTGGTGGGGGGATTGGACTGGGTGATCTTTCGAGGTCTTCCAATCCCTAATGTTCTGTGATTCTGTGCTGCAGACCAACCACATTACAATAGCATCTCTTGGAGCTGCAGTGTTTGGAAATGACAGCAGAGAACAGCAAATGAATTTAGGAGACGGGGTCAACACCACGAGGAAGGCAATGCTAGGTTTTATGCTCTAAAGAGAAATCCTTCAGGAAAGCATCCCTTTGCATCACAAGCAGTTACACACCCTGCTACGCAGGACACCTATGGAACAGCTTACACAGCCTTATAAAGCATTTCAGTTAGCCTGCTCTGCCTCATGGTAACGCCACAGGGACGGGAAACTGTAGACAGGCAAAATGACTCAAACACATTTTCCCTCAAGTTTGTTGGATGCCAGGGGAATTTTTCTTTCTAATTTAATAAAGAAAGTCTGAATTCATAAACAGCTCCTTGAGCTGAAATGTCTCCTTTGCTGAACTTGCATTCAGCCTTGCTCTCTGTGATCTTGGCTTAGGATGATGGTTAATTCAGATCTGTCCGAACAGAGAGCTCTGTAATTGCTTATGCAAAGGAAACCTTATCTGTGTCAACCATGAAGTCTGGTGGAAGAGAAAACTTACAGTTACAGAGTGCAAAATATTGTCCCTATTTGAGCTGTTTCAAGCTCTGGGGAGTGAAACACAGGGAGGCAGTTTGTTTGTTTGTTTTGCTCTGGCAGTGCAGCTCTTAAAACAATTAGTCATCTCAGAGAAATTAAACAGAAGAAGCAAACACGACTGTGAGAAAGGTATTATTATTCATGCCCATGTGAACCAAACCACTCTTCTTCTTCTAAAAAAAATGGGCAAGATCTGTTGTTTGATTTGAAAGCTTATTAGGGCTATGAAATACAAATGACTCCGGTATTTTCAGTGCTCATTAGTCCTTCATGGACAGGGGACAGTGCACGTGCCTCGCCAGGAAAGCTGCCCACTCCACGTGGAAGTTACATGGCCAGAGAACGAAACCTGTGCTGTGGAGAGCGGCTTTGGATGGCACCAGGGCAGTGCTTCCTTGCAATGTGTTCGTTGTGAATCACAAGCAGCACCCTCGCACAGCTGGCAATTTGCATACCCTGACCTTAACACTCACATGAATATTCTTAAGTGACCCAGCCAAAGTGAGCCTACAGCTCAGGGCAACCTCTCCTCTTAACCCCCCCCCCGCACTTACACAATCAGAGGGCTGCCAGTGCTGACCAAGGCAGGGACCCCCCCAGCAGCCACCAGGCAAGGTGTAAGAAGGCAGCCATGCTGGGATCTTCCCTAGGATGGGCTGTGCTCCTTACAGGCACACTTCTTGCCTTCTTTGGGACAAAGCCATGGGGGCACAGGCTGGTTCTGTAGTAGCAGCAGGAGAAGCCTGAGCATGTGACTTGTGCAACGTGGAGAGACTTTCTGACACCTTAAAATGCACCTGTGTCTCACACACAGCATTTGATGTGGATTAGTACCAGCTTAGGATACCAGGAGGTTGGTTGGGCTACTAGGGTCACTGAGGTTGCAAAATCCATCTCTGACATTGCACCCAAGCACGAGCCTGGGATCATTCCCACCGTAGACCTCATAAGTCTATTCATCAGAAGATGAAGCAGAAAAAACATGTCTGGAGATGAGAAAGGGAGATGCCTTTGCAGTTACTGACACATCAGCTATTAAATATTTACATTTCCACGGGTTATTTAGGGGTAGAATTAAAAAAGGACCAGCCAGCAACAAGGAGAAGTGAGACAGAGAAGAACAAGACCCCGTTGTGTTAGGGGTTGTACAAGTCCAAAGGCAGCAGAGCCACTGTGCTAAGAGAGCAGGGATTATAAAACATTAAGGGCTTATCTTTGGATTCCTCCTGAGTGATCTTTTGGTCTGTGGCGGCCCCTGAATCCTCATTAAATGCCATGAGTGTCATGCAGAGCTCATATTCAAAAGGATGCTATGAAATCATACACAGGCACTAACCACAGCTGCAGAAAACATTAGTTTCTGCTCTTCCCTATCATCTGATGCTCCAGGCATGCTTGGGGAAGCCCTGCTCTGCCTAGCAGACAGCAGCTCTCTCCTTTTGTAAGTTCAATATTACAGAACTTGCCCCCGAAAAGAAATGCCTGGCTACTGATTTTTAACTTCAGCGATTCATCCCTGTGTTTTCCTTAAACTCATGTTAAAACCTTTATGATTCTTGCTTTGGATGGCAAAGAGAAAATGTCTGTCCTTGAGAAAATGTCACAGAATTGTTGAGGCTGGAAAAGATCTCTAAGATCATCAAGCCCAGCCCAGGAACTAACATCACCACATCAGCTGGATCAGAGCATAAAGGGCCACATCCAGTCTGTCCTTAAACACCTCCAGGGATGGCAACTCCACCACTGCCGCGGGCAGTCCGAGAGGAAGGGCATCCTAACATCCAACCTAACCCTCTCATGGCAGCTTCAGACCCTGCTCTCTCAGTCCTGGTGATAGTTACCTGGGAGAAGAGCCTGACACCCACCTGACTACAATCTTCCTTCGGGTAGCTGTAGAGAAAAAGAAGGTACCCCCTGAGTCTCCTCTTCTCTAGGCTAAACACCCCCAGCTCCTTCAGCCTCTCCTCATCAGACTTTTTCTCCAGGCCCTTCCCCAGCCTCATTGCTCCTCTGGACCTGCTCCAGCCCCTCAATGTCTTTCTTGAAGTGAGGGGCTCATAACTGCCCCCAGTACTCAAGGGGAGACCTCCTCAGTGCCCAGTACAGGGGGAGAATGACATCCCTAGTCCTGCTGGCCACATTATTGTTGATCCAAGCCAGGATGCCACTGGCCTTTTGTGCCACCTGGGCACACTGCCTCATCTGTGATTTTGCTGCTCCTGGCAACCCTTTGACAATATTGTTTGTGTCCCAGATGCACAGCACAGAAATACCCTGTTAAAGTACCGGGGGACAGGCAATGCAATACATCTTCTTTTTATAAAAGCACTGCTCCCATGCCACAGTCCCTAGTGCCCAGCAGCAGAGCATCACACAGCAGTATGAGACTGTGCAGCTTGGTCTAGGTGATCCTGCTGTGGCGGGGCGGGGGGTGGACTAGATGATCTTGTGATGTTCTATGATTCTGTGATTATTGGGGAACCAGCCTTGAGGAAGGAGGGTTACATTTCCCTAAGAGGACTCTATGGGGATTGCTGCCTCCTTCCCAAACATATGGCTGATGGGGGTGAGCAGCAAGGATGAGCTCATGCCTTAGATCATGAGGGCAGATTCATGCCAGGCATGATCTGCCATTACATAGAGATGTGATCAACAAAAGCGGAGGACAACCTGAATGAGTAATCATAGAATCACAGAATCATTCAGATAGGAAAACACCTTTGGGATCATCGAGTCCAACCATCAACCCTACTCTACAAGTTCATCTCTAAACCAGATTGTCTCAACACCACATCTAAGTGATTTTTAAACACATCCAGGAATGGGGACTCAGCTAGCACTCTGACCACTCTCTCCAGGAAGAATTTCTTCCTGATATCCAGTCTAACCCTCCCCTGTTGCAGCTTGAAGCCCTTCCCTCTGGTTCTGCTGCTAATTACCTGACAGAAGACACCAGCATCAACATCTCTACTATGTCCTCTCAGAGAGTTCTAGAGAGCTATGAGGTCTCCCCTTAGCCTCCTCTTAATCAAACTAAACAGCCCTGATCTCAGTCTCTCCTTATAATGGCCAGTAAAAACTAACAGCATCAAACCCTGTTAATTAACAGAATTAAATATTGTGGGGTGTGATTCAGAGAGCTTGACTGGCCCCATGGCTTCTGAAAAAGGGGTGTCAGGGACAAAGGAGTTTAAAAATGAGATGTTGTATTGGGCTGGGCCAGGGACACCAGAGCCAAGCAGAAGCTGGGTCAACATCTGGATATCCGAGGGAACAGCGATGACTGGAAGCACAGCAAGAGAGTGTCAGGGCTACCCATGAAAAAGAATCACAGAATTACAGAACATTAGGGATTGGAAGGAACATCCAAAGATCATTGGGTCCAATCCTCCCACCACAGCAGGATCACCTAGATCAATCTGAAACTAAATATATGTCATGTCCTGTGTTCCCCACTGATGGTTATAATTCAGTGCCAAGTTGAGAAGAGGAAGATCAAGAGCCTGAAAAGCATCAGGCAGCTCTGAGGTGCAGGGTATACAAGGGGAACCCATCCTGGAGCACACTCCAGGTACAAGCTTGGGAGGCTCCAAAATCCCTCTCTGTCCTGCAAAAGAAGTAAATTTACCTGAAAGTCTGCTGCATGCAAAGCTCAACCTTCTTCTCTCATGTATATCTGTCCCTACTAGCAGCCCATGTTTCACTTACAGACAAACCCAACTGTGGCTGGAGTTGAACCTTGCTTGCTCCCTTGTGGTGATGACGTTAAAAGAAGATGATCTAAGATTGGGAAGTTTTATTTTAGCAAGCAAGTTGAGGAGTATGTGATGGCCACTCCAGCAGCCCCTTTTCCAATCCAGCCCCCCAATTTGATGTTATTTCACTGTCGTGATGTTATTCTGCCTTCAGGAGGGCTGTTGTTTGCATTAGCAAGAGACTGGAGTCAGGTCTTCAGCAGCCCTCGGCAAACATCGAGACTGGAGGGATAATTTTCATCCTTAATCAAGGCTAGAGAATAGCAGGCAAGTGGTTACCAGACAGTCTCATTTGGGGTCTGAAGGCACTTGAATTGCAAATGGTGTTTGTTCTGCTCTCCTTCGGCAGCCCTTCAGTGCACACACACATCTGTGCCCGGGAGCAGGAGAAGGAACCACATGTTTTCACAAAGACGACTGAATCCAGTATTCATTTTAAAACATTAAAACTTCAGATGGCCTCCCAGGGGTGGCTTTTATGTGACACAATTATACTGTTACTGAATCTTCCTATATTACTCTTGCATGACTTTCAGTGGGGAAAGTCACGCTGAAAGCAACAGCTATTTTACAGACATTATAGCCCAGGCTCTGACTGTTTGCCAAGAGCTTCCATTAACTATAGGCTACATTAAGTAGAAATACTGTGTGGAGGATAACACACCAGGTAGAGTTTCATTAGACATCTCGGCTTTTATTGCCCTGTTTGGCCAAACCTGAATAACATTACCCCTCCTTATCAGAAGATTAACTCGCTTGAAAGCCTGATCTGAGTTTTATTGTCAGTGCTTTTAGGAAACTCAGTGCAAATTGTCAAGCTGTTTGTCGGAGTAAACACCAGCAGAAGGAGCAGTGAGGTGTGGGGGCTGCCTTGCACACTGCTAACCTGGCAGGAGAAGCAGCAGCAAGAAAGTTCTCAGCTACAGTTAAATACAGGACATGCACATGCATTCACAGGATCACTGAACATTAGGGATTGGAAGGGACCTCGAAAGATCATCCAGTCCAATCCCCCTGACACAGCAGGATCACCTAGATCAAGTTG
>JAOXOE010000632.1:9851598-9904156 GCA_028565055.1 Phoeniculus purpureus | reverse complement strand
GCATCCTAGTGATATCCCTGATTCGGGCTCCAGGTAGACTGCAGACTTCCCTGTGATGAGGGTCAGCTCTGCATATTGGGCCCTCAGTCCCTTTCAGGACTGAGTCTCCAATAACTAGGACCCTTCTCTTCTTTGTGGAGAAGGTTGTCATATTACTGGAAGACCTCCTGGATTTATGCGACCTTGCTAGGACCTCCAGTATGGGTTCTCTGTCCTCTACATCCTTATTAGACCAGCTGTCTTCCAGTAGGGGCTTATATCTATTACTCAGTGGCAACTGAGAAGGTGAGGTAGGCAAGGGCAGTGCTCACCTTCTGCCACGGCCCTTCACTTTGCACCACAACTCCTTCTACTTGGGCTTCTGTCTTCTATCTGAGAGGTGCAGGATACTCAGGCTCCTTGTTTCTGGCTCTTATTTGGCTGTTGTCCAGACTGGTTCCACCAGGCTACCTCTATTTTAGCCTCTCCAATTCTCCCGAGCCTTTCTACTTCCACTCGTAGCTTTTCAACCTGATCTTGTAGATATGCCACTCGGTTAAGCAGATAATCTACCTGCTCACACCGTACATAACCAGGAAAACTCAAGAGACTGTTACATTCCTGCCAGCCTGTCACCTGCACTGCCTCATCTTGTTGGGGGACCTCTGTTAGTTGTTCCCACATCCATATGCAGTGGTGACCGTAGCCTAGTCTTCCTCTGCTGCAGCACTGTTACCATTTTATTTTAATTTTTTTTTTCTCCCTGGCAGCTGAAGCAGCTAAAGCGGCTGAAGCAGCTAAAGCAGCTGAAGTGGCCAGTGCTCCCTGCTGTTGCACGCGGTCTGAGGCAACTTCTGGTTTTGCCTCCCTCAAAGACTTTGGGGTCTGCAACCCCCACGGTGTTTGCTCGATGGGTCCTGTCCTGTCCCTGGTCCTTCAATTCTGTTGCCTGATGCTGTTGTATTGTGTATTGTCTTTAAAAAAATCGCAAACTGAACTCTTCAGTATGGAAAAAGTTTTTCACACCACACTTAGATCCATACAGCAGTAAGTTCCCATCCCATGCTTTGGAAGCATCTAAATAATCAGAAAGCCAAAAAGAATTCCCAGAAGTCCCATCAGAATTATGTCACACTTGGAACAAAACTCTGTTCCTAAACAGACAGAGCATCTGGGAGCAGGTGAATGACCCACAGTGTATGAGTAGAATTCATCTGCCCAGATGACAAGTGAAAACTTGATCTCTGGTGGCTTCATGTGTTCTTCAAGAGAACACTCCATACTCCCCGAACAGCAGCTTGGGCAGAAGACAGCTTGTGAAGAGCTAGCGCTCACGGCTGCTGCACAGCAGCGGGCAGAAAATGAAGTAGCGAACGTCTCAGGGGAAAAGGGAGGAAGTGGTGATGGAGTCTCTCTCCAGCAAAGCCCTTCTAGGCCACAGACAGTTAAGGCTGGTGTGGAAGTATGAGATCCTGACTTCCAGCCAACCTGACACTCCTTCCTCTGTGACCAACAAAGGTAGAACAGTGTGGAGCTGGAACCTGACTTTCTTGTGAAGGGAACAAGAATGAGAAATGTTTAAGTTTTTTAAAAGCCCATCTGCTTTAGGTGGGCTCAGCTCTGGTCTCACCTAGCCCCACGCTGGTGGATGCCTGTAGGATGGGGAACAGGCAGAGCACACAAGTGGGGCAGTGGTATGCCCCTTTTCAGCCTTAGCCACAGCAAATGAAACGCTAATTTTACTTCATTTCAGTTTAGTAAAACAGAGGAGCTAAGTTACCACAACATGCACGGCTTGGCAGCCTTTCAACCTGCATCACCCAGCCTATCACCAAGTTCTCCTGTAAAGCTGCCACATAACATTTTGGAAAGCACTTGGGACTAAGCACAAAGCCAGAGCCTCTCCCCACAAATGCCCCCCACATACCACCGTGTCCCACTGACTAGAGCTGGGAGTTCCAAAACCTTAACCCCGCATCTTGCACCTGCAGTAGCTCAAGCTGAGCAGAAGAGCAAGAAGGCTGTAATGAACAAAGTTGATTTTGAAAACCTGAAATTAAACACCACTGACTCTTCTTTATTTGTGGCATCTTAAAATCTCAAAATCAGATTTCTGACTTGCATAACACTCCAGGTTCTTCAGATAAGCACATCATAGTTTCTATCATAGCACAGTTTAAAACCAGAAGCTACTGCAACAGAAGAGATAATAAAGCAGATCATAGTATCACAAAATGGTTTAGGTTGGAAGGGTCTTCAAGATCATCCAGTTCCAATCCCCCTGCCATGGTCAGTGATACCTCTCACCAAAACAGGTTGCACAGAGCCCCATCCAACCTGGCCTTAAACACTTCCAGGGATGGAGTAGCCACAACCTCCCTGGGCAGCCTGTTCCAATCTGTTCTGTTCAGTTCCAGATCTGTTGCATCCAAGATGGGGTTGCCAACACCAGGCAGAATAGCAACCTCATTGGTGCTGCTCAAGTCCCATGCAGAGCCACAGCTTTCCAACAGGGACTGACACACACAAAGCTCAAAAGAGAATGAAATTGGTGATTAACAGCGTTGGGGACAGCTGAATCACCATTTTCTTCTATAAATTATATATACTATTGTATATAAATACATTATTACTTT
Source organism: Phoeniculus purpureus (assembly GCA_028565055.1). Taxonomy (NCBI): domain Eukaryota; kingdom Metazoa; phylum Chordata; class Aves; order Bucerotiformes; family Phoeniculidae; genus Phoeniculus; species Phoeniculus purpureus. Next base: position 9,901,541 of record JAOXOE010000632.1, on the reverse strand, counting down.
GTAATCTGCAGATTAATATCTTTTATTTAATCTAGATTTGTTTTGCATAGCCACCATGATTTAAGTCCAATTGGCACAGAATACCAATATTAAGTATCAAGACTGTTTTGTATATTCTTTGATTTTGCTTGCTCCATTTACAGAGACACATTATGTAAACTTCAAAGCAAAAGGACACATCGAAGCAAAGAAATGAACTGCAGCATCGCACTGAACAGCTGCCCACCTCCTGTTCCTCACAAGATCACTGTTAATTCCCTGTTAAGGGCCCTGGCAAGTGACGTGTAGTTTCTTGCACTAAATACTATTTTTAAAATCCTACAATGCAAAGCCAGACTTGCTTGGACTCTCTGGAACTAGATACTGTGGATATCAATAACTTCTGAATACTGCTCTCTATCAGCATTAGGCTAGACTGCTATTTACTTCCATTCTGCTCCCTTAGAGCCCACCTGCCTTGGCTTGAATACAAAATTTTGGCTGAGGACCAGTTCTTCTCAAGTTGCCAATAATTAAAGTCTAAGATACTGTGATAAAACAAACAAGCACTAATTATACTGATAATGAAGAAAGCTGTCTGGATCTGGTTTTATTTTACTTTAAATGAGTCACTATTTCCCTATGAACAATGCTAAAGAAATTATATCTATTAAATAGAAAGTTAAAAATCACAGAATTATTTAGCTTGACAGAGACCTTTAAGTTCATAGAGTCCAACTGTTCCCTCAGCACTGCCAGGTCCCCACTAACCCATGTATCTCACATCACATCTTCAAAGCTTTTCAACCCTTCCAGGGATGGGGATTCCACCACTGCCCTGGGCAGCCTGAACCAGGGCCTCTGGAACCTTTTTGGTCCCATGGGCATACGCTGGCTCACATTTAGCTGATGGTCAGTCAACCCCCTCAGGTCCTTTTCCATCAGGCAGTTTCCAGTCACTCCTTCCCAGCCTGGGAGCACTGCAGTGGGCTGTGGTGGCCCAAGTGCAAGAGACAGCACTTGACCTTCCTGAGGGTCAAACAACTGGCTCCAGCCTGTCCAGACCCCTCTGTGGAGCCTCCCAACTCATCAGCAGATTAACACTCTCACCCAACTTGGTGTCATCTTCTACACCACATGCAAATGGCATTAGAGAGGACAGCCAAAGTCATCTTGATGAGGGTTAGGCCAGCAGCCAAATAGCTTCTGTAGGAGATAACGAGTGAAATGCCTAATACACGTAGAACAGTGAGCTTTCTTAGTATTTAGGTGAACTGCCTAATAATGCTGAAGCAAGCTGATAAGGAAGCAAACAGCTGCTCAGGTCCTCGATAATAAGTAAAACTAGTTGAAACTGGCTCTGCGGTTTGGATCAATAACAACTCAGATCTAGGCATGCGCCGCTGGTGAAGTTTACTGGAGTGCATAGGTGGAAGACGTCTTACTTCATCTTAATTCATCTTAAAGACCACCGAGCCCACTCCCACAAAGCACTGTGCCTGCCCAGATGGGAGGAGACCTAATTTACATGAGAAGCAGGAGAGGTGGGGACAGGAAATGAGTATGTATAGGCATAGGGGGAAATCTTACAAATCTGTATTATTTTACAACATATAATCCCTAGCCCACACACTTCTGCCAGCAATAAATTACCTACTAAAACTCAAAAAAGTCTTGAGTGTCCCTTTCACTAGATCAATCTAAACCACCACCAGACACAAGCAGGGCTTTACCTTTCAACTTGCTTTTACCTTGTGCCACTCACCACGTTGACAAACCACATCTTGTGGAAAAGAGCGGAATTTGACACAGTGGGATGTGGTAGACACAGCCCCACCTATTTGTTTTTAAATTTAATTTAAAACACGTGAAATAACTACAAAAAGTCTAGAGTTAATAAACACAAACTGACACTGTTCTGCATAGCTACCAAGTGCTTTTATTCCAAAGGTTTATGACTAAAGTTTTAATCTTCAGAGAAAACACTATCAGCCACCTGCCATGCTGGCAGCAACCACATCAGGGGCAAGCGTATATATGGGTAAAATCTTGTTCTGTAGGAACATCTCTTCATAATTTAATCCTTCCCCATATCTCAGCACTTCTATAAGCCACTGTGATTTTCCTTAGCCAAAAGCTGAACTGTTTCCAGCTCAGTCTGACTACCCCAAGCACTCAAACTCAGCCCACTGCCCACCCCTCCAGGATCCCTAATGAAGATTTGCCAAACAAAACCCACAAAAAAAGCCTTTTTCTACAATTCTGAAGAACTTCCCATGTTGTTTTTAAACAGCTTGATTAAAGCCTGTACGAATTTACAACAGCAGCCTGGTTCCTGTTCTGTCTATGTAATAAAAGAGACACTTAAAGAGCTGTGAGGAACTGAACAATTTTGGGTATTAAGTTTCATTTTTTCCTAACTTAAGTCAAAAACAACATAATGGAAATTCTTCATGACATTGTAGTATCACAATAATGAAAATAAAATGAAGGAGTAAACAGATGCCCAGGTGTGAAAAACATTCTGTCTGGTGAGTCTACATTCAAACTACAAAACTTTCAAAAATACTTTAAAGAAAAGTATTTCATACTAATTTCATCCTAATTGTTTGTAATGCAACTCCAGGGACATGAAAGAAGAGCAGGGGCCCATCCAGCTTTCCTCCTCCACTATGGAATTGAATACCTAATGCAAATCCTTGGCGTTCACTAGCAGACCTGCAAGTAAAACAGTGAAAGCTCTGCTTCCCATGGTGATCACAAGTTCATTTACAACCACTACCCTAAGGCTGCACATTCAGCATCTGCCAGTCATCCAGGACTACTAAGCAAATATGAACAGGTGCCTTGCTCCAGTGTCTGAGAAGACAAATGAGGTAGGAGGGAAAAGGAACTCAGGCTTCTACCTTGAAATTGTAATACCCCCCCAATCCTACATTCTAATCCACTCCTCAGACACCAGTCTTGCTCTGAAAACAGTTCTTAAAAATTCCCTCTAAAATCAATCTTCAAGGCTTTGCTTTGTTAAATCCACTCCTTTCTGTAAGGACACTACTGGTTTCCTTTTTCAGCAGCAGAGGACCACTTAAAAACCAAATGGAATCAAGTTCATGACCAAAAACTGTGCAACACACCAGGCTGCTGTTGTCACCGCATCCTGACCAAACCCAGACATCATGGCAAAGATTTATATTCCTCTATCGTTCACTCGTTTTCCCTCTTAACCCACCTAGATACACACACATCCCACACAGGTATCTGCACAATACTCTAAAGAACAAAGAATAAAACTTTGAGCTGAGATCTGCTGGCTGCCTGCTGCTCTTCTCTCTTTATTAACGGGGAAAGCCTTAGAAGAAAACATTGGAAGAGTTTCAGAAAGGCAGATGTCCTGTGCTTGAATGTACCAGTGTCCATCATGAGCCTATAAGCAAAGTTCCACAGGACTGAAAAAAATCACCCTTTAGGTCAACATTTCATAATCTTAAAATGCCCTCACTCTATAAATTGAATGTAATACAAATACAGTTCTACCTTAAACAAAGCCCATGTCACTTATAATGATTTTCACGTTGTTGTTTAATTCTTGTGACATTAGGGCTGTCTGCAGTTCACTTGAATGATGACACACAGGAAGCTTGGCTTCCCGGTCCTTATGTAATTTTGTTAAATTCGATTTTGAAACACAGCAGAGAAATTTTTAATGGGGAAAAGAACTGCTTTCACAAAAGCGAAAATTCGGAAATAACAATTTCATCCTCAAGAAAAACAAACTCCACCACCCAGGAATGAATCAGCAACTTCAAGCTAATACGCACAGCTCACAGCACCACAAAACTGCTCTTAACCTTTTAGTTACAAATCGAAGCACAGAAATATATGTCAACACAAGCAGAAAAGACAATTAGTACTCTGTTCATGAGGATTCTACTCGCACTGAGAATTTTTTTCCCCACAGACCACACCTGCCATCTTGAAGCTCACACACATTTTGTGTGTTAGGTAACTGATGAATATGTGGTAAATATCTAAAGCTGCAGCTTCAGAGGGAAAACAAAAGTTGTTTCTCATAACAGCTTTTTAACTTATTGTTCCAAACAGCTGACCACAAGAAAAGGAATTATTCACATTTTACACCTCTACATTTTATTTTCAATAAAAAGCTTTGACAAATGTGTATCAAAAAGTCCTACAGGTACCACTAAAGGCTACTAGGAAAACAATCAGTTGCTCTATCAAGAGCAACTGTTTCAGTGCTCAGCTTTCACCATGATTTCATTTAAAAGGGTATAACTACAGGAAACACTTATTTCTTTTGTCATTTTGCATTAGAGGCAGCCATAGTATTTATCATGGTGCAATCAGTTCCGAAAACATCTGTAGCTATTTGTGTCTTAGCAACAACAGTTGCTACAGTAACCTGCTCCAAAAAAAATTAAAGACAGAATAGAGTAATAGATATTAGAGATTTTTTTAGTAGGGGGTGTCAAATGACAGCATTCAAAGCTCAGCTGTTCAGTCAGAGCCACTAGTCTTAATTAAGCAGATTTATTATACCAGTTGGTTCACACAGCATCAGTCCTGTTGGCAAAGCCATGTGGGAGCACAGAAACACCCTTGTGGGTCACAGAACCTCCTGCTCTGCTGAGACCTCACTAGTGTCCTGCATCTGGTTCTGGAGCCCTCAATTAAAAAAAGGACAAGTAACTGTTGGAGCGAGTCCACAGGAGGCCACAAGGATGATTAGAGGGCTGCAGCACCTGTCCTATGAAGACAGGCAGAGGGACTTGTGGCTGTTCAGCCTGGAGGCTCCAGGGGCACCTTATAGCAGCCTTCCAGTACCTGAAGGGGCTACAAGAAAGCTGGAGAGGGACTCTAGTGATTGGACAAGTGAGAACAGCTTCAAACTAAAAGAGGGGAGATTTAGATTGGATGTAAGGAAGAAATTCTTCCCTATGAGGATGCTAAGGCCCTGGAACAGGCTGCCCAGGGAGGCTGTGGCTGCTCCATCCCTGGAAGTGTTCAGGGCCAGGTTGGATGAGGCTCTGGGCACCCTGGTCTGGTGAGAGCTGTCATGGCCCATGCCAGGGAGGTTGAAACTAAATTATCTCTAAGGTCCCTTCCAATCTAAACCATTCTCTGATTGATTGTCCTCAGGTTTTCCTCCTGGAGCCATAACCATCTGGTTTGATCGCAGCCTCGCATAGACAGAGTTTAGATTTCTTTTCCCATACAAATTAGCTTTAATTGTAATTTAAACCATACTGGTGGCAGCTACCATAGGTTCTTGTAAACTGGCCTACACCAAAGCTCTTCTGCCACCTGCTTTGGTCACTCAGTTTGGGGATGTCCTTCCACCTTTGTGTGACTTGAAAGTTTAGCAACATCAGTGAACTCAGATTGCATTGCTCATTCATTTCTCCAGATCACTGGTGAAAATGCTAGACAAAACTAGTCAAAGCACCAACATTATGGGTACTATAGTGCTATCTCTTGTCCAGCCTCTGAAGCAACCACTAAAGCCTGTCCTCTGCTCCCTGGGCTTGCTAATTGAACTAGAGGGCCTCTAAGAGGGTCTGTCAGGGAAGAGCCACCAAGCATGTGACAGCACACATAGGACAGGGTGATGAAAATGCTCACATAAACCAGCTCTGCTACAGGAATCTGCTTTGCACAGACAGAATAAGCAGGGTAGCCAAAAACGTGGAATATTGTGGTAGATGTCCACAGCAGATTCTTCGCTGACCAGTGGATAAAGCCATCCGTAAACACCTGCAGAACCTCAGTGACTGTAGACCACAGTTTGCAAGAGGGACTGTAACCGCTCCAATATTCACTGTGAGAGCAACAGGGTGGGATGAACAAGTCAGTTTTCTTAGTCCATCCAAGATAATTTTTGATGTGGTGAAGTGGTAAAAGATCCTAGGGAGAAGTGAAGATTACAAGAAACAAAATAAGCAGCCAGATGACAGTTTGTTCAGGAGACTGTTCTGTTTCGTACAGTACAACAGGAGGGCTTGAAAGAACAACGCAGACCAGAAGAGCTGGCTGATCCTCAAGCACAAAAGAACAGTCTATCCCAAAATACAGGGAAAGGACCAGATGCAAGAAGTTTGGCTGGACAGTGAACTTCTGCCTATGCTCCAAAAGGAAGTACATGGGACATCAAGGAAAGACCAGGTCGGTATGAGGACTTAACGAGAATGGATGAAGCATGCAGTAATCAGAAGTCTGGCTGGCTCAAATCTGGCATCAGAAGTACTTTCAGGGCTGCTCCAAGCACGCTGGCAGCAAAAGACCAATAAAACCATTGACTAGATGGGGAGCAGAGCAGACATTCATCGGACCAATGACACAGGAAAGGTGAAGCTATTCAGAACTCACTTGGATGCAGTCCTGTACAATTTGTCATGCTTTGGCAGAGGAGTTGGACTTGATCATCATTCTCAACTGCAACAATTCTCTGTGTGAATACAGAGTTTTCCTTGCTTCAGGCTTTACCATCAACTCTCAGGCCTCCCAAGTCCTGCCTCCTAGCAGAGCCTGGAGAAGAAAGTATCCCCAGCCAATATCCCCCTCTTCTGGGCATTTGGTTATCTGGGCTCAGGGTCAACACAATACAGCTGGTGACCTGGGGACATTCTTTCCAGCAAGCTCTATTAGAGGCTTCTGCCAAGGTCTTCACTCCCTGCCTTGGGAGCTACTCCTAAGCTGCAGCTCTCACCTTTGAGTCTGCCTGAGTACAGACCTGAATTTGCAGTCTGCCCTCAAAGCTTCTTCTCCATGGATGAATGCATAAAAATAGTACAAACTTTTGACACAGCCCTCGAGATACTAACAGTCAGGACAACAAAACTTTCACAGTAAAAAACAGACTCAGATTTCCTTTCTCTTCATGTTGTCCTTCCACCTGTTCCAGTTTCCTCCTTTTCTCTTTCATGCCACTATTTATTTGAATTATCAAACTGCCAGCCTACTTGAATAACTTTTTATATCTAGCCCATACAAAGTATTTCCAGTTCAAGAGCTCTCCAGCGTATTAACTTCAAAAAACACCACCACATTCCAATCCACAACTCTTCTTCAGAAAACAAAAATGTATTTCTAGACAACAAAAAGGTGCTGACATAAGGTTTCAGTCTTTGGAACCCATCCTACCTGAAACAACTTCTTTATTATAGAGAAAGGCAGCTTTTGCTGCCTGCACACAGGAGCCCACCATGGAATACTACTCATTATTGCAATGAGACAGCTTCTGGGTTCACTCACGAGCAGCAACACTGCCGGGCTGCCAAATGCATGTCGAGTTTCTGCTACATACACTGAAGAATCTCTGGAAGGCCCTCAAGGAGTGGGATAACACACAGTGAAGATATGGACACAGAGAACACAAGGGAAAAGTCTGATATTTCAGTAGGAAGCCTTGTTTGAGATTCTGCATGATCCACAGAGGTCTCAATCAAAATGCTTTATCAGAGTCAGCCACATGGCAACTACAGATACTACAAAGAGCGACCAAACTCTCATCAAGGGTTGGGGAAGAGCCATCAAGGGATTTTTAGAGGTTTTTTTATGGTTTTGGGGGTTATTTTTAAACACACTGCATTTCCTGAGTTACGGCCTTAAGGAATTGAAAAAAAATAGGAGGCAAGGTAGGAGACTTCAGTGTTCACACAGCAACGGTCAGAAGAGACACAAACTTTGCGTCTGCTCCTTTCCACAGGGTGTGTCTTTATCCCATCAATACTACAAAAACAAAGCCTCCAAATAGAGCAGAGAATTAACTGCCCTGCTTCAAATATCACATAAACCACATCCTCTAACCTTCTGCTATGTGCAAATTTTGCTTGTTTATAGGAGGAAACAAATTAGATCATTCATTGCTATAAATACAATTTCTTCAGATCTTGTAATTGAGCATTAATCCCTAATCAGTAAACAAATAAATCCCAGCCACACCAGTGCTGTGCGTCCTGATGACTGGCAGAAAATCTAGAATGCAAACCGAGTGCGGAGAGATGGGATGACTGCATTACAAAGATACCTGTAATAAGCTGAGCTGCACATTTTAACTGTAGCTGATGCTAGTTGCAGAGTGAATCATATGGTGCAAACTACTGCACTTGTAATCAAAGATAGTTAAAACCCTACACCACACTCAGGTATGATCAGGTTTATATGAATCACAGAATCACAAATTGGTTTAGGCTGAAAGGAACCTCAAGAGATCATCTAGTTCCAAACCCCTGCCCTAGGCAGCAAAACCCCTCACCAGATCAGGTTGCCCAGAGCCCCATCCAACCTGGCCCTGAACACTCCCAGGGATGGAGCACCCACAATGGGCAGCCTGTTAAAGTGCCTCAGCAACCTCATTGGGAGGAATTTCCTTACGTGCAACCTAAATCTCTCTCCTTTTGCTTGAAACCATTCCCACTTGCTCTATCGCTAGAGTGCTTCATAAAAAGTCCCTCTCCAGCTTTTCTGTAGCCTCTTCAAGTACTGGTCCCCTTGGGAGCCTTCTCCAGGCTGACCAGCCCCATTTCCCTCAGTCTGTTTCATAGGTGAGGTACTCCAGCCCTCTGAATGTGCTTGTGGCTTCCTCTGAAGTCACTGCAACAGTTCCATGTCCTTCTTGTACTGGGGACTCCAGAACTGGATGGAGAGCTCCAGGTGAGGTCTCACAAGAACAGAGCAGAGGGGGAAAATTATGCTGGTCATAAGCTGGCTGGACAAGGACAAGGACTGCAGACACAGCTCACTGTTGCAGTGCCTGGAGACTGGTAGCTCCTGCACCCATGGCCACGTGCCCATTCCCATGGAACTTGGGTGCTCTGGGCAGTGAGAAACACAACCAGTGTGACAGCACACCTTCAGGCTAAATGAGAGCCCAAGGAATTAGTCTCTTGTTATTTTCCATATCTAACAGATCGCCTTTGAGAAAGAACCTTAGTCCACACTATTTTCTGCTGTCTCTTGGCTCCAAAATCTGTCAACATCAAGAAAATCCCCACAAGGCTGTTGTCTTTGCCTTAGGCCAATTCCAGCTAATGGATTCTGCCAAAAATTCTCTTGAACTCGTTCACCTTTTATTTCTCCTTTTAGAAAACAAAGCTGCATGACGCATGATGGATTCTGGTAGTAGTTCAGCAAGAGCTAACAGGTTCAGTAAAGACCAATGATACCTGTTTTATGACAGCATCCACAAAAAAGGTAATTTCGTTTAGAGACTACATACGTTCTCTACAACTTGGTGCTGTTTCTTCTTCAGCATAAAGTTAAAAGCTGTAGGTCTTGACAAACTCCAACACAGATAGTTAAGAATTCAGACAACTGTCAAATTGTTCCACTATTTTGTTTTAAGATGCTAAGAGCAGTGTCACTGGCTCATGGGGACTTCTGGGCTTTCTTCAGGTCAGGCAAGAACGCAATATTTATAACTTTTTTTTTTAACCTACAAGAATTAATCTTTCCTTACATCCCAAAAGGTCTACGCAGCAACAGACTTGGCATGAGAGTTAAGAACTGGGTAGGAAAATACAACAGCAACAGTAAAAAAGATGAATGAAACATCATCACAGAATAGATTCTAAGGGATTAGAAGAGACCTTGAAAGATCACCTAGTCCAATCCCACTGCCAGAGCATGATCACCTAGACCAAGTCGCACAGGAACATATCCAGGTGGGTTTTAAACATCTCCAGAGAAGGAGACTCCACAAATCCCCTGGGCAGCCTGCTCCAGTGCTCCGTCACACTTTGTGTGAAGAAGTTCCTCATGTCTTTACAGTTCTCCAGAATGCCAGCCAAGTAAAGGAAGAAAACCCCAGAGTCCCTCTTATCTTTGAGTCCCTTCTAGAACAGCCAACAATCCTCTTGATATCCCAAAAGTTCTGTCAGGACAGGGTTGTTCCCTGTGACAGTTATTTTCCCCAGCAGGTAGATGAGAAGAACTGTGCCTCTACCGAGAAGCAGTACAAGGGAAATTTTGATCAGAAACCAGTGGCCGAGTGTACTTCAGAATCTTTCTGTGTGGTTTTGAAAACAGCTGCTACTTTCTTTTCTGCTCTGAAGAATAATTACTCACCTACTCTTTCAAATTATCCTGGTTCTAAATATGCATTTTTCTGCCCTGATCATCTTAAAACAATTACATTTATGGAGGAACTTCTTAACCTCTCTCTCAAATAGAGCAGAGAAAAAGTCACAGAAAAGACATTGATACCAGACTAATTTGTAAACCTTCAAAATGAAATTTCAAGATTCACAAGGAAGCTCTTTGGATGGGAGAACAGCTCTGCAGATAGGTCTCAACTCAGGAGAGACCCCATGCTCATCTGCAGAAATGAAGAACTATTCAGTCATGTTTGAAACCATACCTGGAAACCGAAAAGTTTATTTAAGACATGGGAAAAAGTTTCTAATCAGCTTCATTGTGACAATGAATTAGCTTTGTAAATGCAGAACTCATTTGCTAGTTATACTGCCCCAATATGGGACTGTTCACTGACAACCAGCTAAAGACAAAGTAGCAGTGACTACTGTGTGGATGAACTCTGAAGAGCTTGCTATGACATGCTATATCTCGTGCCCACCACACTCTCCCAAACACCAGGCCCAGGTAATGCATTAGGAGATCTGAACCCCTGCAGCAGCATAACCTTCACTAAAGCTCTGGAAGCTGCTGCAAAAAGTTAATCCATCAAGTACTGGAATACTGCTAGTCACAGCATCCACATGAACTGCTCCTGAATCACTGCTGGAGAGAGGACACCAGAGAGAACTCTGTAGAACAGACAGTGGCTTTATTGCCCTTGACTAAAATGAAAGCTTCCGGACATAAAAAAAAAAAAAGATAAAGAAAAAATAAAAGACAAAGCAAGAAAAAGCTATAAAAGACCTTCTTCAACTGAGGACTATGCAGTGTATGTCACTAGGTTTAGGTGACAAAAACACTCAGGAGCAGCTGCAGAGCTGTGGGGGTGGGCTGTCTGCGGGTACTGATCATACTTAACTACTGGCTGTTTAACCCAGGTGTGATTCCATCTAAGGCCCCATGAGTTTCCTGCAAACCCTGACCACAACTTTTTCTATCACAGGGTTTTGTAGAGCCAGTACAAGTTTTAATGAACATTCATATTTAAGGAGCACCTTTCAGGAAAGGGAAGAGTACAGACTTACAGGTAGGAGAAAAATAAACCTATTTGGATAACCAAAAAACCAAGCACTCTGTGTCCACAGAGACACCTTACCTGCTTTAAGCCTTAGAACTCTCTGCGTAACACAACACGCACACAGAACTTGCTAGGCTTTTCATGCAATTAAAATGTTTCAGTATACTTTATCCAGTTTTATGTTTATTTATATGCAATTCCCCACTGACACACAACTATTAGGAACTCATGTATTACTCTATGCTAGAGGTTTGCCAACTCACCAAGACAAAACATGGAAACCCATTTAATGCAGTGTATTCTGACACAATTGAGACAAACCTCATAGAATCACAGAATGGTTTAGGTTGTAAGAGATCTCAAATATCATCTAGTTCCAACCCCTCTTAACAGACCAGGGTGCCCAGAGCCCCATGCAACATGGCCTTGGACACTTCGAGGGATGGAGCAGCCACAGCCTCCTTGGGCAGCCTGTTCCAGTGCCTCAATCCCTCACACAGAGGAATTTCTTCCTTACACCTAAGATAAATCTCCCTCCTTTTAACTTGAAACCATCCCCCTTGTCCTGATACCAGAGTCCCTCAATAACAAAATCCCTCTCCAGTTTTCCTGGAGTCCCTTCAGGAACTAGAAAGCTGCTATAAGGTGCCCCCCAGAGCCTTCTCTTCTCCAGGCTCAACAACCCAAATTCCCTCATCCTGTCTCCACAGCAGAGGGGCTCCAGCCCTCTGATCATCCTTGTGGCCTCCTCTGGACTCACTCCAACAGTTCCATGTCGTCCTTGTACTGGGGACTCCAGAACTGGACACAGGACTCCAGATGGGGTCTCACAAGAGCAGAGAAGAGAGGAAGAATCACCTCCCTTGACCCACTGGTGATGATGCTTTTGATCCAGCCCAGGACACCGTCGACCTTCTGGGCTGCCCTCACACATTGCTGGCTCATAACGAGCTTCTTGTCTACCAACACCCCAAAGTCCAGATCCTTGGTGCTGCTCTCAATCCATTCACCACCCAGCATGGATTGGTGCTTGGGATTGCCCCAACCCAGACGCAAGACCCTGCGCTTGGACTTGTTGAACCTCATGCAGTTTGCACAGGCCCAGAGTACCACTGGCAACAAGGGCCCACTACTGGCTCACGGGCAGCTCAGTGTCCATCAGGGCTCTGAGAAGTTTCTCCTCGGGGCTGCTGTCCGACAGCTCTCCCCCTGACCCGCACCAACGCCAGGGCTTTTCCCGCTTCTCCCGCCTTCTCATGCATCGTCCCCACGGCCCGGCCCCAGGCCGGGGCAGCCCTCAGCGGGTCTTACCGAGAGGCCCCTGCCCAGCGGCTCTCTCCGCGCGGCTCTTACCGAGCGGCCGCGCGACCGGGATCCGCTCCCGGCCCGGACATGGCAGCGGCGGCTCGCGCGCCTCGGCCCACAGACGGAAGCTCCGCGCCGGAAGTGACGTAACGGTCGCGGCGCCTCAGGGCCAGGCGGGGCCTGCGCGAGCCGGGAAAAGGCGGGCCAGAGTTGGCCTGTGTACTGGTGGCTTCGGGAGCGGGGCTGGGCGAGCCTGGACGCGGCTCCCCGGGTCCGGTCGCCGCCTGTGAGTGATGTGGGGCCGGTCTGTGTCTGTGGTTTTGTCCCAGTCCGCGGCCCCGCTGCTGCAAGAGGCCCTCAGCGCAGCCCGCTGGGTGTCAGCGGGACTGGGGATGTGGCGGTTCCAGCAGAGCTTTCATAGGATGGTTCCTCTTTGAAGATCTTTCCCCTTCTAACAGGGGGACTTGCTGACTCTTTAGTGTCACCTCCTCGGGGAGTCAGCACGACCATTAAAAACAATCAATCACAGAATCGTGGGTAATAATCTTCCAAGATAATTGAGTCCAACCATTCACCCAACACATGACTTTTAAATATCGTCAGGGACTCCACCACTGCCCTGGAAAACCCATTCAAATGCCCAATAATCTTTTCAGTAAAGAAATTGTTCCTAAAACTCAATTGAAACCTCTCTTGGTTTCGATTTGCATTTCGATTTGCCTCAATGCAAATCTTGTCCTCTTCCTCTTGTCCTTTAACTTGTCACTTGATTGAACAAACCCGTAACAACCTTACTAACGTTCTGTCGGGGAGTTGTCAAGAGTGAGAAGGTCTGCCCCATCCTTCTTTTCTCCAGGGTAACCCCCCACACTGATTTCCTCAGCTGCTCCTCAGAGCACTAGTGCTCTAGACCCCTCCCCAGATCCATTGCTCTTCTCTTGACATGCTACAGCCCCTCAGTGTCCAATCCAATACAGAATTCAAGCTGTGCCAGTGTGGTACTGAGGCATTTCCCTTGAGTGTAAATACAGAAAGATGAGAATGTGGGAGAAGTTACAAGGGCAAACACCTGTCGAACACACTTTATTTAGAAGAACTCTTGAGGATCCATTTTATTGCAAAGTAAAGCAGCGTTGCAGTAAAAGTGAGATTGATTCCAGGAACTCAAGCAGAAGCTCAGACTGGTTTTAGAAACTCTTGACTTAATTACACAATGTACCCTCCTGAGATGTCCTCGTGGCTTTTTCTTGACTTAACCTTTTCCTTAGATGCAAGTTTACTTTTGTTCTCTAAGCCCACGCTGGCCTGACAGTGGTTTTCTGAGGCATAAAGCATGTTATTTATCCGCAGTTAAGTGGCTTAAACTGTAAACTCTGTTGCAAGCTTTCCAGGAACCAGCAGAAGATGATCAAGTGTTTTCCAGATCTCTATGTAAAATCCCTTCCTATTTCCTCTAAGAGTTGCCAGGCTCCATCTGTTCAGTGAGTTCAGGAGTAGTGAAGCAGAACTCTGTTATCACATTGGGTGGAAAGGAGGGAAAACTCCACCCGCCTGACAGCTGCTAGAGCCTCTCAGACAGGATGTGCCATCCGGGGGTACAGAAATACAGAGGCAACAGGGCTTTTAAAGTACAGAACTTGCCCTCCTTGCTGTGTGCCAAGTGCAGAGTCAGTGCAATGCTTTGAATGTAGCTGAGGGATGTAGTCAGGGAATTATCTCCCTGATAGGAAGTGCCATTGGTGCATTGTGGGTGGCCATTGCTGGAGCAGAGTCCTAGACAGGAGGGAAATGCATTCATACTGTGATCGAGTTCTTCCCTCTGCATGGCACTGGCTCTGGACTACATGGTTGTCCCTGGCAGGTGGCCCAAGAAAAAGAAAGTGTCTCCTTTCTTATGGTCATTAGCACAAGTAATGTGCTAAGATCTTAGGAATTAAAATCAAAGGAAAAGCTAATAAGACACGTGTCATTGTGGGAGTCTGCTACAGACCACCCAATCAGGATAAAGAGATGGATAAAGTACTTTATAGACAGTTGAGTGAGGTCTACTGATCTCGACGCCTCGTTCTCTTGGGGGATTTCATATGTTCTTTCCAGACATATGCTGGAAATACAACACAGCAGTGAGGGAACAGTCCAAGAGGTTTCTCAACTGTGTGGGAGATAACTTCCTGACACAGGTGGTTAGGGAGCCAACAATAGGAGGTGCACTCCTTGACTTGCTACTTGTTAACAGAGAAGGTCTTGTTGGGGATGTAATGGTTGGAGGCTGTCTTGGACAAAGCAATTATAAAATATTACACTTCTCAATTCGTGGTGAAGCAAATAAGGGAGGCCAGAAGAACTACCACCTTGGACTTCCAGAGGGCAGACTTTGGTCTCTTTTGGAACATAATTAAGAGACTCTCTTGGGAGATAGTTTTGGAGGACATGGGAGCCCAGGAAGGCTGGGCGTACTTTAAAGAATTAATCATCGAGTCCAACCATCAACCCTAATCTACAAGTTCACTCCTAAACCAGATCCTCCAACACTACATCTAAGCATCTTTTAAATATATCTAGGGTTGGGGACTCAACCACCACCCTGGGCAGCCCATTCCAGTGCCTGATCACTCTCTCTGGGAAGAATTTTTTCCTGATGTCTCATCTAAACCTATCCTGTTGGAGCTTGAAGCCATTCACTCTGGTTCTGTTGCTAATTACCTGTGAGAAGAGACCAGCACCAACATCTCTACAATGTCCTTTGAGATAGTTGTAGAGAGCGATGAGGTCTCCCCTTAGCCTCCTCTTCCACAAACTAAACAGCCCCAACTCTCTCAATCTCTCCTCTCTTTTCTTGTCCCCAGCTAGGCTCTCACACACAGTTTAGGGAACCAAAATCTGTTGTGAAAACCGTTCCCTGCCCAGTTTCCTGTGCCAGGTTGAGCAATTTTGTCAAAAAAGGAACCTCAAGCATCTTGTGATTGGTAACAGAATTCAGCACCTCTGTTGAAAAGCACTTTGTCCCAGGTCACAATTGACTGCAGCCAGTCTTGAATGAGGAGTCGTCAATCTTGTCAGAGCACGTGAGTTACCTCTCTGTTGAGTGTTCTCTTTCACTGACTCATTCAAAAGTGGCCAAGTCTTAGTACTTCACTTCAATTATCCAGTACTTCACTTGAGGTAAGACATCAAGTAATAGTTGGCTTCTTTAGATCTTTAAAACTTCTTCACTATGAGGGTGCTGAGGCCTTTGAACAGGCTACCCCTACCCAGGGAGTTTGTGGCTGCTCCATCCCTGGAAGTGTTCAAGGCCTGTTTGGATGGGGCTCTGGGCACCCCAGTCTCCTGAGAGGTGTCACTGCCCATAATAGGGGGTTGGGACTGAGTGAGCTCTGAGGTCCTTTCCAGCCTAAACCATTCTATGATTCATTTCTTTGTAGCCAAAATAGAAAGGCTGGGGGAAGGAAGAGTGTGCAGCTGCTTGCTACAACCCCAGTTTAAATAAATAAAAGCAAAAGTGCTGGCATGTTTTAAGCTTTTTTTTTCTTCCTAGCACAATGCTAATGCAGATAATAATATTCTGTTGTTCTGGAGTCTCAGGCAAAGGACACATGACGGTGCTACCTGGGCTAACACATGGATAATTTCAGTGCGCTCAGCTTCTAGCTGCTCGCTGCAGAAACTCAGCGACACTTTATTTCACGTAGAAGCACGTCTGAGCTGTTCTCAGTGCCCATGAGAACATCAGCCTGGGCAGAAGGTGCTTTTGTGCCAGATGACTAGAGGTTCCAGTTCTAACAGTTGCACATGGGTGAGAGAAAGGAGTGTCCATTCTTCTATCTAATGGGAAAAAGGAAATGCAACATCCTGGTCCTCTGTAGTGTCCCACAGTGCCTCTTTCTGAGTAAAGATTCACACATCTCAGCATGAATCAAAACAGGGCTGACCTAGATCCCAATGGCATCCTCTTGGTGAATGGTGCCCTCAATCACTGTGTCTGTGGTTTGCCTGGAGCACTTGCGACTCCCTTTCATGCTTTTAAGGTTTTCTGAAAGGTGCTTCTGGAACTTTTTGGTGAGGAAGCAGTAGATGATAGGATCCAGCACACAGTTTGTACTTAAGAGGCATAAAGTCACCTGGTGAGCGTCATTGAGCTGTTGCCGCAACTTACAGTCTTCCTTCTTCCACTGCTCCAGAACAGTCAGGGTCCAGGGCAGGTTCACTATGTGATGAGGTACAAAGCTTATGATGAACACAGCCAACACTGTGCAAACCATCCAGAGCGCCCTTTGCTTCACATGAGTGCTCTTTCTTGGCTGTGCTGATTTGGAGAACAGAGTCCTGATAATGATGATATTCCAGCCTAGTATAAGCAAGAAAATTACGTAGAAGAGGATGCAGATGATTACATGAATGGTGAGAACAGCTGAAACACCACTAGAAGTGTCATAGCGCTCAAAGCACCGTGTGAAATTCTTCAAGTTGATCTCCTCCTGGTTAGTATTATTGTCAAAAAGGTAATACAAAGAGCTGCCTGCTATTATGATCCAGATAGCTGCTGATAAGTAGATACCCCTCCTCTGGGTGGTAAGCTGAGCAGCTTTAATGGGATTAGTCACAGCTTGGTAACGGTTGTAGGTGATGACCATCAGAAAGGCAACGGAAGTGTAGGTGTTAACAAAAAATAAACAGCCAGCCACATTACAGAGGAACTCAGGCATGATCCAGTCTCCATGGTGGTGATAGTAAACAATCCACATTGGCATTGTAACCAAGAAAAGCAGGTCAGCTACCGTCAGGTTCACCATGAATATCTTAATTTCATTGAGTTTCTTGGTGGGGTAAATACGGCTGAAAATCCAGAGCACATAGCAGTTGGCCACAAAGCCCAGAATGAAAATGATGCTGTAGAAAACAGTGAAGAGGTTGTAGCGAAACTCAGAGTCTATGTGGCATGAAATGAAGGACTCAGCAGTACTGCCAGCACCACCTTTAGTCTTCATAGACATCGTGGTGCTGCGTGGGCACATCCAAAGGAGAATTTCCTGCTGTAGCTTTTCTTCTTACCTAAACATGTAAAACATAAAAGAAGCAGATTGGTATGGTGCCAAACCCTCCTTTCATCTTCAGCTGTCTGTGACCATGGCAGTTCTGTTCCAGGTCCTGGCTCCAGCCACAGACACCAGCACTGTCCCTTTAGTCCTGTCTTTGATGCCATTTCTCCACCATACAAACCTTTATGTCACCACACAACCCTGTTTGCTGCAGTGCGGTTCTCAGATCACTAAGCTCTGATCCCAGAAGACTTTTCTGCTTGAAGGTTACTCTGCTCCATCTCAAGCTTTTCAATCTTTCACTATAAACAAAGAGGATTTTTTTCTGTCTCTTTTTTCCCCCTGTGGTTTCTGATGCTTTCTAACTTACCTACACTTATCTTTGCTAGAAATTCCAGAAGTGAAACAGGATCTAGTAAAAGACCTAGTAAAAGATAGCTCACATTTCCAGAGTCACACTCGACTTGTGCCCTAACATTTTCCTGCTTACTTGTGTATATATTGAGTTTTTCTTGGTTACAGGCACAGCAGGGTCTCATACTCACTCCATAGGCTACTGGACCTCTCAATCTTTTTTGCTTGATGAATGATGTCAAAGTTGGTGCCCAATGCTAAAGGATTATGTTTTGTGGCACAGTTTTTATTTTAACTCCAGTTTCTCTCTCTTAAAATCCTGGCTGTTGTCTATTGTGCCATCATTTTCAATTCAAGTTGTCATCAAACCAGGCTGGATCCCATATTTTTCCCCTGTGCCATTGCTGCCTCAGAATGCAAGTGGCAGCAGCAGCAGTTCTGTAATTCCCTCGGTTGAGGAGGAGGCTGCTGACAAACACAGTACCGGCAGAGACGTCTCCACTTTTACAAACGACCAGTCCCCACCTCAGGTAGTATTTCTTCAAATCTTGCCTACAGTTTGGCCGTGTGAGATCCCTGCGTCATCAGTACTGCTGGTGTCTCAGATCTACATGGATTCGGTCTGACCCACTGCATACTTTAACCTGCTGGTTTCACCACCCCGAGGACACACTCGCCTGTTCCTCCAGCACCAACTCACTGTCTGACATTGGGCAGCATTCACAGACCACTGAGAGTCCTGCAGGGCTTCTTGGTTTTCTCTCTCTCTTCCTTCATGAGAAGATCACTGACTAATGCAGGTAGGGAAGCCAAAGAGCCACTAGCAAGGATGTGAGGTTGCTCGCTGATGGCAACCTTGCTGGTTTTTAAACCACATTTGCAGAACATGCTTGCTCTTCCTTTGAGAGTGAGTAAACTACCACCAGTCACAAAGCCTAAACTTCTTGTGCAAGTTATGATGGGATTGCTGGGTGTTGCCCCCAGCTACGTGTTCTCCTCAGCCCTGCTTGGCCCACAGACTACAGCATTTTCCCCCAAAGACTGCTCCCTTCTGAGAAGACATCCTCCTCCTGCCTCAGAACTTCCTGGATCTTCGCTGGCAGAAAACAATCACATGAACCCCATCCCACCCTCTCTGGACTGAGCCTCTCTTTATGCCCACATGCTACTGGTTCCTCATTTACACATCTGTGTGTCTGCAATTGTCTTCTGCAAATGGGGAAGTCAGCTCTAGCTCAGGAAAGCTATGCACTCCTTTCATACTTCTTCCCAGTCATTAGGAGAGGAAAGCAAGGGTCACTGTGCCAAGCCTGTCCCTCCTCCCAGGTCCCCTAAGGACAATTACAGACAGAAACAACTCCTCCGGTGATGGGCAGCACTGGGGGTTGAATGTCTTTAAACTCAATCATTAAGTTGTGTTTAATGTGAATTTGTAAGTAGCTGTGGGCCAGGTGTGTCTTTCCTCTTTCACCTTGAGCTCTGTGTCATCCTGCTGAGAACCCATCGAACTCTCAAGGATAGTATTTGATTCAGATGGTGGTAGCCAGGATGTTAGGACAGTCAGGGCTCTGATGCTTCAGGGTCTGGTCACAGAGGTCTGGCACATCCCTGAGGAGAAACACATCGCTCCCTGCTGCCCTGCAGAGAGGTCCCAGGGCAGGCAGGGTCCCATAGTGTGTTCCCTGTTCTACCTTTCATACATGCAGTGCTCAAGCCAAGTCACCTCATGGATCTGCTTCCACATCTTCATCTACATATGAAAAGTGGTAATTGTCACAACACAGCCTTAAATAAATGTCCATGTCCAAGCTCTGCCAGCCACTGAGGGATTATCTCTGGTGAGGACATTCACCAACTGGAAGGGTTTGCACCTCCCTGCTCAGGAGGGTACCTCGCAGATGTAAACGTTCAGGCATGGGGCTGTACAAGGGCATGGCAGCCTCAGGCTTCTCCCTGGAGCTCGGGTGAACCTTGCTGGTGAGGTCTCCAGACCTGCCCATCAGCTGCCAGGCTTAGCAGATGAGGTGGAGGGGTAAGTGAACCTACACGTCCCCCTCCACTGCAAAGCCCTGCACAGAAAGTGGGTTTGAGCTAAGAGGCTGTGCTATGACAGCAGAAATGAATGCCAGGACACGCTCTATGTTGTTAAATCTGGTACAAGTGCCCAGTAAAGGTGGTATGTGGGATGGGGCAGTGCCGTCTCTTGGCCTCAGCAGCTCTTAGCATCTCATCTGTCTTTGCATTAGTCACCTGCCAATGCCAGGGTCCTTCAGGGAATCACAAGAGAGTCAGTTTTTCCCTCTCCCTTGTCCTGCCAGATTTTCTGTAAAATACAACTAGAAGAGAGCATGGCACCATTCCCCTCTAAATGGACTCAGTACCTGCTTTCCTCTTCAGCCTGTGGAGCTCAGGCTGACATTGAGATGTAAGTCTAAGCTCTTGACTCTGGAGTTCCATATAGGGGATCTCACCCAGCTCTCCTTTGAAGCTTATAGAGCATATGGAGCTTGCACGACAAGTGTCAGTGTTTGCCGTGTCTGCACAAAGAGGAACAGGTGCACTTTGGCCAGGGTGTGAGCTGGTGAGTGTGAGTCCTGTCCCTTGCTGCCACAGGCTACTCTGTATCACCAAATCCTCTGGCAATCTAGCCCAAGTCACAACCTTGTACAACAGTACCCAGCGAACAATCCCAAGCAGTTTGTCATGAGCCCCACTGTATGCAGAACTAGAGATGGAAGTAACTGCCTGCACAGCAGAGCATGGCCAGGGTGACAGCAGGCTCTGCTCTCAGTCTGCACCCTCTTACATGGGCCATGCTCTTCCAGTGAGGATTTACCGGCTCATGGCTGCAAGGTCCAAAGACCACCCTAACACAAGCTCTGCCATCAACCCAACCAAGTACATTCCTAGAGGAATAATACTCATAAAGTGTATTCTCTGCTTACCACCTTCAAAGGGATTCAGTGCAAAAGGTCCATCTTCAGCTTCAGTAGAGCAGTGAAGGATGCTCAGTCTTCCAGGTGTTATTTAGTTTGACCAGGGGCTGGAAGATCTCCACACAGGCAGCTCTCAAGAACAGGACACCAGAGTGGGAGCAATTGCAGCATGACTGCAGAGTCACTAGAGAAGCGGAAATTTGTGACATCAGCACAAAGGAAATGAGAAACAAAATAAGCTGTAGAGGAAAGTCAATTAACCACAGAGAAGATCTGGAAAGTCCTTAAAGTTATTTCCTCAAAGTATCTCTGCTTGTATCTGATCCTGAAAGAGGACAAATTTGGTATTTTCCTCTGAGGACACCATAGGAATCCACTCCATGTCCCTGGTGTTAGAATTTGAGCTTTCTTCTTCCAAACAAACGAGTGGCAGAAGCCAGAAGAGCTTTCATTTATTAACTTCAAGAAGAGGATAAGCCAAGAAACTCATACATCCTGTAGACAGAGCCATTCCCTAGCAGAATCTCCTTCACACATCTGTTTGGCCTAAACAGACCCAGGAATCCAGCTTCATTCCAAGTTTGCTTCAGTAGACAACTGAAAAACCCACACCTGGCCCATCCACTTCCACATCACGACCCCAAATAAAGTTGGGGACAGCCTGATGCCCACTCATCACAGTGACACTTTGGTGCTCACGGAAACACTGGTGCTGAGCAGAGCTATGTGTGTGCTCCAAGCCAAGCTATAGCTCTCTTGCTCATAGGTGACCTGCTCTCCATGCTGCAAAGTCCATCACCAGCACAAAAAGGGGCTAAGCCTGCAGCAAGGCTGCTTAGGGACAACCTGGGTGTCCTGGTTTGGGTTAGAACAGAATTCTGTTCAGTGATTTGACTTTTCAGCTCAGCCTCTTCCAAGTGACAGCACTTTCTGCAGTTAATGGTGTGTTTGTGCAGCCAGTGTCTGCTTCTACAAGAGACAGCACCTGATGGTCTACCAAGGACTAGGATGCAGAAAGGCTCTTGCTTATACTCATTCCTGTGGAGGCCAAACTCACTTCTAAATCTTGTGTGACAAGTTGGGATGCTGCAAGTGAGAAGCCAAAACTGCAGGGAGCATTGGACAGGACGGGTGGCCCTGACCAAGAGTATTCCGTCCCACAGTGTTGTTCTTTTCATTAAAGAAGTCTTCATTTTCTTATCTAACCCATAAATCTCTCCCTTACGCCCTTTCTCTTCCCTGCTAGGGAGACAGATGTGTTTACAGAGCGTATCTGTCATCCGTGTGGTGGACAGCCCAGCCCTGGTTCTTGACAGTGAAGCCAAGCAGAAGAGGTCGTTTCCCACTGGGGCTCCCCTGGCAAGGCTGGCTTCTGCCTCTTCTCATTAAATGCCATCAGATGCAAAGAGCCTTGGTAGGTCCTAACCACATCCTTGCAGTGAGGAGCATCAGGACCCCTGTGTTGAGATGTCCTGTCTTGGAAGAGCCAGGGACAGCCTGACAGTTGTGTTCCCTAAGCCACACAAATTGAAGGCACAAGCCTCTTCCCTGAGAGCCAAAAGCTGGCACAGCCCTTCAAGCCCTGCTGTTGGACTGCTGAGCCCTGGCTCTGAGATGGGCAACAACAACCTCCTCATCAGCCAGGGAGGTGGGGCACTGACAGACATGGCAATGTGGACAACAGCAGCACTGCTCAGCCAAGATACTGATCTTTGCCTTGCCTGGCCTCAGGCGTCTTGAGGCGATGGGCTGCACAGCAGCAGGGCAGAACCTCCGTGATCTGAGGGGAACCCCACAGCAACCTGCCCTGCCTTGGCCCCTGGGGCTGGCTGTGCGGGGCAGCAGATCAGGAACAGCCAGGCTCTGTATCTGCCAGCCCACATCAGGGTGAGCCGAAGGGTGAGATGGGGCTCCTGCAGTGATGCTTCAGGTCTATGCTGGGATGGATACTGCAGAAGAGACTCTTTCCATCCTCACCTTCCATCCTCTCTCCTTCCCAATCAGTCACTGTTAAGATGGACCAAGGAACCTGACCCTTCATGAACTGGGCAGAGCCTCGGTGATGCCCACAAGATTGCTTCTGGGAGCTTAAATTGAAAACAAACTGAAAACACACTGGTGGGGTTGGCTGGCAGCCAGCCCTGGCATTGGGAAGAGCAGTCAGTGAGGATGTCTGCTCACGGAGGGAAGGGGAGTACTTACAGAGGGTGTAACAACAGCCAGACAAAAGTTGTCTCTCCACTGCCAAGTTCTTAGAGGAAATGAAAGCCCAGGAGAGGCTCAGGACTGGGGAGGAGCTCTCATCAGAAGTCTTCATCCTTCCTTTGCTCAGCCCTGCACTGGCTGTGCTACTGACGGGGCACACGCACACCACCCAATTTCAGTGGAAAAGATCTTTCACAAAACCCAGAGAATGAAATCAAACCGCACCAAGTTCAACAGTGAAAGACACAACAGACCTGGTGGGTGGAGGCTCTAGCTTTGCTTTTTGATTCCTGAATCACGCTGGGGTCAGAACAGCTCCAGGTGCCTCAAGCTGGGACCTGACCATATCTGTGCTGGAAAATGAAAGAAAAACTCTTGACTCTGTATTTGCTTTTCCCAAGCAAAATTTGCAGTCTGATAAAAAAATAAGCAAGCTTATTTCACCGTAACTGGTTCCATTCACCGCTGTTAAGTAGCAGTAATGGTACTGTAGGGTGTGGTATCAGCACTGGATTTTGGAGCAGCTCTTCCAAATGGGTGAACCTTGGGGATAACTTCATTCGAACAAAGCAGCTGGTAGGCAGCAAGTGTTCCCCTTGGGTCTGGCACCCTATTGGCATCCTCACGGCAAGTGCACGATTGTGAAAGACACCTACTGGTCTGTTTCGGGGCTGTGTCCTTGGGGCCATTTCCTGGTGACTATCAGGAACTTTCCCACTTTCAGTGACCACATACAAATTTTACATCTATCAGAAACCATTTTGGTTTAGACAACGTAGTTTTACAGCAAATATCCAGAGGTATCTTCTCAAGAGCAAATCCACACTACTTCCATGGAGAGGAGCCTACATGCAGTGCAGAGAAATCACAGAATCACAGAATCATTCAGGTTGGAAAAGACCCCTGCGATTGTACTGTCCAACCATCAACCCCACACAACAAGTTCACCCCTACACCAGATCCCCCAACACCATATCTAAGCATCTTTTAAACTCATCTAGGGATGGAGACTCAACTACCACCCTGGGCAGCCCATTCCAGTGCCTGATCACTCTCTTCAGGAAGAATTTTTTCCTGATGTCTAGTCTAAACCTCCCCTGTTGGAGCTTGATGCCCTTCCCTCTGGTTCTGTCACTAATTACCTGTGAGAAGAGCCCAGCACCAACACCTCTGCAGTGTCCTTTGAGATAGTTGTAGAGAGTGATGAGGTCTCCCCTTAGCCTCCTCTTCCTCAAAATAAACAGCCCCAACTCTCTCAATCTCTCCTTATAGATTTATATCCCAGGCCCTTCACCAGCTTCATTGCCCTCCTCTGTACTCGCCCCAGCACCTCAATATTACCCTTGTACTGAGGTGCCCAAAACTGGACCCAGTATTCAAGGTGCAGCCTCACCAGTGCTGAGCGCAGGGGGACAATCACCTCCGCACTCCTGCTACTCCTGCAGCACCTCAGCCAACCTGTCCAGTGACAAGATGAAAATACCAACACAGACCTTGTGAAATCACCGGCCACTGCCACCAGGTTTCGAGCTGCATGGTACAGGCAGGGACCAGGACAACACAAGATGAGCAGATCCTTGCTGGTCCCAGTCACCCTGCTGCATTCTGCAGCGCCAGACAGGTCTTTGAAAGAACACGGTGTTCCTTTCAAGCCAGAGTGGCTGATGATCCGACCCTCAGCTTTCCTGTGAGTTTCCACTACTTGTCTCACACCCTCTGGACAATTTCCTTTTGCTTGTTGCAGGAAAGAAACACTAAATGAAGTCCGTAGCTATCCCCTGCGAGCGTTTCAGAGCCCAGCACAACATGTCCCCACCTTATTACCAGTTCTGCAGGAATGTGCCCTGGAGCTTGGGTTGCTTGAAAGGGAAGTAAGTCCACTCCAGTAATCCAGAGCCCCTTCTGGGGCTGTGAGCAGCAGCAGTTCCCAGCAGCCGCTGGAGCGCTGTGAAGGCAGAGAACATGAGCTTCTGCTGCTCATGGGGCTGCCACTGGAATAACCCAGCCTGGCAGGACACGTCGTTGCTGGGAGCCAGGCTGGCAGTGGGTGAAGCAGGGAGAAGGTCAGCCTGCTGCCGGGTCTGGCAAGCGGAACCCAGGTCCACCTTGTCAGAGGGGTCAATGCCATGGACCACCAAATCAGGATTGGTGTGCTGCAGCTCCCGGCTGTGGAGCTCTGCCACAGGGGACACCACATTTTCACTGAGCTGCCCATGGGGCTCTCTGCTCCCACTGCTCCAGGCCATGCTACTTAACCCTGATATCAGCTGCCCAGCAACTTGTCCTGAGTAGGCTCTGCCCTGTGCACTGTCCAGTGTGAGGAAGGACCTGGGCTCCTTGAGAGGCTCCAAGCATTGCCTCCTCTTTCTCACAGAGGAAGGTCTACGGCTCTTCACCTTGTGTTGCAGTGTCCAAGCAAAGCCAGCATTGTTCTTGCCACCCAGGGTGAGATGGGAGCCAGACAAGAGTAGTTCCCATCCCTACAGCCCCAGTGGCAGTGCAAGCCTGACTCATGCTGGCACAGCACACTTCATCCCTGACTGGAGCATGGGGAGAGAGAATCCATCCTCCCAGCACACAGAGAGGACTGAGATGACTCTGGATCCCCTAGAGCTGTCTGAGATGTCACAGTTCAGAGACTGGGGGAACAAACAGCCAGCCCATGTCCTGAGACACTCAGACACAGAAGGAGTCTGTGAAGCTCAGAGAGAAGAGGTCAGTGTCCTGGGAGAGCAAGCAGAATGGAAGGAAACTCTTACCTCTAAACCATGGAGCACCTGGCACAGCAGATCCCGGCACAGCAGATCCCAGCACAGCAGCTCTCAGCGGAGCCACTAGCAGTGTGGAGCCGTCAGCTCGACAGCGACTGCGCTTGCAGGTGGGTGACTCACTTCCCTCTTGGACATGGCCCAGACGTGCCCCAGCTGCACCCAGGAGCTTGACATGCAGCCCAGTGGCCTTCCTTGAGCAAGAGGTTGTAGGGAAACCGCGGTGGCAATTGTCACACTGGGGTGCCAGTTAGTCCTTGCAGCTTTGAGAAGGTCCCAGGACAGTTCCAGGGTCGCAGGGGTGATCCTGGCTTGGCAAAGGGGTCCAGAACCCTCAGCAGACCCATCCTCTGGGCTTCTCATTTCCTTCCAGAGACTGTGAGCAGGAGCCAGCAGAGTGGCAAGACCTTGTTCAAACAACTTCCTGTTTGAGGTGGAGACTCACTGAAGCCAGGCAAAGCATCAGGATGAGACCCTTTTGCTGTGTGAGTCCCCACATGGGGAAACATTGCTCAGAAAAATACTCCAGGCTGTGACAGCTGCTCGCCTTGCCCTCTCTGTAGCTTTGTCACAGAATCAGAGAATTGGTGGAGTTGGAAGGGACCTCCACAGATCACCTAGTCCAACCCCCATGCCAAAGCAGGACTGCCCAGAGCAAACTACGCAGGGCGGCATCCAGGTGGCTGTCAAATGTCTCCAGAGCAGGACACTCCACAAACTCTCTGGGCAGCCTGGGCTCTGGTACCCTCACTGTGAAGATACTTTTCCTTACATTCAGATGGAACCTCCTGTGTTCCCGCCTGTGCCCGCTGCCCCTTCTCCTGTCACTGGGCACCACTGAAGTAGTCTGGCTCAATCCTCCCTACACCCACCCTGCAAACATTCATGGAGTCTCTCGGTCTTCTCTTCAGACTACACCCAGCTTTCTCAACCTTTCCTCGTGAGAGAGAAGTTACAGTCTCCCAGTCATCTTTGTTGCACTCCACTGGGCTCTCTCCAGCAGCTCCCTGTCTCTCTGGAACTGGGGAGCCCAGACCTGGACACAGTGCTCCTGATGTGGCCTCACCAGAGCAGAGCAGAGGGGAACGATGACTTTTCTAGACCTTCTGGCCGCACAGTTCTTAGTGTGGCCCAGAGTACCACTGGCCTTCTTGGCAACAAGGGCCCACTCCTGGCTCTCAGGCAGCTCAGTATCCACCAACAGGTCTACCCCTAACCTATACCCATGCATTGGGTTGTTCCTCCTCAGATCCTACTTCTTGTTAAGTTCCTCTTCACCCAACCCTCCCGCCTGTCTGGGTCACACCGGGAGGCAGCACAGCCCTCTGATGTGTCAGCCACTCTTCTCAGCTTTGCATGGTCAGCAAAGCTTCTGGGGATACACTGTCACCTTGTCCAGACTGTTAATGAATATGTTGAACAAGCCTGGACCCTGTACTGACCCCTGGGGAACATCCTGCTTGGTACTTGTGCTCCTTCAGGCTGGGAAGAAAGGGCAGATATGAGGGACCCACTGGTCCTTACTGCTGCAGTCCTAGGGCTGTGGCATTGCTCTCCTCAGGTTTCACATGGGATTTCCCCAGATACATAGTGGGCTCTGGCATCATTTAGGTCATGGGTGTAATAACATCTGCCTGAGTCACTCGTGTTCTAATGAGATCACACGTGGTTTTTCTGCTCCCCTTATTCTTTATGGGCTGTTGAACAAGGAAATGTTGGGTTTCCTTTCCTGTCCAGAAACAGCACTGGTTTCTGCAAGAAGAAAGTGTGAGGTCTCTGAGACAGCCCTGAGGGGCCAGACAGTCACAACTGGTTAGTGCACAGAAGCATGTCGAGAGCACAAGGGAGCAGGCACGGCCTGAATGATCATCAGAAGGAGCTGGCTGTTTACACTTCCTGTAGTTCTCCATCTCAAAACCTACCAGACACCCAACTGGTGCACAGAGCTGCAGCAAATGTCCTGATTTCCCAATCAAGCAGCAAAGCTCACTGGTCTTTCTCAACAGAACATGTGGCCAGCACCCTCCTGTGAGGGAGGACTGTAGCCAGCAGAGTGAGGATGCTTAATATCCCCTCTGCTTGGGACTGGTGGAGAATCTCAGAAGAGATGTGGAGAACTGGAGAGGCACTGGCAAAGAACTGCCACTCTGCTCTGAGCCCTGGGGCATGTCCTGTGGAGGGAGCTGGGCTGGGCCAGTCTGGAGGCTGAAGGATGATCTGGTCACTACCCACAGCTGCTGGAAGCTGCAAAGAGGATGGAACTAAACTATTCTTAGTGAGTGGTGACAATGGGCAGCAGATCTCTCTAGGTGGTCTCTCCTATCCCTCAGGCATGTCCACCACATGTCCACCACTCAGCTTGGTGTCCTTGGCAGACTTGCTGAGCATCCACTCGATCCCACAGTCCCATCTCTTCTGCTCTCAGCAGCACAGTGAGCATGGAGCACATTTGCAGTAGATCTCGGATGTATCTGACTCACTACTGAAGCTCAGCAGCCTCTCTGTCACACCAGCCTGAGGCTCGGGATTCCCAGGGCAAGAATGAACATGGATATTTGGACTACTTTGGGACAACTGGGTCTTTCCTTTGCAGCTGAGTCTTTCCTCTGCCCTCAGCCTATTCAGTGTCATTAAAGTGGAGTCTCCTGAATTACTGGCCTCCCTGGTCCCCTGCCTCATTTAGCTTACCTCTGTGGGACAGTCAGTTGTCCTGCAGCAGCAGCAAAGCCCAGGCATAGGTCCAGAGAGCCATCATCTGATTCTCATTTAAGCAAACTAGAACAGGACCTGAAAACAATTGATGAGGTCTATGTGTCACCCTCCTTCTCTGGTCTGGTCAATCACTTCCTTTTCAGGCACTGGCCAGCCACACTGGGGAAAAGGACTTGGAAGTGCTGGCTGACAAATTCAACATGAGTCAGCAACGTGCACTCACAGCCCGGAAGGTGACTGTGTCCTGGGCTGCATGAAGAGCAGTGTGGAAAGCAGGTAAAGGGAGGAGATCATTCATCTCCTGCTCCACAGTGGCACTAGGGAACAGGGTTTAGTGGGCAAGGTGGGGTTGGGTTGACAGTTTGACTTGATCTCTTCCAACCTTGATGATTCTATGATTCTAAGACTCCAGAGGGATCTTACAGCATCCTTCCAGTACCTAAAGGGGGATACAGAAAAGCTGGGAAAAGACTTTTTCAGGGGCTTCTGGCCAGAGGACAAAGGGTGATGGCTTTATGTTGAAAGGGAGGAGATTTAGGTTAGACACAAGTAAGAAATTCTTCCCAGCGAGGGTGCTGAGGCCCTGGAACAGGCTACCCAGGGAGGTTGTGGCTGCTCCATCCCTGGAAGTGTTCAAGGCCAGGTTGGATGAGGCTCTGGGCAACCTGGTCTGGTCAGAGGTGTCACTGCCCATGACAGGGGGTTGGCACTGGATGATCTTTAAGGTCCCTTCCAACCCAACCCATTCTATGATTCTGTGACCCCAGCCCAGAGGAGCAGCTCTCCCAAACATCTACCCATTTTGTGCACAACACGAAGCCAGGGCTTTGAGAGCTTCACCTTTAAAGAAGCAAAAGCATTTATTCCAGAAGCTGAAGGCAGGGAACCCCCAGAAGCAGATGCCCTGCCAGGAGTAGTTTTAGAGAACAAAAAGGAGGAGCTGTTGAGCCCAACAGGCACAGCTCCTCACCCTGCCAGGCTCAGACCTGCTGGGCTGGTGAACAAGGTGAGGGATGATGGTTCTTTTCTGCTTGTCACTTGCAGGGCTCAGCTCTCCAAGTAGAGCAGGCATTGCTCACACGGCAGCTTGCAAGTCAGACAGAAAGCCAAACCAGCCCATTTGCTCAGACACCACACCACAGTCGCCCAGCTCCTTCTGAGCGAAGCTTCTACATTAAGGCCAGCCTGTCAGTTTCTTTCCAGTTTCAGTTGTTTTAAGGAGGCAGAGAAAGTCTGGCAAAATAAACTCAACTGGGAGAGAGCACAAGCTCCTGATGCCTCCACTTCACACTACACTGGCTGTAGATAATCCCTCAGAACTAGTAATGCTCCTGGAATATAAATTGCACCCAGTGAAAGAGTTGTCCCTGCCCAAGAGGAAGGGGTGGACAGCTAACTGAGAGCAGATCATTGTGACTGCCAAACTCAGACCAATGTTGAGAAATGCTTATTTTTTACCCAAATCAGGTTTCATCTCTGGTTCATCACCCAGCCTGTCTGTAGCTGCTATAACCCCCTCTAGGCTTTATTAAACAGTTTTTCTCCCTGGTGATAACCAGCCAATGGTAAATGTCTGGGGATCTTCCATTCTCATCCCTAGGCTACACAGTGGCACTGGACAGGAAGGTCCTGCAGCCTGTGCTCTTTAACCCAGGAGTGAGTAAGTTTTCTCTCTTGTTATTTTCAGCCACAAGAAACTAACTTGCCAAGGCCCTTTCCCATCCCACCTCTGCTGAGGCAGGCAGCTTCCGGAGCAATCTCTGGACTCCCAGAGAGCAGCAAGGAGCAGGACCAGACTCCGGTAGAATCTCATTACGTATGTTCTGTGAGAACTAGACACACAGAGCACAAGTTGTTTCCACAGAAAACTAAAGCCAAGACCTAGGTTGCTACCTGCTACCTGTCCTCCTTATGAAAAAACCAATTTCCCTCTTCCCACTGATGTATTTTCTTGTCCTGCAGATCTAGGACAAATATTTGTCTATGGGGACCACTGACCAAAAAGAGCTCAAAGGAGGGAGGCTTAGAGTTCTCTCCCTGTACTACGTCTCCACCTCCTGAAATTAAACACCTTCACTGACTCCATCCTGCTGTGTTGGTCTGTGTAGCAGAAGCCAGGCAACAGCCCAGCCTGCAGCTGTGTGGGGGGGGCCCCTGTTGTGTTTTCACTTAATTCCAGCAGGTAATTCAGAACAGTTTGCTCTTATAAAGCCTGAATACAAGGATCAAAACTAACCTCCCAGATCCCCTCTGGTGAGGCGGGGGAATAGCTAACAAAAGATCAGGAGAGGTTCTTCTACCCCTCTACTCTGCACTAGTGAGACCACATCCAGAGTATTGCGTCCAGTTCTGGGCCCCTCAGTTCAAGGACACGGAGCTGCTGGAGGGTGTCCAGCGTAGAGCCACAAATGTGATGAAAGAAGTAGAACATCTCTCTTATGAGGAAAGGCTGAGGGAGCTGGGTCTCTTTAACTTGGAGGAGACTGAGGGGTGGCCTCATTAATGTCTATAAATATGTGAGGGGTGGGTGTCAGGAGGATGGAGCCAGGCTCTTCTCAATGTCATCTGGTGATAGGACAAGGGGCAACGGGTGGAACCTGGAACATAGGCAGTTCCATATAAATATCAGAAGGAACTTCTTCACAGTGAGGGTGGAGCATTGGAATACGCTGCGCAGGGGTGTTGTGGACATGTCTCTTTCTGTAGAGATGTTTAAAACCCGCCTGGATGTGTTCCTGTGCGACGTGGTCTAGGTGATCCTGCTGCGGGCAGGGGGATTGGACTAGATGATCTTTCAAGGTCCTTTCTGATCCCTAAAGATTCTATGATTGTCTGTCTTAGAACATCCAGAAAATAAAAATGCATTCATTACATTCATTACCTCTTCCTTCTTTGATTGTCTGGTTAGAGAACTAAAATTTTATTTATTTACTTAGCTCTGGGTACTTGGAGCTTTGTTTCAATAAAGTAATGACAATACAAAAGCCACAATGTAGCAAACACTTGATATTTTCTTTGCCTTTCGTACATTTTGAAACAGTTCTCTGATCCAGGAGATACTTTACGTACACTCAGGTACAAATTAGAGAGAAAGGAGAGACCAAGGACTGCAGGCAGCTACGCCACAAACCTGGGCTAGTCAGCAGCAGCTATACCTGCAGCAGGCTGAACTTGCTCTAGATACTCTGATACTCTGCAACAAGAGAACTGACAAGGCAAATGACTTCAGAAGATTTATTTTGGAAAATGACAGTGATTCTCAAGTCACTAACAATTGCCTTCAACAAAAACAAACAAAACCCAAAGAATACTGCTGGTTCTGCGCTGTTCAGGAACCAGCACTTAACCCTGTCTACACTCAGGCACAGCCCTACTGGAGAGGAATTGCACACTGCCAGAACAACAGTCAAAATTAACACGATCCCATTCTACATTGTGCACCCCAGCTATTTAAAATATCCCTTCACATTGATGTAAGACGCAAAGACAACCTATATTGCACAAACGAATAAGGGAAAAAGACAAAATAAAATGTAATTGATTGCTCAGTAAACAACATTAATTCTATGACTGGATTGCACTGATTACATTTGTGTACCTTTTCTTTGTCACGTTTTTAATGCAGTTCTTCTTGAAAATGGAGATGTCACACTGATTATTGCTGAACAAGATAGAACAAACTAAACCACATTGCTGGCAAGCAGCTACTCTCAAGAAGGCCTGAGGAAGAACGTTGCTGAAGAACAGCAATTCTTCAGTCCCAACACGCATTCCAAGCTTCTACTTTGTGGAATCAAAGAATTACAGAATGTTAAGGACTGAAAGGGACCTCGAAAGATCATCTAGTCCAATCCCTCTGCCACAGCAAACCGTACAGGAACACGTCTGGGGTGGGTTTTAAGCATCTCCA
Organism: Phoeniculus purpureus; assembly: GCA_028565055.1. Lineage (NCBI taxonomy): Eukaryota > Metazoa > Chordata > Aves > Bucerotiformes > Phoeniculidae > Phoeniculus > Phoeniculus purpureus. Next base: position 9,869,166 of record JAOXOE010000632.1, on the reverse strand, counting down.
GAGAAGGAGACTCCACAACACCCCTGGGCAGCCCATTCCAGTGCTTGGTCGCCCTCATCATGAAGAAGTTCCTTCTCATATTTATGTGGAACCTCCTATGTTCCAGCTTACACCCATTGCCCTTGTCCTATCATTATGTGAGATAATGATCCTCCTGATACTCACCCTTTCTGTATTTATAAATGTTAATGAGGTTACCCCTCAAGTCTCATTTTTTCCAGGCTCAAGAGACCCAGCTCCCTCAGCCTGTCCTCATAAGGGAGATGGTTCCACTCCATCATCTTTGCGGTCTGCGCTGGACTCTCTCCAGCAGTTCCGTGTCCTTTCTGAAGCGAGGAGCCCAGAACTGGACACAATACTCCAGATGTGGTCTCAGCAGAGCAGAGTAGAAGGGGAGGAGTTTCTGATCTACCCCAGGATGCCATTGGCCTTCTTGTCCACAAGGGCACATTGCTGGCTCCTGGTCATCCTGCTGTCCCTGAATCTTTCCAGTCCTCCTATTTTATGGGAAATGTCATCTCTGCCAGACAATTCTAGGAGAACTGAACTGCAAATTCCATTAAGTTGAACACCAAGACAGCAACTCTCAGCTACTGTGAGTCACCAACAGCCCAGAACAATTCTGCCAGCCTGAGAGACACTAAATTCAATGCAATATCCACCCTTGTATACCGCACTCCACAAAGCCCAGCACATCTGAAAGGATTCCCAAGGATGGAGACGTTAGTCTGCTTGAAAGATTTCCCTTACCAGGAAGGGCTTGGTTCAGGCCCTTGCTGATAATACAGCCCAAGGTGCCCACAGCAATTCAGCAGGGAGCACTCCCCATACAAACACTGTGTTTCTATCACAGATGTCCAAGCCTTTGCTCTACATCCAAACTTCTGGCTTGAGTGAGGTTCTGAAATGGGGGCCTAGAAGGTTTTCCTGCAGTCCATTTCTGTACTCCAGTCAACGTATCTCCAAAACATTAGTTCTCTGGGTATGGAAAAGAAGAGTAGGCTGCAGAAGGTTAATGTAAGTTTTCCAAAGATCACTCTCAATATTCTCTGTATTAAAAGGTGTGTTCCATCATGAATCAGAGCACAAACAGATACCTCAGAACACCAGGGATGAGCAATCAGTTCCTTCCAGTAATTAAAATTACACTGCTAAATCAAACAATATGCCAAGTGAAGAAATACTTTGTATTTCTGGTCTCATCAGACTGGTTGATTAACAGATCTGATTTATGCATTGTACTCTGCTTTCCTTCCTCAGCTTAGGCAAAGACATAAAGTAACTTACTTAAAAGGATGAAAAAAATAACAAGAATAATGAAGCAACTTGATTCAGATCCCTGAAAGTCTGTATTCAATAAGGTATCACATTTGGAAATAAAATTAAGGGAGTTTTGGTTTTTTAGGGATTTAGGTTAGGTTTTTTGTTTGTTTCTTTATAAGGAATCCATGCCTTCTAGAGGACTTCTAGAGGACAACCACAAAAAAACTCAGATACACTCACTAACAGCCTTAACAGTTTTCAACATACAAGCTTTGCTTGCTTTTAGGCCCTTATCTACAACAGCAAGCTTCAAGGAAGAAAAACAAAATCCAGCTCAGTTGTATCAGTGAGTCTCACACGATTTAGCTACTTATGGTAAAAAGACCAGGGATGCTTAGCCCTCAAGAGGGCTGGGGTAATTGCTGAATTAAACCTTATTGGAGATTATTATTATTCTCTACAACCCCCCAGGTACAGTGAATTATTCTTTATGATTATTTAATAAAATTACATCATCATAACTCTGTGTGTGTGTGTCATAACTGCAACTTCTTCCAGGCCAGATCCTTACACCTACCCGCCACCTCTTTCTTGTGCCCCATGCTTGCAAATCCTTCTGCATATGGTATTCCTTGTGACTGCTTCTCACCACTTTCTGACAGGAGAAAACATGCCAAACACAACTGGAAATTTTAATTCAATTCACACTGCTGTGCCAAATGTCTGTCAGGGACATGCTTCTGACACACAGAACAAGTTCTTGAGCTGTAGGCAATAAATTATTTGTTCAGGTGTCCTTCTACTAAGACATAAGCGTTCTTACTCAAAAGGGTTATTCTCATACATTTTTCTCACAAAGAAAATCAGAGAACAAGGTCTTGCTCTGCCAGGTATATTTATCTATACAGAAATAGAGAAGAATCTCACTTTGCCCTTCAGATATAATATGAAGTTTAGCAGACCCTAAAATCAAACAAATAGAACTCAAAACAAATCAAAAAAGGAAATAACAGCTTTTGTACACCAATTCCATTAAATATTCTTATAAGGTCAGAAACATGACTGCAGTGTAATAGTGGCACTTTAATACAGACCTCTGTCAGTAACAGAATATTCCGAGACAAGATGAAGAAGCTCCTGATTGTATCAATAGCCAAGTCTATTGTGGAAACACTCTGATTTTTAAAACAAGTGGACTCTAAAAAAACTCAAACCAGACTGCAATTACAGAATGGGAGCTCTTCCAAGCTCTTTCCATATACACATCTCTCCTAAGAAGTGTTTAACAGCTTCTCACATGACAAGACAATACTTAAATCATTATTTGTAAGTAATTAATAAATATTTTATTAAAGATATATCATAATATTTCTCTTAACACGACAGTGATACCTCTATTAAAAATGATGCTACGGGAACATTTAAGCAAACAGTAACAATAATTGACAAAATTTAAACCTGCGTACCTTGGCAAGTTTAAGTTTTATCAAACATGAAAGTACAGCTTTCTAATGGAATATAAAACATTTGCTTTTAATCTTGAACATTCCAAAGGTTTTTTTTCATTAAGTCAAAATTGTTTACCTTACATACTTCCTTGTACATAGAAAGCCTTTTTAGGCTACTAATTGGAAGTTCTATAGTCTTTTACCCAAGATTCTCTTTGCTTTCTAAAATACTAAGCTAATAACTCTACTGCAGAGCGGTACAAAACAACAAGATGTTTAAATACAAAACATGCACAAGGAAAATTGCCTGCAAAAAACCCACTACACACATTAACAACTCACAGAGTAAAGTTTTACAGATGCTGTCAAAGAACGATCTTCAAACCTTATCCACAGTATGCTCATTTCTGGTGGTTAATGCGGTCTCACGGAAAACAGACTTTACAGTATCGCATTTACTTTCATCTACCCTTCCTTATGGAACTAACACTCTCCTACAAACAAAGTTTCGTTTGTGTGCAGGTAAAACACAAACACTATTTCTCAACCATAAAGCCCTTTGGATGATTTTTAAAGTTCCTTTCAGTGCTAATCCTCCATTGTTTTATTCTGTTCACTGCCAACTGGAAAAAACTTGCCAAATGACACCCTCCCTGCCCCGACTCTACACCTTGCACATCTGGCACACTTAGCATTTCACCGAATGACAAGTTTTGAGATATTCCCTTTAAGTACTCATCGTAGAGCAATACCATCATACTTATCTGCCATCCCACAAGTAGGCTTCCTGATTCATTAAAAGCCTGTTTTCTTTCAGTTAATGCTCAGGTATCTTTGCTACTTTAGGAAAACAGCTGATGCCACAGACATTAAGATCCGATGAAGAATTCAAACAACTACATAGGAAATGGTTAGTTAGGTGCTCCTCTTAGCCATCACTTCCCATGCTGGTCAGAGGGTATGAATCATATTTTTATTATTATTATTTTCAGGGTCTCCGAAACTCCTCTAACTCTAAATCCAGATACGCTCAAGAGGTGAAACATGTCTTCTTTTCAGATGCCTCTGGTCTGCAGTGCTGCAGAATGCCACACAATTTACACTAAACCAGAATTTGAAGTTGCTTTTATGGCTGACACTCGTGAATTTATGAACTGGTGGATTAGATTTTCTCCATTGCAAACCTAGATAGGGTTTAAGGTGACAGGTTTGCCAGAGTCTAAATTTATCAGTTCCTTTGAATGTAAATCTGCATCAAAGAGGATGGAAATTAAGTACTCACTTGTCTGCAGCACCTTTGATCAGAAGCCAGCACACACTGAGCAAAAGCCAACACTGCCCAGCCACAAGCACACCCTCTAGCTGGAATGGGGAGAAAAGCGGAAAATGGGTCTGGGTTAGAGATAACACAGGAAAAGAAAGATCAAAGAGTACTTTTATTTTACGCACGTATGAAGATCTTTGCACTCAGACTGAGCAAGCAACCACTTTGTTTTAAACACCAATTATTCAACAGGACAGGGCACACACTATTGGTCCTATGTAAAACCAAGGCAAGCAAAAGCAAAGACTATGTCTTCATCACTGAAACTGATCCCCAGATATAAAAAAAGGCAGAAGGGGAAGAACACGCTAAAAACCATCCTGGCTTGTTCTCAAAGCTGACAGCCCACTGGTCAGAGAGCTGTGATTTCCTGGACAGTAAGCATCAAGGCACTCAGAACCCGGCTTTATACTTCAGGTGAACTCCTCTCTTCAGAATGAAAAAGTTAGAACACACCCTCAGACGAAGTGCTCTATACTGGAGCTCAGACAGCAGCATAAATCCTCGTACAGATTGCATGTGGAGACCGTGTAGAGAAATGCAATTGTAGCGTCAGAAGTCTTATGTTCTCTTTGTGCTATTCAAACACTAAGGTTTAGGATTTCTTGCTTTACAAAGGAAAACCCCAAAACTTTTACCCGAAAGGAAACTCCAACCCCTCAAATCTGTACATTCTTTAAATAATCTCCTCAATTTAATACCAGGTCTGTCTTCCAACTAGCAGGAGTCAGCCAGCAAATGTGAAGTATAGCCATGTCCTTCCTCTCACAAGCCAGTGTTCAGGCAGTGGCTCCATGCGACTCTTCATATAATCATAAGGGATCAGAAGGGACCTTGAAAGATCATCTGGTCCAATCCCCCTGCCACAGCAGGATCACCTAGACCAAGTCGCACAGGAACATATCCAGGAGAATTTTAAACATCTGTAGAGAAGGAGACTCCACAGCCCCTCTGGGCAGCCTGTTCCAATGCTCCGTTACCCTCACTGTGAACACGTTCCTTCTGAAATTTATATGGAACCTTCTATGTTCCAGCTTGCACCCGTTGCCCCTTGTCCTATCACCAGATGACACTGAGAAGAGCCTCACTCCATCCTCCTGACACCCACCCTTCACATATTTATAGACATTAATGAGGTCACCCCTCAGTCTGCTCTTCTGTAAGCCAAAGAGCCCCAGCTCCCTCAGCCTTTCCTCATAAGGGAGGTGCTCCGCTTCCTTCATCATCTTTGTTGCACTATGCTGGACTCCCTCCAGCAGCTCCACATCCCTCTTGAACTGAGGGGCCCAGAACTGGACTCTTCATCTCCTCTGATGTCTATGTCAGAACCTGTGAACCTGAACCCCTTTTACTATTTACCCTACTGCACAAGCCAAACAGATTTTCAAACACCTTTTCAGATGCAGTCAAACTGACTTTGGGGCTGCAATGTAAGATGCACTCTAGTGTCACTAAGGAAAAATTCTTTGCTGCCTTCCTCTACGCTGAAAAGATTCTGCCTCTGTTCTTACCATCCCACCAAGTGCAGGGGACTCCATGTAACACAAACAGTAACTGAGAGTCTGGATGCTCCCTCACTATCACTCACCTAGATGCAAACAGGAACAAAACAGCACTACTGGACCTCTGTATCTGATATTAGTTTGCTCCCATTTGTCTGTACCTGCAGCTCTTAGGCAGAAAGTAGCAAGACAATGTTCTTGAAAGTCATTCCAAAGTTCATTCACCTTTCCTCTCCCCTTATATCTTTGTACATTGTTTGCCCAAATGTTTCTTTCTGAAACATTTTTCTGAAGATAGGCAGCATCTAAGACTGGTATGTGATAATGTGGATTTAAACTGGCAGGAAGCATTAGGGAGGCAAAATTAAGAGTTAAGAGAGGCTGCCAATTTGCCTTAATACCTCAAAAGCAAACATAAATTAAATTAGTAAAAGAGATTTAGTAAATTATTTAATCTATTTTCATCAGAAAGCTGACTCTTTGATGTTAGATTATTTCTAGAATCTTTCTACTAGCCATACATATTATATATTCATTTTTACATATTTATTCTTCCAACCTTTCCTCTGGGCAGACTATTCCATACTTTAATATATTTCATGATCTCACTCCCTTGTTCCTAGTTACGCTCCTTCTCACCTTACTAAATTAATTGGTTTCTATCTTTCAAGTACATGCTGCTCAAATATTTGTAGAACCCTTATCACATCTCTCAGCTACGTGTTCAGTTATCACACAGCCAAGTTAGGCATGTTTGCCTATCAGTCCCTTGGTCTGGCTTACTTACCATTCATCCCTCAGCTCTCTCCAGTTGTTTTACTTCTGTCTAGAAACAAGACATTTGGGTCTGTACTCTTGGCTAAGTAACTCTCATAGTTGTTCAAGAAACAACGTATTTTTAATTTGTATAACCCAAAATGATATTAATTTGGTTTTTGGTGCCATGACACATGTGCAAACTGATTTATCTGTTGCATAGCTACTCACCCCAAAAGCTCTTGGTGCTTGCAAAAACACCAGTGCGCACACACACACACACACTTCAGGTCAAACTTTTATTTTGACTGCATTCTCTCCAATGTCTCGCCATAAATGGAAAAGAACTAATTTTTAAACTCTCTCATTATCTCTAGCATCTCCAGTTCTTCTCCACTAGTGTCTTCAACTGATTCACCTCTATTATCCAGCATCTCAGAATTAAAAAAGAAGAAACCAAGCCTGCCTGAAATAAAGGTGTTGAAACTATATTTCTCATTAAGACACAAGGAGACAAGATCTCCACATGGTTAAACACAATGTTGTTCAGCACTAATTTGTTTTCTGTTGAGAGCTTTGTGCTGTCAGCCTAAATCACAAAGAAAAGATCAAAACAAATATTCAGACATATCTCAAACCAGGTATGATGCAGTTAGGCAAATGGCATTGACAGAAAGCAGCCGGTATCTACCTTTCTTCTCCTACCTTTCCCACAACTTAAGCCGCCGCACACTGCCTCGCCGACATACACTGTGGTGAAACAGGTATTTTTCAATTTTAAATTAGTGCACTACGCATCCGCACAAATACTTGTAACGACACCATCCACCAAATTATGCAGGGACAGGAGAAGAGTAGGACTGTGTGAGAAGATACTCCACTGAAAGATGTCCGCAGGATACTGGTTCTGTACTCCACCTCAACACAGGGAAATAAACCTGACAGTCTGTAAATAGGGAAGTATGCAAAACCTCCAAGACTTTTCAGGAACGCAGGGAAGAAGAATCCTTCTGAGCATGTGACCACTGAAGATTTCTGCATAACTGAGGGGACAAGATGAATTGAATTCCAGGTAGATACATTAAGGAGCTGAATCGTTTCAAGGGTTAGGAAAAAAAACAAACCCACACAGTAAAGGAATGTAAGAACACACTGTTGATTGAAACTTTCTCAAAAGATTTGGTCAAGTCCTTCACGAAGGGCTACTGAAGTCACTGTGTAGGCAAAAAGAACAAAGTACTGCTACAAGAGGGAAACCGGCAAAAAGAGACAAAATGAGAATCACTGATCAGTTTGGAGCATGAAAGAAGGGCACTTGTGGAGCTCCCAAAGACTACTTTCAGATCATTATTAAATAGTTGCAAAAGAAAGCAACAACGGAGACAAAATTTTAACTGAGGACAACTTCCAGCAGGCTGGTTTGAACACACAGAATAATGTGGATTAGTTTAAGAAATTCTAACAGAGAGCTGCTACACAGTTTGGGGTCATCATAACAAAGAAAATGAGATAGAAATAAAAGAGAGAGTAGGAGGTCCTTAATTATGAGCTACAAATTACCCAGTAGTTACTCTGTAAGAATTTATGCTGTATGTCAGTGAAAACAGTCATTTGATCAGCATGGTAAAAAGTAAACAAGAGATTTAGAAAAAGTAATATTGACAATATATATATAAATAAATATTCTTTAACGCACACTTTCTTAATACACATGCTCACCCTCCTTGTGTTTAAGTCCACCTTGACTGAAACTGTATTTAGCAGAAAGTGCAATTGTATTTATCCTCAAGAAAGTGCAATGAAAATTATCAGGTAAAAAATATGCTTAAAACTGAAGGGAAACTACACAGAAACCCTTGAAAAATTTCAGCGCACTTGAAATCATAAGCAAACTTGGAAGGAAATTCTTTCAGGTGAGATCAGCAATATTTAAAGCATTCCTGACACATTTGTTCATTATCTGGGCTAACATCTTCCAGGACTGAGCATCCAGAAGGTCCCTAGGCAATCCAGTCCATGCATTAACTGCTTGAGCTGTTGGAAAGTTCTTCCTGAAGTCTACTCTAATTCCGCAGTTTACCGTTACTTCTGCTCTTACCCTATGTGACTATAGAAGAGAAACAGTCGTTGTTCTCTTTGCAGCATGTTTTCAATTTAAAAAACTTTTTCAACACCTCCAGCCCGAACAATCATGACAGTTTCCTTCTTTCCTAGTAGGCTGCATTTCCACTGCTTTCTCCTGAGTTACTTACATTTGGTCCTCTCCTCAAATATGGTGTTCAAAACTTGCTGCAGCAGTCCATCGCTATGGTACGCACCAGACAGAAAGACTACAGTCTCACAAGCTGGGCTCCCTCATACATATTATCTGCATTGCTGACTCATGTACAAGGTATGACTCACTACACCTGCCTACTACTAGCTTCACTGTTCAATATTTGCACAGCTGATAAATCACACCGTAACAAAAAAGAAACCCACAGTGAAAGTTAGTTATTTAATATGGACAGGAGAACTAAGGGAGAAGCAGCTGTGCATAGCTATGTAATTCATCATCACAGCCATATCTTAGCAAAAGCTAGCATTAAATACAGAACTATAAACACCTTCAGTTCCTATACATTCAAAGGAGACAGGCATTTATATAGCTTGCTTGTTGAGGGTTTTTTTTTAACCTTCTTGCCTTTCAGCGAGCTGTGCATGCTCAAATATCTGAAGTGTTTTTGAAACTCTCATTCATAATTGTGCATTATGGAGATTTTATCACCTCATCCAAAACTGATCATCAGGCACTACTGGAAACAGAACACCGTATTACACAAACCATTTCTCTGACTGGATATGGAATTCTCCTTTTTTTCTTGTAAGCCCACTTCATGATGTACAGTAAGACAAAATGCAGACCAGGCTTTATAACAAAATGAATCATGATATCAAAGAAATAAAGTCATGATGGACAGAAATTTTCCTTTCATGTACTTGTATGGGGATGCATACATTCTGAAAGCTATCATACAGTATTTATGGCAAAACCTACACTTAAAACCAGGAAGCTGTATTTTGTGACCAAATTGTTGAGAAAGCATAGTACAATTTGTTTCAACGACATTCTCGTTGCTGTTTACATTACAGCACTCACTGAAGGCTTCAACCAAGCTTAGGATTGCTATACACTGTGTACCTACTCAAGACATACATGCAAGCACTAGCTGTATCTCTGTCCGCATATATAAGTAGATTTCTGTATGCCTAATGAAAGACAGCCCCTGCTCCAAAGACTTTTGAAAAGAAAGTGACATAGTGGACAAGTATTAGAAGACCAGTATTATCCTGATCTGACAAAACTAGAATGGAGGCAACAATGAAGTAAACTATCAAAACACAAATGAAAAGCAGAGCGAGGGACCTCGGTCAAATTTCCTCCTGCAATTCTTTCTCTAATTGTCAAATAACACAGAGGTAAGATACCTGCACCTAACACTCATTCACAATAATAGTCCTGACAAAAAACATGTAACATTTCTACAAGAGAAAGCAAGAAATAGTTTTATCCTGTACTGAATTCAGGCAGCTAGTATCACTGTTCTCACTCCTCCTGTTTTCACTCTCAATCAGTTCATACCACAGGCCTGCATGGGCAGGGTTTAAGCAATCAATTTATTTCACGACCGAGGCAAATTAAGAACTGTGTCACAGTGGTCCATCCACCTCCAGCAGATGGGTGTTACATCTTGAGAACTAAGTAATTGCTTTGGTTATTTCACCCTTACAAACAAAAGTATCATGGAGCACTACTGAAACAGCTGGACTAAGAAAAAGGCACAGCTTACGTTAAAGTACAGCGCTTCTGTATGTGAACAGACTTGAAGAAACATTGCTGAACCTGTCACTGCCATTCTCATCTACACTTGAAAACAAAGCATGCAAAGAGAGGTAAGTGGCATCAGAAGTGAGCATGTATTCTCACAAAGAAAATCGGAAATGCTGCAGGAAACGATGGAACAGAGAACAGCTGAACCAGAAACTAGGTTAGACAGGGACATCTCCCCAGAGCCCTAACAAATCCATTACAAGACCCCAGGGAGATGTTAAAAACCGAGGGGGCTTTTGTAGCGATGTTCAACACTCTTTTATGCCACACACTGCAGATATTTACCAAGAAGAGTAATGCAGCATGCTGTAACCAAAAATACAATTGCATAATGAAAGGACACAATGGCATTTGATCAAAGAAACACAAAAGATAAGGTACAAACGATGTGAGAAAAACCGATATGGATTTGTTTCAAAGAACAGAGAACAAAGTGTAAAGAGAGAGCCGGCAGAAAATATCTCAGAGGTTATACTTGCAGTTTAATGCAAAGCCTAACATAGCATTACAGGAAGGCACAACCTACAACAAGCAAGCAAAAGCGTGTACGATAGGCACACTGGAAAAACACTTTTATGACCTATTTTGTCCATTTTATATTAATGATAGCTTTCCGATCACTTTAGGTTTGTATCCAGGCAACAGGACAAACTGTGCATGCAAGAGATCAGGATGCTATAAATATATCTTTAAGCTGGGGCAGATGACAATATTTTATGGAAGCAGTGAAGAATCCCAGGTCTTGTTCTCTCCCCACCAACTGGAAAAAACCTGAAACATCCCACTTACACTCCAGATTACATGCTCCACTGCAATATAGCAACAAACCACTCCCATCACATACATTATTGTGTGATTAGCACCAATTCTACTTCTACAGTGTAACACAAATTACTTACAGCCAGAGGATGGAAAAATATCAGTAAAAAGTTGACACAAAATAGGTAATTGGAACAATTCATAATCTCAACTTCCTCTCCAGCATGTCTGCAGAACTCTTAGAAAAGAGGGTGGACCACTGGTCAGAGAGAGACTGCTGCTGGCATGGATCTGATCTGCTCTCCAACCTTCTCACCTTTAATTGAATTCTTGCTCTCAGACTGTATCTCTCCTGCACAGCTTTCAGTCTAGCAACAGCAGAGTGATTTACATTAGAAAATAAGAGAGTCCTCCCAGTAAAGATAAGGTAATGTATGTGAACATCTAAATGGCAGTGGGATTTTCTGGCTCATGCCAGAAAGAGTAGCACACGGACCTCAGCTAAATATAGACTCGATCTCCTCTATCCAAAAGAAATGCCTGTACGATATTAGTATCACAAGATGAAGCTCAGCTGTATAAATAAAAGCTCCCATTTCAGCTAAGTCTTCATCATCTCTCTGGCATCCACCACCTTCTCCTCTTTACAGCAGAACTCTCAGGAGGGCCTTCAGCATAGGGTTTTCATAGTAAGCCTGTTGCTCAAGTACACTGGACAGGAATGCGAGTCTGGTTTTATTAGATGCTCTTGGCAAGTTAACATTTATGAACAATTAGGTTGGAATTAAGAAGAAAAAATTAAACAATGAATTTCTGAGGGAAACGCTCAAGAAAGTATTTGCAAGTCAGCATGGTTTAAAATGGAAACGTACTGGCTGGAAGTCAAGGAGACCTGCATGCTTTTCAAAAGACTCACTGATGTGCTGGATGACCTCAAGCACATCACTTGATCTTTCCCACATTAAAAAAAAAAAAATCTCCTTATATGACCTTCCTAGGTACCTCACTCTGAGTATTAAAAAATAAATACATCGTAAATCCTCCTATTATTATTACTGCTGTTACTATGGGGGCTGCAACTGTCGTCAGCAATCAGGCAGGACATAATTTAATTTTCTTCAAATATTTATTATGCGACAACATAGCCATCTGTCTAACACTCACTATATTTAGTTTCTGTCTCAAAAAACACAGGGAAAGAAAATACCAGCTTCTGCCTCTCACTTCCACATATCCTTTCCAGCCTTTATGCTATAATACATGGCAAATATCCTTCCAACAGTAGCACACAAGAAATTGCAGGAAAAATTTCAGCCTGAATGAAAACAAGCTTAACCACAAATTTAATCTCTAATATATAAAAAACAGATTCCCTGGTTTTAACAGTACTAAATAAATTTTAATTCCAGCACTAAGGACAAAGGACAGGATATGAAGGAAAATGGTAGAACAAGAGAGATGACAATAAAACACTGTGCACAACAACCATATGCTAAAAGAGGACAGACAGAAGAATATTACATATCTATACAGAAAAAGTAACTTTGCAGTAGCATTAGTTTCTTTCCAGTACATTAAAAAAATAAACCATCATTCTTAAGTAGCAGCTGCTACACAAAGGTGCCTTTGGGCATCTAAGTGTACTCCATTGGAACACTTCTACGAAAAGGATTCTCTTCTCTCTAGTTGTACTTTATTCTTTCATCAGCCTGTATGTAAAAATCTTCATCTTACATATCTCATGTCTTATCTTTGGGACTTTGAGATACTACAAGTCAAGGAGGTAGGAAAAACTCCAAATTAATTAACACACGCTGCATGAATTTGCTAATGAGGAAAACAATAAAAACCAAACCAGATGGCACCAGTTAAAATACACTCATCTCTTTTAATTCCTTATACCCTCCTCTACTACTCCAACCCTGACATTAAGTGCTTCCAGTGGACCTCCTGGCTGCAGCATCTGCCAGTCTTATACCATACCAGTCCTGGTCCATCAATGTTCCAACATATATAGTCCAGACCTAACTTGGAGCACACCTTAGTTTTTTTACAGCCATTTAAGTGCTACGATACCACATCAGGTCAGTATCAACTACCACAATTTAAAAGGGCATTTTAAACAGTTTATTTTCAGATGTTCAATTGCTGACAAGTCTTCCTCTGTTTTCACACAATCAAAAGATAACATGTTACAACAGCAATTCATATACTTTATTAATTTATTGGTACATTTGATGGCTGAATAAATAATCAACAATAACTCCCCAATAGAGTCAGTATTTTGTCCTTCAACTACAAGTTTATTGATGTATATTTTTGCTCATGACCTGTAGAGTCCAAATATGCGAAGTAAATGAATTCTTAGAAAACTGACTAATAGAACCAACAAGGATCTAAATATTACCTGTTTGCACAAAACCCAAAGAAAAATCTAATACTTTAGTGGAGTTAACAACCATTTTGAAAATACTTCTATGCTTGTGACCATAAGCCATAAACATGATTTCTCCCACTGCAGCCTGTGACATGGGATGCTCATTCCAAAGCACAACTGGCCACAAAGGCGCAGGCAATGCTGCAGAGCCCAGCTGTGCCCTGGTGCCTTACGGGAGCATCAATGCTACGAAAAACAAACTGCAACAAGGCTGCTCTGCACCAACACGGCCCAGCACTTCAGGTGTGGCAGAATAGGACTAGCGAATATGTGGCCTTTTTACGTGCATGTGACAAAGCAATGGCAAGAGGCTGCCAAGAGCTGACCAATATCAGCAGCACACAAACAGCTGCCCTTGTAACAGTACTGCTCCTGCAGAGCAAGGGTTGAACATCAGCACAGGCCTCTAACTTCGCTTCCGTTCCTCAATGAGGACAAAAGTTTAGACAAACAAAACAGAACAGATGCTACAGTCTAAAATGAAAAAGTGCCAGATTTTGTTTCAAACAAACATGATTTGAGAACAGGCTGAAGATGTGCCACTGTCTGCTCGATTCACCCAAGCAACAACTAGGTTTATTCTGTTACAGCTCTTCATGATACCTTAAAAAAAAAATGGAAAATTATATATTATCCCTCAATTCCATCAAAAGTCTGCATTTATTTTAAGAAGCCTGTCTGCAAAATATGTTTCTGGCTAATATTTTATCACCAGAGTAATAAACTGAGAGCACTGAGGATCTTTAAGTTTGAAGAAGAGGAGGCTAAGAGGAGACCTCATCACTCTCTACAACTACCTGAAAGGATGTTGTGGAGAGGTTGGTGCTGGTCCTTTCTCACAAGCAGTGATAGAACAAGAGGGAATGGGTTCAAGCTACAACAGGGGAGGTTTAGACTAGGTATTAGGAAGAATTTTTTCACAGAAATGATGGTAAAGCACTGGAATGGGCTTCCCGGGGAGATGGTTGGGTGGCCACCCCTGGATGTGTTTAAAGATCATTTGGATGAGGTGTTGAGGGATCTGGATTAGGGGTGAACTTGTAAGGTAGGGTAGATGATTGGATTTGATGACCCCAGAGGTCTTTTCCAGCCACAGCAATACTGTGATTCTGTGATCTTTCTTCTCAGAACCATGAACTTCTGCTGTCTGAACACGTCCATGTGTGCCTGGCAATTGCCTCTGTTAGTGGATGGCAGGAGTGTGGTCATGTGGCAATGGCATGGCTTTTGCAGCACCAGACTTGGTCTTCTGTCTTGTCCACCTTCAGCTCTGGGGCTGCTCAGTTTTACAGCCTCTCTTGCAGTTTCAGACCAGACTTCTTTTAGCCATTTGAGTTCTGGTAATGCCTGCTCTGACCTTAGCTCCATTTCCACTCCTGAACCCTTAAAAGCAGTCCTGTCCCCAGAACAGGCGTTCCCAGGGCTAGTTTCTTCTTGCTCAGCTGCAAGTGTGGTTCTGTTTGCCACCAGCTTTCTTGTGACACCAGTGACACACACTCTAGCACCTGACGCTGGATTTCACTGAGGTCTTTTGCGAGTGAAGTGCAGGAAAATCAGATGAAAATAAATGTTCACAGCTCTCTAGAAATTGGTGTCAGCCCCCTGATACAGGGACTTTTACAGCTCTATAAATCAAGCTGAAAATGTAACCAGAAGCTCTGTTGGCTCTCTGTTTCTTTTAGCACATCCGTTTCTTGTAAAATCCCGATTAGAGGGACTGGTCTCTGTAGAAATCACTCACTCTGAACCCAACAGGGCTATAAATCAGAGCACTACAAATCACCACAATTTGCAGATTCTGGGTTTCATCATTTTATTGCTTTTGGAGAGGTTAGGCACATGTTTTTGGAGACTATCAATGTCTACCTTCTCTGGCGCATCTGGGGTGAGGAAGCCACTAAAAGTTTTCCTCCTGAAAACCAGGTGTCTCGTTCAGATGACTTCTGCTAAACCATTTATCCAACACACCAAGAGTCTTTCTCACAAAGAATCTCACCACGATCAGTGAGACTACTCCAGTAACCTGAGGCTCGGGGAACGAGTAGTTCTCTTGTGAAAGCAGAAGCAAGCAGAACTTTACGAGGCACTCTCTGAAAAATGTGGTTCAGTGACGATGACTTGAAAAACACCGTTTGTGGCTCCTCTGCCTCAGCCTGTGTTTGGCTGCACAAGACGACGATTTTCGGCGCCAGCAGGCAAAGATTTCACCACCTTCCAGTATGAATGACAAAAGTGTTCCCAACAGATTTTGCTCTCTCAGTGACAGTAAATTCAATCTAAGTTTGCAAACTCCAGATAACCTTGAGCTGAGTCACACTGGACTGCTCAGCAATGCCGCAGACCCTGGCAGTGCATCAGGCTCCATAGTGGCCACAGCTGCGATTTGGGAAGTGATGTGAAAGAAGAATCACTGGAGGAGCGATTTTAGACCAGGCTGAGTCACACATTGGGTTCTGTGCAATATTTTGATGGGCTCCAAGCCTGTAAGGATCTCTCACTTTTACCTACCTACTTAAGTCTAGTGGCATCAGTGGACTTGTAGCTTCTTAACAGATTTCTGTTCCCCATCCAGTTAACTTCCTTAGTCACAAAGTGCTGGGACCTGCTGCAGATCCCAAAGATCAGGGGAGAAACAACTGTAGAAGGAAGAATGGCTTTGGATGTGGACTGAAAGCACTGTTGAGTTTTATCCTTTACATTTAATACCACAGTAAAGATATGCAGGGATAAGTTTTACTGGGATAAAGCTTTAATTATGCTAAGTTGGCATCTGAAAGCCCCGATGGAGACCAGCTGCCCGCTGCACAAGACGTTACACGTTATACAGAAGAAGAAAGGCCCTTTCCCATGTGAGTGCACAAGTCATTGCACTTCCTTTACCAGAACTGTAAATTCGGATTTATCTTCGTTATTTTCAGATAAAACAACAGGGGGAAAAATTGTAGAGGCACGGTCAAGTGTGTGGCACCATCAGATGCCTAACCCTCAGAGGAAGTCTTGGCTCTTGTTTGTGTGTGGTGCCTTGGAAAAGGACCACTCGGGCGCTGCAGTGCTACGATGGCGTTTTTCAAATGTTCCCTTAAATCCTGGAAAATACTCTCAGGAAAGGGACCTGATTCCAAGTCGCTGCTCTTGACACACCAAACTTTAAATCCAGCTTAGTAGTTAAGCAGGTCCATCATTTTTGTTCTGTAGTCTATAAAGCAAATTGAAGTAATTAGACGGAAATTGGGAAGTGTTTTAAAGGCTGCTTTAAGATTCCTCTCGGAGCACCGTAGCTTAGAGTTACAGTAGGACACCATCTGCTGTCCAAGCGGGACCCGGCTGCGGTGGCTCCACAGCAGAGTGCAATAGCCGAGCTACAAAAGCAACGTCACTCGTGTTATCTTGGCACCGCTTGTACAAACCCAACTGCCTGTCAGAGTCACAAGCCTGTCTTGTCTTTGTTTTGGGACAACTCATCAAATCTGGTCTTTTTGCCCTTATGAGGCAGGAATACATAAAGAGAGGACTTCTTCAAGAAGCTGCTGTTTTCCTTTTTAGTAAAAACACCATGCAGATACTCAGTGTATGGACCGACAGGTGATGTACGTTGAAGTCATCAGTAATACTTCACATTTTATTTGCAAATACATGGTGTGGACGTTACTGGGTAGTCTGCTATAATATCAGCGCCACAGAGCCAGCGGGGTGGAAGCTAGCTAAATGTGACTACTCACTGAAGGTCCTCTTCCCGTCCCCATCCAGCTCTCAGGGAAGCTTCTGAAGCCTTCCTGTTGTAGCTGCCATTAAAGTTAATTATCACAGAATCACAGAATCATCATGGCTGGAAAGGACCTCCAGGGTCATCAAATCCAACCTTTATCCTAGTATCTAACTGCTAAACCACATGCCTAAGCGTCACGTCCATTTGTTCCTTAAACACCTCCGTGGATGGTGACACCACCACCTCCCTGGGCAATCCATTCCAGTACCTAACCACCCTCTCAGTAAAGAACCTCTTCCTAACATCCAATCTAAACCTCCCCTGACGCAACTTGAGCCCATTTCCCCTCGTCCTATTGTCACAGATTTGAGAGAAGAGACCAACACCAGCCTTGCTACAACCTCCCCTCAGGTAGTTGTAGAGGTCAATAAGGTCTCCTCTCAGTCTTCTCTTCTCCAGACTAAACAGCCCCAGCTCCCTCAGCCTCTCCTCACAGGGCATG
>JAOXOE010000632.1:9837000-9851498 GCA_028565055.1 Phoeniculus purpureus | reverse complement strand
ATATGTGAGGGGTAGGTGTCAGGAGGATGGAGCCAGGCTCTTCTCAATGTCATCTGGTGATAGGACAAGGGGCAATGGGTATAAGCTGGAACATAGGAGGTTCCATATAAATATCAGAAGGAACTTCTTCACGGTGAGGGTGACAGAGCACTGGAACTGGCTGCCCAGGGGGTTGTGGCGTCTCCTTCTCTGGAGATGTTTAACACCCGCCTGGATGTGTTCCTGTGCGACTTGGTCTAAGTGATCCTGCTGTGGCAGGGACACTGGACTAGATGATCTTTCAAGGTCCCTTCTGATCCCTAATGATTCTATGTAGAAAATAATTATCACAGATAATTTTTTTTCCTCCATGAGAAAGAACGTTGTAGAGGTAGAACTACTGACATGACTCAGTGGTAATAAGGCATGAGATGAAAAGGAAGCCAGACCTCTCTGAATCCTTGCTGTAGTCTCCAGTCTAAAAGGATTTCCTCCCAATCACTGACAATAAATTCTTTTGTCTAAAGACTCTGCACATTAGCTATCACATTAGATTATATCCTGAAGCTGCACACTTTTCCACAGGCAAGATAAACTCAAGGTGGCCAACAATCTGGGTTGTTAGGACATGCAGTAGGTTGACAAGGAGAGGATCTGATCATCATTTATCCTATCAGTGGGATCTACTGCTCAAGCAGTTGATTTTTGCCTCTTCCGTTGCTCTAAGTTTCATGTCCTGAAAAACATCTGCCTGTTAAAGGAAGGCCTTTATATCCCAAGGAAACAGGGTGAAAAGAGAGCCTGGCTTTATAAGGATAAAGAAAATATCCTATTTGGACAAGATGACTGCAGAAGGAAAGGAAATAATTTACTCATAAGCTGTATATTATGTTCTTAATATAGGGCCTCCCTCTCTCAACATCTCCTCTTCCTGCTTCCCAAATGTAGTTAAATTTATGGGGTTTTATCCCTGTATCCTAGCATAGTGTTACGGCCTAAATGACAGTGAAGCTAACACTACTGTCACCGGAGAAAAGAGCAAAGGACAAAATGCAAGAACTAATTCAAGGTATGACTTGGTTTGCAACTCATTATTCCCCCAAAGTGGTAAAGAAGTCTTAGTGCACACTGTAAGTTCAGTATCTCAGATGTAGGCATTTCAAGGCTGCAAACTGCATGTACCATTGTACAAGACCAGTAAGAAGAACTAAGAAATAAACTAACCTTGCTTAACTCACACTGTTGGGTTCTGAAAGATCAACTCATACCAGCAGCTACAAAAAACCCCATCAGTCTGCAGCATGTGGTCTTCCTTATAGCAATCACAATAAAACACGTACACATGGAAGAACTAAAAGAACAAGCTTGGGAAAATAACGTTTCCCCCATGTATTTTCATGATTGATATAAGTCAGAAATGGGTTCTTACAGGGGATACATTAAGCTTATATAAGCAAAATTAGACCTGGTACATTCTATCTTAGGAATGTCTTGCCCTCAACAACCTTCAAATATCTCAATGTGGTGGTTTACACCCATATACACCCCTCTGCAGGTCTCTCCTCCTGTCTCTAATTTCCATGTTAAAACAAAATCCTAAATAATGAATCCTACTACCTAATCATCCCACTGATACTACATGGGCAGAGCTATCACCTCACACGCCACAGAGGGACCATGAGCTAACCACAAGTTATGGCAACTATAAGATGGTGGCCGTCAGCGTGGAAGAACTATAAAAGGAAAGCAGTACTGCCAGAAGATTTTAAGTATTCTCCAACACACCATGGTGCCACAAACCTTTATATCTACTTCTTGCCTTCTGTATCTTTGGTATTTCATCTTATCTTCCCCTTCAAAGCCTCTCTCCCACCTAACCTGTTATAATCTAACCTTCTCATGTTTGTCCTGTCCTAGTTGTCTGTCCTTGCTGGTCACCTGTCAGTTCCCTGTCTAATGTTTCCCCTTTGGCAACATAAGCTGACAGATGCAGTACCCTCCTGATGCAATATTTTCCACTATATTAGCACCCAAAAACCTTACCAGCACCTCAGCATGTCCACTGTTTCTAAGAATCCCACTCACTTCCTAGAATCAGACACCTTTTTTCAAGATCCATAGTCTTCATTCCTCACAACTTAGAACTTCAGTTTCCATCTCCTTCAGGGATCAATCTGTATGCTAGCCTGCTCTTGCTCACAACATCTGGATGCCCCAAGTACAGGAGCTCCCTCATACCCCCTCTATACAGAGGCTGCAGAGTCCAGATTGCTTAACAGGTTTTGGTGCAACTCCAGTACTGACCAAATCCAATGGGTAGGGACCTGCAATTCAGGGGAGAAACCATGGGCAGCCACAGACTCATGCATGTTTAGTGAGGGTAGTACCTTCAGAATTTCTAACCATCTCTGCAAGATATCTTATTCCCTTGACATTTTACCTCTCAGCTGATTATTATGGAACAAAGTAGTATTCTGTCTGCAATGTAGTATCAGTAACCTCACATGACATATTATTTTGTACATACACTTCTTTATGACAGTCAAAACCACAGTAACAGATATCCATGTTCATGACAGTTCACACTGATTCCCGTCTCACCTATCCACATTAGTGAAAACGATACCAGCCTCAACAATTTCCCTAGAATACAGACACAAACCTGCTACGATGCTCAGCTAAGTTTCCATTTCTCGTAGTTCTTATCCACTTGCCCAAAAAACATAAGAAGAAGTGAGACCACTTTTCTCCTGAAAAACAAACTGGGCTGTGGTGGTAAAGACTAAAGCTACAGTAAAAAAAAAAAGTTGCATTAATTGTAAGTACCAGCCCTCAAAAAAGAATTCTTTCCTCCACCTTCTTCTGATGAAAATTTATGTGAAATGCTGAAGCTGACTCACTCCTACTTGCAAATGCATTAAATACTTGTATCTTTTGCTGAAAAGTAAGCTCAAGCTTTTCCCAAGGCAAAAGTACTGCACATTATGTACTTCAAAAATATACAGTGTAGTTCAGTAAATGTTTATCACTATTTACTCATGGAAGGAATTAAAAAAAAAAGAGCAAAGTACCAAAATCTTGCCAAGAGATTTGAACTCTCTCTGTTTTCCAGTTTGCCTACCTGCGTTGGGAGGTCTCTTGATAAAAGCAGTGGTCAGACAGCATGCTATTTAGTTGTGATGAGAAGCATGTTGTGGTGTGGTAAGAATGGCTCAGAAGGCTCAGAAACAGAGCACTGGAATAGGCTGCCCAGGGGGGTTGTGGAGTCTCCTTGTCTGAATACATTTAAAATCCACCTGGATATGTTTCTGTGTGACTTCATCTAGGTGATCCTGCTGTGGCAGGAGGATTGGACTAGATGATCTTTTGAGGTCCTTTCCAATCCCTAATGTTCTGTGATTCTGTGAACAGCACTTGTGAAAATCAATAGAATCTGTTGAGGTGGAACTCTTTGCAGGATCTCAGATATAGAGACATCACAGATCTCTCTATGCAATGAGCTTTCCTGAGATAAAGCTGCTCTTCAGAAGTAGGTAAGCCCCGTTGTGAAGCACAGCTGGTGTAAAGTCACACAACCAACAGGTCTTCTAACCAGAAATAAACTACTTTAAAAACTGTAGCATTTTATTGGAACTGACTTTTAGGTCTCCTTCTAACAGCTGACATCTTTCTCCAAAGCAAGACAGCAGAACATCTGGTATCTGTAAACTACTTCAGATCTCATAGTAACAGAAGAAAAAACATTACATTTTCAGTTTAAACAGCACAATCAAGGAACGTTCTTACAGAAACAGCCATGTCAGATTTCACAACAGGGTGGCAACTGGTTTGCAGTCTCCAGTATTGAGCTTTGCAGTCATAGCACCATCTTTCAGAAAAACAGCAGCTGGCATACAAAGACCAGAAACATCATTATTGATTAAAGTTATGTTCCAATCTGAAAATTTTAAACCCATATGAAATTTTCAGACTGCTGAGCTTTTGGGGTGGGAGGCGGGTGGAAGCAGTGCTGGCTTTTAAAACAGGTTTCTGATCTGGAAAATCCACGTTGGTAATGTAGTAAAAGCCAACATCCCTGCAAGAATGAAAGTCTACTATTGTCCTACTTTAAGTGCTCTCAATCTCACCACATGCATCCCCCCCTTTCTCATAAAACACCTGAATGCAAATGGTGAGGAAGAACAGGGCTTACTTCAAATTATTAAGAGGTTGACACACTTAACCCGGGTTAGAAGCAGAAGAATACCTCAGAAATAATCTTAGGACTGCCTGACTCTTGGAAGGGCCAAAGGGGTGCTGATGAATGTATTTACTGCTGTAATCTTGAGCCAAATGCCTAAGGGTGACTGCTATTTCAAATCCTCCAAAGCCAGTGAAAACAGATAATCCATTGTTTAAAGATTTTAACTAAAAAAGACCAAGGTTGCAAAGCCTCAGGCAGAAAGAACAATGAAACACTAGACAGGAGAGCACTTTGCATTAGTTTGCTGCCCACATATGGCTATACTCTGTGCACTGTACAAGAAAGAACAGCAATTATACCTTTGTGTTGAGAAAGAGCTTCGACTGAAAAAGAAAGAGAAAGGGGGATTCCTCTGCCCAGTTTCATAGCTACCTGCTCCCAGATGTGCTATACACCAAAGGTTTTAAGCCTCAGCAGTGATCAGTTATGAGCTAAATTAAATAGGCATAGAATTTTCAAAGCACTTGGCACTTGCTCTGGTAATGAGAGTCCTTTAATAAAATGCCTCAAGCAGAATAGTTAAATATTGCAGCATTCAAAAAAAAAATCAGTAGTTGCTTATAACCTCTGCAGCTAGTCCACTTAGAGCATGATGATGCTGTGCTACCAGCATAATGGCAATGCGGACCTTGGGCAGGAAGTTTGCCAGCCCAAAAATACTACTATATGACTTGCTCCCTAGGAGAGAGACACTGTATCTGTGCAACCATGACAGGGGAAGCTCTGCTCCCAGTGCTGCTTCCCAGAATCTGCCATTTCCAGAACCAATATAAGTTAACAAACACTTCAAAAATTTCTTATGTGACATCTCCTCACCCCTGTTTCAGATGCTCTTGGGTGAAGGCAACAGGACAGTCTTTCACACCAGTATTACTAACCTGAAGCTAGATTCAGATCAGTGTTTAATCAAAAATCACTTCTATTTATTTCTCATATTCTCCTCAGTCTCTACTTCTGCACTCCCAGTGAGGCCAGTCTTACAGGCAGAAGAAAGGGATGAGAGGCCTCCTCACATGCATAGGATGGATTTCACTGCAGTCTGTTTCTGTAATTTTATGCAAGAAAAAACATTGATCACTGCTTCCTCCTTTTCCTTTAAGACATGTAGAATCTGGCTAGATGGCAAGAGTTTCCTAAAAAAATATTACCCAAGGTAACATTCATTGTAGAAAATCTAAATTTAAGATTTGAGTGTTAGATTATATCCTAAAGTCCTTGCATACAAGGTCATCATTAAAGCCCTGGCACAGGAGTTCACAAGCCTTGCAACCACCTCCCCAGCTTTGGCAGCAATTTCATTACTACATGGATTCAGACGACCGCAAAGGAAGATGGAGCTCCATACAGCCCCAGGAAAAGCTACAGATATCCCAATAGAGATTTGGTAGCACAAGCTGTGTAACACTAATGCCAAAGGGTTGTGAAGACAGGACAAAACCAGTAGAGCTTTTGATGCTCTCAAGCTTGGTGCCATCAGCCCCATCCCAGTAGACCAAACATGAGGTTTCTAAATCTCTAGCCCAGGAAGACCAAACAACCTCAGCATTCCTAACTAATGCTTTCTCCAGATGAAGCATAATGATGGAAGAAAAAAGTAACAGGGGCACTCCGTATCTGTATGAAGAGGTCTTTGCACTTACATTTATAAGTTTGCTCATTTTTAAAACTATCTAATACAGACTTTAAGACCAAATGGTTTAGATACACATCCTTCAAGAACAGCCTTGCTTCCAGTGCAGTGTCTGCATTTCCACTGCTTTGCTTTTCAGCATTGCCCCTCACTGATCTTCACCCTTGCACAGGATGCATTTCAGGAAGATATAATTGCAGGAAGGGGAAGAGGCCTGAGCACTCACAACAATTTCAGTTCCCAAAGATCTAGCCAGAAGAGTATCACGGGTCAGAGTCTCAGTGGCAGGGTACTAGGAAAAGATGTCGGGAAAAACACAGAAATGTTTTTTGGTTTTGTTTCTTCTTTTCTACACAAGGTATGCAAAACACAAAGCCTAAAACCAGTCCATAGGAACATAGCTAGTTTTACGACATCATGTGCATAGGAACACAAAGATAACGCAGCACGGCTCATGAGTGAAGCTGGCAGGTCCTCTAGCAGGACACAAAATAGCATCTATGACCCTAAGTCTGGTTCATACCTTGATCAGTGAGAGTGCTTTCTGCTTCCTCTAGACACACCTCCTTTAGAAACAAGCTATTGCTATGAACTCTTAATTTTTCCCCTCAGAGGAAATTACTGATGTAAAAATCAATCCAGTGTCCAATTAAAAGTGGAAAAGAACAGGCAGCAATAAAGGGCCACAGTTACCGCCCTCAGTCTGCTGGCAGGCAGCTCGGTTCTTAATCCTCCTGCCTGTTTCCGATCTCCTTTCGGAGTTTGTCATGACTACTGTTAGTTAAGTCTAACCTAGATAAATTTGATGTTTAACATTTTGCAGGATCGATGTCAAGAAAAGCAGCATAAGATTCATCTTCAGATTAAACTGTACTTCTAAAGTGATCATCAGCATGGCTTGAAGTGGTGGCACCTCTTGTCCAAAGAGGGCAGTCCTGTCCCCTCATGCGCTTATCCAGTCCCCAAGGCACTCTGTGGTGTGCCAATTTGAGCATGCCTGGGTTTCTCACTGATCAGCTGAGAACTTTTTCCTTGTTCTGTTTAATTTCTACATCAGCTTCCTGATCCTGCTTGCTCAATGGTTGTGTCAGTATTGAGAAGGGTCACCACAGGATTGGATCGCTTTCCTCACTGGTAGCATTAGCTTAGATGCAAACCACAGTGTGTTCAAAAGACATCTTCACCCTGTTTTCATTTAGCAGTGGGAAAAAGCTAGGACTGCCATATAAATAATTATGCAATAGCTCTACAACTTGCAAAAGAATGAACTATAACGACCTAGACAAACAATGTACTCAGCACCAACTGTAGTTACACACTAAATCAAAAGGGTCTTTGGAGCACTGCCTGCTACCACAGGCTCTGCACTGTCACGTGTAGTTAGCAAGGCATCTGTATTTAAAAGTAACGTTGGGAAATGCAAACACCAATATTTTGTTTGAGGCAAAGCAAATTTTCTGGCAGTAAGCTCAGTGTTTATATGTTTATGGTACTCATGCCATGGAAACATAACCTATTTCGCAGGCAGTTACTCCATACTCAACTACAGAGGCTAACACAGATAAGAGCACAGCAGTCTTGACTCAGAAGCAGGCTCATTCACATCACACTGTGGTACAAGTGACCAGACCTGAAACAGGAACATAGAGAACGGATAAAAGCCTGCAGACAAAACTAAATCAGGAGACAGTGACAGATCTCTGCTTCTGAGGAAGATGGTTATGACTCATCCACAAATCAAGCACTGAAGTATTGCTGACTGAAACTGGGACATTTAATTAAAAATTAATAAAAACAATGAAATTACAAGTAACAAACTAAAATACATTACTCGTAACTGAAGTAGGGAGGCAGGGGGAAGGCCTGATGTTTTAGAGGCGTTCTGGACAACTGACCGGACATGAAGACTACCTATTTATGCCAGGCTTCAATGATTAAATGAACCTGCCCCTTCAAAGCTGCTGGACTGAGCCAGGATCTCACTTGATCCCGTTGAAAAGACAGATTCAATACTGCAATAGCTCACACAGTTCTTCTGAAAGCACATTCACACAGAGCAGTGAAACAGGGAGCTGCAGCAGTCCTCAGGCACTGCCACTCTGTGCTGATCGATGCAATGACTGTATGAGTTTCTGCCTGCTCTTTGTAATACTCTGCAGCCCTTGATAACTGGAAGGACAAACAGTTTATCAACAATAAGGTACAGATGAAACAGACCCACATGTAGGTGACGCCCAGAACAGAAACACAAACAAGGCATGGGTGATGACACATAGAAGAGGATGACATTTTAAGGAGTCAGACAAGTCAGACCAACCTTTTCTCCACTGAAAATTTCTGCTTTTAATTAGATTGCACAGAGTTTCCAGTCTTACTGTGCTCCTTGTTCACCTTGAGCTGTCAAATATTAAGAGGTATTCAACTTGCTGTGAAATTACATCACTCACCTCAAGCAGGGATCTAGACACAATGTGCCACTGCAATAGGCTACTCCAAGCCTGATCTCACCATTTGTTCAAAGTTAAAACTTCGAACAAAAACCACACTGTACAGGACAGATGCCCATCTCTCTAGAGACATAAAAAAATCCTACAGGCCACTTGTGACCTGGTCAGACTTCCCCAGGACAGGTGAGGACCACAGTAGGGTCCTGATTACCAGTTACAGGGGAATCCTTGCCATTGAACAACTTCACACAGGTGGAGGCAAAGGCACTTGACAGTGGCAGAGTGAGCCGTAATACCCAGCATTTGCTTTCGCAGTAAAATGAACTGCACTAACATCAGCATTTGCTTAAAAAACAAAAAAAACCCCACAGAACTCTAGAGAAAAAGTGCTCTAAAGACGGGAAAGGTACTTAAGGTGTCAACCACTTATCAGTGAAGGTATTAAAAATGGTATACTGAAAGCAATCCAGAATTAGGCGCAAATTACTGTCAGAACAAGTGTTCAATTTACTTTCTGCTCAGATTTCTGTCCGGCTGATATTTTTTACATCTGGACTAACATCCTCAGTTTATTATATTCAGAGAAAAAAAACAAAAGAAAGAACTTACAGAATATGATTCACCTCACCAAACGTGGACATCTGCTTTAGGGTGAAGTGAATTGTGCCCTAACACAACCATAACATAAACGACACTTACACAGACTAGTTCAGATGTGAACACTTTGGTTGTAGATCTTCACATGTAGTCAGATGAAGCCAACCCTCCTCCATCCAAGGGAAGACAGAATTCCCTGTTTTAAAATCTCCTTCTGCCACAAACTTCCCCACTTTAAAACACTGAGTGGGACTTGAGAGCTAACATAAAGTTGTTCAGTAAGAGGCTCTTAAGACAAAACTAGACATTTATAAAATGTTCTGTGGTTCTTCTAACCACCCTGAAGAAGATCAAGTTTCCATTCTTCTCTAAATTGATCTCTTCTAGTTGGAGCCTATTACAGCTAAGGCCCATTATCCCACCGTTTCCTTTGACGAATTTATACCAAAGTGATTGAAAATTAAGAGTTAAGATCTGCTGAAGAGCTCTGACAATCCACATGCAAGCCCTTATTTTACTTCAGAAGTACTGCCAAGTAAATTAGCATTAATTAGACACAAGCCGAAAGAGCAATAAAATATTAGGCTAATGGAATCATCTGGAACTGTAAGACTAAACATGATCAAAGAAAAACAAGTTGCTCCATCACATAATCTAATGGTACTGAGCTGCGAGCCTCCCAACACAAACCACTCAGAGGAACACTGTATTGTTGGAGAGTTTCTGATGCAGCCATAAAGGATGTGAGAGTAGAGAATCAAACAGAGGAGAAAGGGCAGAGTGCTGGGGTTGTATGCTTTCAAGGAGACTGACCAGATGGCAGACCAGAACTGCAAAAAGAGATTAAGAAGGGATAAAATTGTCATTTTGCTGTCCCTTTTTCCTCCTTCCTTTCTGCCTCAGCTATGTCAACTCAGCTTCCAAGTGAACTGCTAAATACAGAGGAAAAACATACATCAATAAATAAAAGCAGCAGTAATCCCTTGCCCTGGAGAAGACTATGACTTGTCAGCATGTCACTTAATACAGGCAGCTGTAAGACCTTCTCTCTTCCCTGTAGTGGAAACCCTTTCTCCCTGAGGAGGTACCTGCCAGCTCTTGTCTCCTTGTATGAACTACAGTGCTGGTATGGGAAGGTAAGAGAGGAGGGGACAGACTATGCTGTCTCTTGCTTGACAGGAAAAGCCCAAGACAGTCTTTTCCGCCAACACAGACACTTCAAAAAGGAAAAAATAAAACAGAATAATGCACTGCAGTGCAGGGAAAACACAAATCAGAGCAGTGCAGTACAGCTGTATTTGGATCCCAACAAAAACTGAGATCACGTTCCGTAACTGCAGCATCACGCAGACAGAGCAGAGACCAGTACCAGGACTGGCACAGGCCATTGATATCTTATCACTATTAGTGTAAATGCTTAACTTTGTAATTTGTATTTAACAATTATTGATAAAATACACCACATGAATTTCCTCACGGAAGGAAAATGCGCTGTATTTTTGTCTAAGTTAAGATGTTAACATTTTAGCCTGAGAGCAGCTGCAAACACTGTTGATATTCAAAGTCTGCAACCCAGCAAAAGAACCACTTTGGTGACCCATAGCCACACACACACACTTGGAAGAGACAGATATTTCTGAACATCTTAGTGTTGTTATACACAAGCAAATGGTGCATGAAACTGTCCTTACTTATTTTGCACTATTCATTTGGGTCAATAAATGTAAAAGCAGGCTGAGTCTATATATAGAGAGACAGACTACGACTGTCCCTTTCCTTGTGTGAAGAGTTTGGGTAGCTTTAAAAAACAAGCAAACACGAATTCCCACTTCTATGAAAAGAGATCTTGTGACATTGCCCAGTGTAAGCCACAAGTATTTTGAGAAGGTCCAAGCTTCATTTTCAGTCTTGTCATCCCCTCACATTCACTTCTAGATCAGTTAGCCTGCTGAAAACATCAGAGCAGGCAAGAATGTGATGGAGGATATCTTCCTGGTGCAGAAGATTAATTCACATCTAGAGATTTCTGCTGCATTTTTAATAGGAAAATATGGAGCCTAGTGATAAGTTCCTCTCTGGATATGAGTCTATACTGAAAAACAGTCTCCAAACAACAATTGCCAGGGGCCCAAGACCTTCATATATCATTATGCAGAAAAAACAGTTAGGGCTCAGATGTACGTAGTCCAGTAAATCTTCCAGTGGCAATTTAAGACATAACTGTGCTCCACAGCTCTGCTGGACATTCCTGCCTCTGGAGTAGGATCAACAAAGCAGAAAGTTTGCCTGCCCCTTTGCTGCTGCACCACACAGCCTGGGATCTCAACCCCAGTGGCTGAGGGAGAGGTATGTTTTCCTTTCTGACTGCTATAGTGGGAAAATGTCCAGTGTCAGGGCAGGGAGCACAGCTCAAAAAAAAAAAAACAAAACCCCAAAGCCAAACATCCCAGCCTTTGAGACTTGCAGAGCTCATGTCAGAGCACCCAGAGATCAGGCTTGAGCTGCACCATGCCTGCGGACTGTGCTGTCACAGGCCAGAGGTGAAGTGCCTCTGTGCAGCATAATGAAGCACAAAGCTTCACCTCTTTGCATTATGTTCAATTAACCAAAGCAACTATGTACATGAAGTCACTGTGTGTTTTATAGAGACAGATAGCATTGCTCTGGGCCTTCCAAAAATACGCTCCCAGCATTAGCCTTTTACCAATCCTGTGTTGCTCAGAGCCTGTCATCAGACAACAGCAACTGAGATGTATTCACACTGCATCGCAGAGACTGGAAGACAGCTAGCTAGAAAAGACAAAACTGAATTCAAAGAGCCTTGCATCAGCAACAGCTATAAAAAAGCTACAGAAGCGGAGAGAGCAAATGACAGCATTCACCCCAATTATTTCCAGAATTCAGGACTAACTGGCAGTTATGCCTAGCACTGGCAAGGCAGACTCCTTCTGCGCTGCTGCAGCAGCAGCGCTGCCTTACACCCACAAACTCCACTGCAGCTGCCTGTTGAGCTGGAAATCTGATACACTGCAAAGGTTGCTGACAGCCAGAGGCTGCTCCCTTGTCTATAAAATATCCTGTAATAAATTACATTACAGACTGGGGAAAAGGATTCAGAAGAGAGAGAATTAAAATGCAACCTTATGAGAGCTAAATGAGACCAATTAAAAGAGATTTGCTACAAGTGCTGAGGGATTTTGACCTGAGCTGTAATCAGGGATGGATATGCATTCCTTTAAAAGAGGAAAATGAGCGAGAGATCATGTGTAAACAACTCTGCCAATTAAAATGAAATGGATTATCTTATCTATGCAGCCCTGCTCAGAGAATCGCTGCATATTCCAGATATACCACAGAGAGATCCAAGATAGGCATTTAAACCTCAGAAACAAGATGCAGTGATGAGGAGATAGACTGTGGTTTAGGACACATCGAGGCCTTGGTTGCATCTGGGGATCCCTCCCTCCCTCTTTCTTAAAAAAAAAAAGTCGTGAAATTATAGATGATAATAAAAACTAGGCTCAGGATTTTTACCCAGCCAGTTATGAGAACTCTGATTCAGATCAGACTCAAGGCTAGACATGAAAAGAGTTAAAACTTGTCCTATACAAAAACCAGAAGATTGCACCATTGCTGAACTACCGGGATACTGCTGAGGAACACATAGCTTTCACAGACGCACGCTCACATCCAGACAGACACCCACAAGTATTATTCCATGCTTTAAAATAGTGATTCTCAGCTGTTCTGCATCCCAATCCAATTTTGCTGCCAGACGCCTCGCAACTCCTCTCTCCTCAGCAATACTGGAGGGCAGGACTGGTCCCCACTCTCCAATCTGACAACAGGTATGAGAATCTGAACCCAAAAGCAGTAGCTGTGCAACCAGAGTGAAAAATTTGACATGGATCTCTGCTCTGCAGTTCATCTCGCTTCTTTGAGGTTTCCAGTACTTCCCAGTTCAGAGTCACACATAAATACATACAAAAAAAGCCATTTTACAAGCACTGAAACAAACATTGAAAAAAGATGAAGAAAAGGCACATTAGGAAATTACCTTTGAGAAGCAGTAGCAAGAAAAAGTATCATAGGCTTAGGGAAGAATAAAAGCTAAAAGGGAAGAACAAACAGAAAGAGGAATTCAGGATGAGGAAGAAAAATAAAAGAAAGCAGCAAGCCTACAAGTCAATAACCCTACAAACATGCATTTTGTCACAGTTTCTGATGCTGGAAAAGTTTTAGAACATTTTATGCTGGTTGCCAGATCCGAATACAGTTTTTCCACTGGCTCAGATCAGGTCTAGCAGAGTGGGGCTGCTTTTAGAACAACACAATAATTTCTGTGTGGCATGAAGTACAAACCAAAAAGCCTTCCTAGGTCCAGTCTGCTAGAAGTCAGATCAGTAACCTCAGTGCTATGAAAACAGCTGCACAGTGAGGCTCAGCACAGACGCACCACTCAAATCTACCATGGATGGAACACCTCTGAGGTCTCTCCTGTGGTCCTATAGGGCTCAGCTTGGGGACCACTCACCAGCGTGGATGTGGAGCTGTACACAATGTGAGCCCATACGTGGGGGCACCCAGCCCAGTAAACTCTTGGGGCTGATGCTGACCTTGTCATGATACAAAACCTCTTGGGCTGGTTTTGCACACAAGATGCCCTATCACAACAATGCTGCCTACATCCTACCAACCAAAATGCCTCAGACCAATTATCACAGAAACTGAGTTGACTGTACATAGCCTGAAAAATTGATCAGAAGTTTCTAATGCACATCTTCCACACAACAGGGGAAGTCATATTTCTAAATGAGAACCGCATATACAATTAATAGCTCTCAATGCTCCTGCGGCAACACTGGCCACAAAGAATGCCAGTGTGGAGTCGTGTAACTTGCTTACTCTCAGATACAGGACACTCGCCCACTTCTAATTTCGACAACACTGCATTTATTCACTCTTGCATAAGCAAACAGGGCGCCTCACGTTTATTTATCTCTTCACCACTGCAGATGCGTTTTACTGACTAAAAGAATTGAAGA
This sequence comes from Phoeniculus purpureus, assembly GCA_028565055.1. NCBI lineage: Eukaryota > Metazoa > Chordata > Aves > Bucerotiformes > Phoeniculidae > Phoeniculus > Phoeniculus purpureus. The sequence goes on along the minus strand of JAOXOE010000632.1, from coordinate 9,837,557 downwards.
AACGATTCCTCATGTTCTACCAACTTTTCCTATGCAGTACCATTCGTGCGGTGCCTTCGAGCCGCCACGGCCTCTCCCACGCCGCGGGCCTCCCCCGAGCACAGCCCCCACGCGGTCCGGCTGCGGCCGCGCCAAGGAACAGCAGCATCCCTCGCCCGGGGCACGGTGGCCTCTTCGGCCGGGGCCAGGCCCGCGCCATGGGGCGAACAAAGCCGGGCCGGGGACAGGAGCAGCCCGAGGAACGGGGCTCCGAGCGGCGGGAGCCGCTGCCTTGGGGAAGGGGCCGCCGCCGGGGGCCGTGTCTGAGATCGGCGCACACGGAGCGCAGCCGGGCAGCGCTGCAGAGCCGCCGGGAGCCCGAGCCGGAGCCGCCGTAGCGCAGACGGGATGCCCGACCAGGTCGGTTCCCGGCGAGACCACGCACAGGTGGCTGCGGAGGGGTGGGTATCGCCCTCCCCGCCGTCCCTCTCCCCCTGCAGCCGCCCGCCTCCGCGGTCCCGCGCCCGGTCCAACTTCCCCGGCCTCGCCGCCGCCGGGCCGCGCCGCCGCCTTCTCCC
>JAOXOE010000632.1:9822735-9836900 GCA_028565055.1 Phoeniculus purpureus | reverse complement strand
GTCGAAAGACAGAAAATTGTAGTCGGTAGCCGGAGCGGGATATGGAGCAGCCACATCACAGCAGGGTTATGGCCCGCGGGAGGTGACACTGTGGGAGCGTTGGTACCACGGGCCTGCTTTTGGAGTAACAACACGTCTGGGAGAAGTAGTGGGGCACAAGGCAGAAAGGGAAAGCAGGTGCTCAGGGACTGAGGCCTTATCCTGACAAAGCCCTGCTTCACAGCCCACGGTCTGAGAATTGCTTTGCTGGCACCCCATGGACCCCTCTCAGCAATCCCTCGAAAAAACACGAGGTGTACCTGTTCCTGTACTGAAAAGCTGAAAAATCTTGGAAGTCGCTGCTTCCAGACACATTTATCCAGGGGGTTTCATTTTCAGCTCATCGGCTTGTACCAGAAGCACTGACCGTGCTCCTGCAAGCCTGTAAAGCCTGACTTAGCAGCGATCAAATCACCCAAGCAGAAGAGACGAATCTATGAGCAGTCATCTCAGTGCATGTCTGACAGGCAGAACCCCCACCTCAGCAGAGGATGTGGTGGCAGCTGCTCCCACCACCTGCACATCAAGGCTGCAGGGCCATCACACAGGCCCGAGCTGCTGCCCGAGCGCCCAGCAGCACATACTTGAGAACATGACTGCACTTCTGTCCAATTAACCCCAACACGTGCTACAGTGCTCACATCAAACGAAATAGAAATACTGTCCCCTTGCCTGCAGCCATCGTGGCAGCAGCAGGTGAAACCAGACCTCGCACTTTCCAGAACAGCTGAGCAAATCTGAGCCAACAGAGAGAATCTGTGGCAGTTCACCACTTGATGTCATGTGCTTGTAGTGTTTATGATCCAGCACTACATTTTGTGAAAGCAGATTTACCATTTCAAGCGACAGTTTGATTACTGTGGTATAGGAAAAGGTTTTTGTAGTTCCCCTCTCCAACCAATGTCAGTTACACTGAGGGAGGACAAATGGGAATTGTTGCAGAGTGGCGTACACTGTACTGTAGTATAGTGTACAGTGCACAACACAGGTGCAACTATGCTGGCTTGAAATTCCACTTAATCTTCAGTGAAAGAAACTATCCCCAAATATGCCCCATCTCTCCAAATTCTTCATTCGTCCTCAAACCACCAGAGACCTCATCTGCCTGCCTTCTTTTTTCACCACATCACAACTCAATCTCTTTGTCACGGTTGTCTTTCTAGTTAGCTCATAAGTGGCTTCCCCTAATCACCTTTAAATCCATCTTGCATCTCCACTCTTTTCCCTGCACCAGCCTGCTCACACTGAGTGCTCAGCTTTATTGACCCCTTTCCATCTGCCAGGCTATCATATTGCTCAGTGTCTGTCTTATTTAACATGTGCTATCCCTGGTAACACTGCATTTCTCTGAAGTGTTTTCTTAAGGTTACATAACCAACCAACTAGTCCTTCCCTGGATAGTAAGTAAGAAAACCTAATAAGTATTTCTATTTGCCCACTTCTACTGAAGTTTTAATAGATCAAGGAGCCTGGTTGTTTTAAGAGGGAGGGTTACTGTATGGGCTACTGTTGATGTGGAAGCTCAATGCGGTATTTCTAATAGATATGGAAGTCTTTTACCAGATTAGAAAGTTTTCAAACTTGCTGATTTACGGTAATGACATAATTCCAGCATTAACACAAATATACACTGTTCTAACTACTGATACAACCTATTGGATGTTCCAAAGTAAGCAAAGCACAGCAGTTTTTGTAGGTTGTCTTCCATCAGTATGAACACCACACTTTTGCACAGAAACATGAGAAATAAATCATTGCAAGACAGTATTTCATCCCAACAAGAACTGGCCAAATCCCAACTCTGCCAACATGTAGTTGTATGATGCATGAATAAAAAGGTTTTCTGTGAGCCAGTGTCATCCTGCCCATCCATTCATTGATAAGTACCGTGAATAAAATCATCTGAATTGTCACAAATAGGGGACAACAATCTTTTCCTCTTGACCCACCCACCTGTGCTTTATAGGACATCACTGCAGCATATGGAACTTACAGACCCATCTAGAGACTTAATTATTTGCATCCTTTCTTAAAAAACATGAACACGTGCTTTTTGTTTTCTGACACTTGTTAGGTATTAAAAAACGGGCTTACTTAAAATTCCTTGTAATACTACACGCCATTGGCAAATGCCTGTTCCTTAGTAGCAGGCAGGCAGGGTGTTCCTTGCAGGTGAGATGTTCTCTGTCATTAAGCATCTCACTGGAAAATGTCAGAACCCTCTGCTAAAGTCACTTCAAGCACCTCCAAGAATCACCTATTCCAACTCTAAATTTATACCAAGCACAAATAAGCAAGCATTCCAGGTGCATTAGTCTGCAGTCGCAAACCCTTTCCGCCCCCGCCCCGAATTCCAAAAGAGTATCTGTGATGTGTAGGAGCACTATCACCCAGCTGCTCTGCATCACAGTCTCTTCTAGTGGTTTCTGCAGAGGCCAGTCTCATTATCCACATGGAAAAACCAGAAAGCTGAAGCACAGAGCTGAACAAGTGTCTTCTCTGCATTCACCTTGTAAAGCCATAGCAAAACCAAAACCAGACCACAAATCTCCTGATCCATAGCCAAAGGCTCTGTCATCTATGTTACCACTTACACATAAGTAAAAGGTAACAGTTCTTGTAATAAAACGGAAGGGATTTTGACACTCAAGGTCTAGTTCTGCTAATGCTTCTCACATCTCGTATACCCCATAGCATAGGAACATCCTGCTAGACTTTGTGCTGCTATCCTAGCAAGTGAGAGTAGAGCAGTCCGAGTTCAAAGGGAAATCTGACTTGGGACAAATGAAAGCCACCATAAATCACAGATGTCTCACACGGAAGTCAACCGGTGCATACAAGCGTGTGCATAAATTGGGCGAGACAACAGAAAAACATGCTCAAACTCTTCTTTTAGGTAGGAAGATGGCAAAATGCCATCTAATGGGACGAGCAGATTTTAACCAGATATGGCATACTGGAAACTAAGTTCTGAGAATATTGCTGCTTGGTACCTTAAAGCAGGAGCTTTCAGACAGCAAATTAGCACCATTCCCAATCCCTGCTATCAGCCATAACATAAGACAGGAACCCCTTTCTGGAGCAGATTCCATTTCATTCTGCAGAGTCTCAGCCCAAAACTGTCTAATGGAGCGCTCGCAAGCGGTAGAGGTGCAATACAATACAACTTAAATGGCACACCATCACCTTTCTAAATATACTGAACTCACAGACATACACAGGAACCCTCTAGAAGGCCCCATATAGATGCTAGATAAAGAACCTTGACGCGACACTACTGTACTTCCAGTAAGTGTTTAAATAACTCTTGTCCTGATTAAAAGAGCTACTGAGAACATGGGAAATCTTCCTAGTGCATATTGGATCAAAGAGCGACATTTCTTCAAATATCATTACGACATGATTAACCGCTTCAGGAGACAACTTACCTGATGAACCTTAGATGTCAGAAATGATAGCAGAACCTCTCTTTGCTGCTGTAATAGCAGGAGCTATCTGCCACGTACAGATTGTCTTCAGTCTCAGGAAAGTGGGCTGTAAAACCCTCACCTACCTTTAAGCACACTTTTCCTCCCGACTCATCAGGCAGCAAAAGCAATCATCTCTGCAAGGAGCAGCAAGTGACACCTAGTTACTAGGTAATTGTTGCAATTAAAGAGGATTAGCACGCTGAACTCTCTTGGGCTGATAAAGCAGAGCCAGCCCCTCCCATCTGCAGAACTTGCCGATTCTCCTGAGAGCTCCCAGGAGACTAAGGCCAGCCAAGCCCACCAAAAGGGGGTCATGAAGACCGGGTCACAGCGTAGGCTGGCTGGAGCCCTTCAGGACCAGCACCAGCTGCATTCCCCCAGTGCAATCGCAGCAGTAACTGCCAGACCCACCCAACTCATGCTCAGCTGCCACAAACCAGGAGCAGCAGCAGATGCAGAGGAGCAGAGAAGCATCTCTGACCCGCCCAGAGCAGGCTCCCAGGCCCACCTGGGAAGGCAAGCGCAACCCCCCCACTGCAGGGTCGGTTACCTCTAAAGAGAGCAGTGTGAACAGCACAAGGTGGGACAGGGAAAAATGCCAAAGCAGCAAAGGCCTGCCTGGAACAAGGTGAAACGTTGGTAACAAGAGGCAGTATAGAAGCAAACCCAGCTAAATCCCACTAACTTCTCAGTTCTGTCAGGGACCCATTCTTGCACTGCCAAACCTGGCAAATGTGGTGCAGGTGAGTAGCTGATCTCTGCGTCCTCAGCAGCATCCTTTCCTCTAGGATGCAAAACACGAGCTCAGAAATAAAAAGAACTGCCACCTGCCTTGAGCTCAGCATGTTCGCGACAAGCAAACCCAGTGACAAGATGGCTCCTCCCACACAGGATCTGAAATACTGGTGAGGAAAGCAAAGCTCAAGAAAGGGAGAAACTGCACAGGCTTGCCAAGGGTTAGCCTATGAAGAACAGAAAAAACATTTCCCTATTATCCCATGGTCTGTCAGGGAAATGCTGTGGAATTTCACCTTAATAAAAACAGAGGGACCACAGAACCTTTAAACACTAGTTTTTTCATTTTCAGTATGGTGCCACTTACCTTTTATCCTCTTTAAACATGACATTTAAACACACAAAAGCTCTGCGGAATGATTCTTATCCCACAGGATTCCAATTCCACTTTGTCCCGTGATTTAAGGAAAACATGACACTCAAAACTTTGCACTGTTTAAATGTTATTTTATTAAATATCTTCAGTTCAAGGTTTCATTGTAACAAAGCTATGAAGGTTCTACCAACATTCAGACCAAACAAACAAACACTAGCTAACTTTAATTATTTCTATATCATGCAAAACTTCTGCATCAAATGCCTTCCATTTCCTGTTTAAAATGTGATATTTATAATATATATTATATAGATGCTTATATTAGCCCCGTAAGAGAACATTAAGAATGCTAAGGGTGTACAGCTGTGTTTGATAATGGCCATACCAAGCTAAGGTTCTCATTAACTTAAAAGGGAACAAAACAAACAAAAAAACCCAAAAGAAAGTTTGTCTCCAAGACTGTGCAAAAACCAAAAAAAAAACCGCCACAGTTATCTTCTTTTAAAATTTTATCTGAAAGATGCAGATACTTAATATAGACGGTTTTCTTTTTATTTATTAACAATCATCAGGTAACGAGACAAGGAAGATCAGACCTAAAGAAGACATGCATAATGTTTTGTTTTTACCTTTTTTTAAATAATATACTTGTAATCTCCCATTTGCCTTCCCTTTGTGGCTTAAAAAAAAAAAATCCGGCATAAAATCAAGGCTTTTCACTTTCCCACTTCACTCAGTGGCTTAGTGCTGTCTTAAAAATGTTTCAAAATAATACAATCTAGTGTTTGCCCCCTTCGGGTTCAAATCCCTTCCTCCTCCCTGGGTTGGTGGAAAGAGGAAGAAAAGGGTATTTGCTCAGACAAACCTGGGATACGTGGATAGTCTTCTCCTTCACCAGGGGTTAGCTGATCTAATCCTGGTGCAGGACAGACCTCTCTGATAAAGGGAGCAGAGAGCTCTCTGTTGCAAAGCAACAGCTCCACTTTGTGCAACAGCTTTTATTTTCTACATTGTTTAATACGGATTAAAATTCTGAATTGGCTTTCTTCTCTTCCCTCATCTGTAAAAAGGCTGTCTCATGCTTAGCATGTCATCAATGCCATCACTTTAACTCCTTTGAAAGATCTATAAAATTATTAGGGCTAGACAGAAACACTGGTAAAAGCCCATCCCAACTTCCGCAGGTGATGCCTTCCCTTGGTCAAGGCAAATCCTGTAAGACTGCCCAAAAGGCCATTTTCTTCTTGGGGCTAGGCTCCCTCCCTTGGTAAGGTCAACAAAACACTTCTACATTCCCCACCCAATGAAGAAAGGAAAGTGACTCCTTTTGCAGCAAAGAAAGGAATATTAATTGGCCCAAAGGACAAACATCAGATCACATGTGCTAATTCCCTTCCCCTCTGCTTTATGAGGTATCCTCTAATACTCAGAGGCAACACAGGGAGGTGGCCTGGAGTCCTTCGCTATGGTTTTTGCTGTTCCAATCTTTTAATTTTCTGTGTTACAACATCACTGTAAAAAATAGAAAAATTACCCAAATAAACACTAGGAAAACATGACACATACAAACATCAGATGGGACAGTGGTGGGGAGAAGCACCTGCCTGGGGCTGCTGGCTCCCAATGCTGTTTTAGTCAAGAGACCAAACAAACCAAACAGGAGGCCAGGCAACCCCTTTAATTCTATGGGTGCATATATTTCAGTATAAAAAACACACGCTACTTATGCCTCATATAGGAGTGTATGTGCAAGTTTTCATGAAGAACATAATACTACCTTTTTTTTGTCTGCTTCCTAAGGAACATGTGTTCTGCAGCACTGTGGATCCCAACTATGATACTAGAAAGGAAAAAAAAAAAAGAAAGTCCCATACAGGTACCCTTTTCCTCTAAAACATCTGCTCTTAATGCAATTTTTGTTCTGTTTTGTTAAATTAAATAAGCTGGCTTAAAACCTCCATGTTTGGCCAGGCAGTGGCTGTTTCTAAAACCGGTATCTGTGAAGAGCAAGTTTCTGTTTAAGTTATATTCACTTACACCCTTTTATTTTTAATCCCTACTGCCACTTGTAGTTTTAAATCAATGTCCCATTTGGGGTTTTTTTTTCTTTAAAAAAAAAAAAAAAGTCTGTTTTGGGATCCAGCAGCTGAGCAAAGAGCTTTCCATAGCATTCTGGCCGTGCAGAAATCAAAGAAGAAACAGGCTGAAGTCAGTCTGCTGGGCAACAGGAAGAGAAGCGCCTCCTCTCTCCAACCCCAGTCTTCACACTGGCTCCTCTGGGGTCTCCTCGCCACCTCTCATGGATTGAAGTCGCAGCACAGCCTGAATGAACTTCCACCATGGCTTTGTGGAGCACAGTTCAGCCATCCACTGCTTAAGCCGCCTGCTTTTTTGCTCTCCCTCTCTCTTTCTCTCTCCTTCACTTTTGCTTTCCCCCTTCACTTCATTTCTGAAAGATGTTCCAGCTGTTGCCATTTTTCTTAGCCCTGGGGGAGGGGGCGCGTTGGATAATCTGTCATTTATTTATTTAGCATTATTCCTGCTCTTTATTATTTTATACAAACAACATGTCTTTTTTTTTTTCTTTTTTGATTTAAAAACACCTTCGTACAGCAGAAACAGACACGATGGATCCATGGAAAACAACAGAAAGGCAGCGCCCGGAGCATCAGATGCATGCAGGGTTTCGTGCATTTGGCTGCTGCCTGTTTGTAATTTGTATTTATTTTTTTAATGCCAAAACAGACATGACCGTTGCTGTCACTCAGGCACTCCAGAGCTGCTTGCTAAGAAGATATTGCCCTCCAGCTGAGTATCTCCACAAGTTGCTGCAGTCAGGAGGAGGTAGAGTCCACCCAGAAGGAGAGAGGGGGAGAACAGGATGGAAGGAAATAAAGCCAGATGTTAGCTGTACACAGTTAATGAAACACATTTTCTACTGGCTAATGACTTGATGCAGACAGAAAGCCTTCCTAAGACAACATGGACAAGCTCACGAGGAGAACTATGAAGACAAGAGGCATACGCTTTCCCTTCCAGGTGGCTGAGTGTGCTAGTGAAAACAAACTACCTGCTAAAAACAGTTATTTGCTTGGAGCAGACCTGGGCCCATTATCTAATAGTGTTGTCCCAGAGGCTGAAGATGTTTTCCAAGTGGTTAGCAAAACCTCTGGTCCTAAGGAACAGATTCTGCCTCACTTACCATTGTCTTTTGCCTTGAATTTAAGGATTTAAATTTTTTTACAGTATCTTCAGTAATTTTGTCTCTGAATATTCTCCATTTCTTTACTGTGAGAGTGACAGAGCACTGGAACAGGCTGCCCAGAGAGCTAGTAGAGTGTCCTTCTCTGGAAACTTTCAAAACACACTTGGATGCAGTCCTGTGTGATCTGCTCTAGGTGAGCCTGCTTTGGCGGGAGGGTTGAACTCTCTGATGTCCACAGGTCCCTTCCAACCCAACCCCCTAACATTCTGCAATTCCATGACTCAATATGCAAACAAACATATGAGCTTTTCTACAGTTTTGCAAAGCTGTAGTCCTAGTGACTGCCTCAACGAAGCCTCCTCCTGGTTAATCTTCTTGTGTCAAATTACTGGATTTATTTTTGTCTAAGTTGTCATTTATTTCACGTTTGTTTAGCACGGTCCTGCCATAAAAGTGTAGCCAAAATCTTATTTCTACAATTTCTTGGTTTACAAATCTTTGTTGCAAACTCTGTCATTAGGCTGCTGCTTCCTTCATGGCTCCTACTCCCTCTTTACATGGAGTCCTCTGATTAACCTCAAACTTCTTTTATGGCTACAGTTTCCTTTTAAGATGGCTTACCCAGCACTGAACTCGGCCTTCCAGGTAAGAACAAACCACTGACTTCTATTTGATCATTCTTATTCACCTTCGTCTTTCTTCATCCTTACCCTTCGCTGCACGTGGGCCAACACAAAACGATTCATTGTGTTCAGATGGCGACTGCCCACACTGACCCTACTTGTAACTGCATGTGGTTAAACCTTCAGAAACCAAAAATGCATACAAATAGTTCAACGTCGTTTATAGGGTTTTGTAAAAATATTGCTCTAAACAACATTTTGTGGTTGGGAAGTGGCTTTTGCGCTGCAGTTTTCAGAAAACCCTCCAGCAAAAACTTCTGGAGGAGGTGCAACGTTTTGGCAGCCAAGTCCAGGACACATACCTCTTCTGTGGCAGCTAAGCCTCTTATTCATAACTTTAATTTAATACTTTCTTCAGTATATATATATTTTTCTTTAACTAAGTCCTGGACTTCCTCTGAAGGAAACTGCTGAAGCAAGTTGTTTGGTTTTGTTTGGTTGGTTTTTTTCTGTGAAGGTTTAGTCCTGCAAAGTGCCTTAGTCGTTGGAAATTCAGCTCTTTTGAAAGTTTCCCTGCTTCTGGTGCCCCCAACTGGCTCTTGCTTTTGAAGTTTCATGTGTGACCTCTGCAGTTCACTTGTGATCGTTCACATTTCTTCCCACCGCCTTCAGTAGGGTTGAATCCCTCACAACACGTAAGAATAAAAACTGCTCTCTGCTTCATCCCAAGTAGCACACAAGACCTGTCATTCATGCTTAAATGCTTGTCTTCCAGGCGCAGATAGGTTTTTGTGTTTGCTCTTAAACAGAAAATCTCTAGTAAAAAGGTCCTAAGACTAGGAAATGTAGATCTTTAAAATGAATGTGATGTATACGTGAAAGGAGGCAGAAAGACTTTGTACATCTAACTAAAAGTGACCAGCAAGGCAATACACAAGAACGCAGAAATAAATGGATCTGCTGTCCTTCTGGACATATTTAACATAATTTCTTCACGTTCAATTTTCTAATCCAAGTTTCCTTCATGTTGAATTGTAGCAAACTAACTACAGGGTATTTTAAATCCTTTGATACTATAATTTGCTTAGATTTTTCTTCCCCCTCAGAGTTTTCTTAACACCGTATGCTAAATCGCTTCAGCTAATCAGAAAATTGGTAGTATGATTTGTATGAATAAATCTTTACCTTTATGGCATATGTATTGTTCTGTATAGGTATTACAATATGCTCTGCAGAATGAGACTTTCTCATCAAAAAAGTTCTCTGAAATCACTCCCCTGCATATAAAGATAGATCCTGAACAGCTGGGAACAAACTTATGTTCTGGACTAGCACGGTCTGAGCACAGACCTGCACGCAGAAGAACTACTGCTGTAAGAGCAGCAATGCTCAGGAACAATGGTCTGGCACATGACTCCAGTTTGTCAGGAGGGACAGATAATCCTGAGTCCAGAAGGCAAGGCTTAGAGAAAGGAACACCAAGGCATCAGCAGCAGGTTTAGGCCTACAAACAACTGAAGATGGTTCTCTCACTGCTGGCTAAATAGACCCAAATACTGAATTTCCACTTGCAGCAGTCTTAGTTCTGTCTGTGACACGCTCCATCCTTGATAATCCATACCTGTATTTGATCCTCACTGGAGAGGTGCTGCAGGAGCTCCAGAGCAGTGGTAGTGGACATTCAGCCACTTGCCATCTCGGCGGTGCCAGACACGCGTCTCTTCAGACTGTGTGGTGCGGGGCCGGCCTTGGCCATCAATATACTGTGTCAGGCGGATGTACGCGATGCAGGCAGCATCTTCACCAATGACATGGACATGGGGGTTCAGGATGGTGGTGTGTATTGGCTTGCTGTTCTTCGACAGTACTGGCAGAAGATGCAAAACCATCAGCCTGACTCAACTACTAAGAAGGAGTATTTTTCTGCACTTTCCTCCTTTTGTATTCTACTCACCTTCCATTGGAACACAATAAAAATTCCTCCTACAATTTTCCTGACAAAATCCAAGTAATTCTTTCCCTTATCGCCTGTTCTTCTCCTTAGGAACTGGGCATTTATTATTGCCTAGAACACCCTGGCCCCTTTGCTCCCCGTTCTGCAAAGAACATTCACCACTTTTTTAACACCCGTGCTGCTGTTTCTTCAGTTATAATGAAGTTCTGTTAGAGAATACTATTGTAAAGGACTCAATAATCAGGAGATCTTTAAGTTAGGCCTGCATCATGAACCAGCCCTAGAGAAGTATAAAGACCACACCAGAACACGCGTTTGAGAGAGAGAGAGAGAGACAAAATCTCTGCATAATTAGAGGACTAGCAATTGCCTATACTAAGGACCTTGATCTAACCCCCAAAATAAAACAAACTGAAGAGCTCAGGATTTAAATTTAAATGAGCTCATCCTGCAAAGACATCCAGGAAGGAAGGCAAATCCACTAGGACAAATGATAGCATTCCTTCCAACCTTTTTTCCTGTCCCAGGCTGACAAGGTATCCATGTAATGGGTTCATTAGGTATTAGAGATCTGAAACTGCCCTTTGAAAACTCAAGGCAGGAGTGATTCATGCATAGCCACCTTTAGGTCTGACCATTCTATATGTCTATCCCAAAGATACACCTTGCTTCCACCAAAATAAACTCATATTTTTAAATCTCCCTATCAGTAGGAAACCTGGTGCCTCACACTTTTAAAGCTCCTCCGGTTCACATTTTACAAAATATTTGCATCAGGCCAACTGTGACGGGATGCGTGGGTTAGAATTGAAATTGTTTCTAAACAAGTCTTTTGAGAGAAAGAAAGGTGGCTCTTACGAATGTATCATAACCCATGCACAATGAAGTTCTTGCTGGGTTTCACAGCCAATAAAAACAAGGGCAATTTTCCCCCCAAAATGTGGCATAAAGGAAGATCAGAGAGAAAGCTGTTGGCATTACCCAGTCTACCTACTCACAATTCTCAAAGTAAAACTTATGGAAATCCATTCCTTCAACCAGGTTCCCCAGTGCTTCAGGCTCAAATGAGGTCAACCCAGGATCACAGATTTTTCTGCAAAGAAAAGCACCACAGGCTTACAGTCAGCATCTGAGCCCAAGGGCTATTTAACCAATGGAGTGCTGGTAAGGCATTTTACTTACACTGTAAACCTGCCTATCTCCCTACTCCAAAGATTAAGTTCCAGGTCCTACTGCACAAACACAGTGTGGTGCCATTAGGCATTTCAATAGAACAAGCCTGTTTCTGGCTTTCCTTTTATTCTCTTTCTGCCCATCTCACTGTTCTCCCTGCTACTTTTCTTACCGAACCAGGATTTTCTCCCTTTATTGCTCTCTGATGCCTGCCTTTTACTCCACGTTCTTTTAGAGAGTTCTACCATATCCCTAACTCTTACTTGACATGGGCTAAAACACATAAAACTTCTTACCATCCCTGACCACATGACAACAACTGATATGCAGAAGCCAGAACATCACTTCCACACAAACTGATGAACAACATGTCATAACTCATTTATACTTACGTATAAGCTTCAAAGTCTCCATTGTTGATGGCTTCTATCAGCTGCTCTGTTATCTTAATTATCTCTTGCTTACGCACTGTGAACAAGAAGAAAAAGCAACTTAACGGTGCATAAGACTTCAGTAGGAATATGGGACTAGTGGGTACTTCCTACAAGCAGAGCACCATTAGTCTAAGTCTCATAGGATGCTGCTTCCTGCATTCTGGAGATATGCAGCAATGACAGCCATCCACATGAGAGTCGGGGGGCGGTGGTATGAAAGAGGAATGGTGATCCCATAATGCAGGGAAAAAGGAAATAAAGATGTGGTATTCAATTTTTGTTCTAGATATGTCTAAGGCACCAGAGGTGCCTCCTGAATGACAGCCTCAGGTGCTTCTGAGGAGCTTGACTGATTAATGGCAGTGAAACTGCTAATGGGAAGCATTTGGCAATTTAAGATGTGGAAACCTTGACCCAGTAATCATATACAAATGGTCACCACACAGACAAGCCAATTGGAGAAAATCTTGCCTATCACCAATACCTCAGCTGCTATGAATGCTGCAAACAAGCAACTGGGACATGTAGGGATGAATTCTGCAAGCTAGAAAGACAGCTGCAGCAGGATGGATGGGTTGGATGAACATGTCCTAGGTATACACTAGACTGCATTACATTCCTCAGGTAGTTAGCTTCTGCCAATTCCTACAGCACAGTTCCTTTCAGCACTCTGACAGCACTGCCATTTAACCTAACCCAGCACTCAGGACTTCAGGATGACTGAAGATGAGGGCTAGCTGTCTATTGTTATTAGGCCCCTCTCTGGCCAGCACATCTGCACTCTCTCTTCTTTGTTTTGCACAGCTGATTGCCCAGGCCCCATCCCTCTGTGTTCAATGACCCATGATGGGTCTTAAGAATTCTTAATACTTGCAAAGTTTGGGTCAGCTCTGTTAAATAACACCGTTCCAGTTGTGTGTCTACATGTGCACCATATATACAGTAGCCTATATGCACATCCCTCACAGTTCTTTAGCCTTCCCACACTTTCCCTGTACATAGAATATCCTGCACATTCCACAAGCACTTAGGAGGTTCTCTAATATTATTTTCAATGTTACCAAATAACTTAAAATTCCTACCACCAGACATGGAGTTTATCTGCCCTTAGGCATCCAAAATGTGTGAGTCTGAAATGGAAACAGTCACCTGACTATTCCTCCCTAAAAGAAACGGGCACTGCTGGAAGTCTCACCTGAGGCATCTCTGATGCCTGTTATTAAGGGGATGGTGTTTAAATACAACCTACCACCTTTAGACGGCCCAGTCAGGAAAGCCAGATTCCATTTTCAATGCCAGTCTGAACTGCCCTCCCCTGTAACCTTTAACCCACATGTCTCTCATCCCACGTGTATTGTAAGTGCAGTTGGAAAGCAGCGAGATGATAATCTCACTGGCTATCAAAGATGTTTGCATCCACCCTGGTAAGCAATTAAGATGATTGCACTATCCAGCCAGCCACATCTTAGACCAGACAGCTGGCTCACAGCAGTGATGGTGCTGGTTTTGCCACCCAGGCCCTGTACATCCCCACGTCTAAAGATCTACAGAGGAAATGGGCCAGAACGCCACAGCAGATTGTGTCTATTGTGAAAAATGTCCTCACAAGCAAGTTGTCTGGAATTCCTTCCACATGAAGCAGGACCACATGCTGGTGCCCTCAGGCTGCAGGCACACACCGTCTGCACTGTTTGGAATTGCAGAACTGTTCAGCTTGGCTCTTGGAACTCCAAGATCGAGTTCAACTATAAGCCTAACTCTCAAGCCCACTGCTAATCCATGTCCATGGGAAAGGCTCCCCTCGGGCTGGGTGTGGAAAGGTGCAGAGCACAACCTCCACGGGCTGACTCCTCTCAGCGAGACTTGCATCCTCTTCCCCTGCATTTCTGCGCAGCAGCACCGAGGCTGCCCTTCAGCGCAGGTCCGTCCCATCCAACTGCGTTCGGTTTCTGGCCTTGACCGCACATCCCGACACACGGCCCTCACGACCAGCGCACAGGAGGAGGTTCCTGCTCCCCAGAGGAAGCAGTAGAGGATCCGCGGTGAATCACCGCGCACACCGGCACAGCTGAACAGCTCAGCACACCGCGTCTTGAGACGCCCCGCTCCCAGCCGTGCCGTGCCTCTCCCCAGCGCGACTGCCCCGCGCGGTGGGG
>JAOXOE010000632.1:9794846-9822569 GCA_028565055.1 Phoeniculus purpureus | reverse complement strand
CGGCGCCCCGCCCCCGCCACAGCGCCCCTGGCGGCCACCGCCGCTCACTGCACCGGGCCGCCCGCCGGGCCCAGGAGGGGTGCGAGGGGCGCAGGGGCGGAGAGAAAGGTAAGGGGAAGCGCTAGAGCTACGGTACCGGCGATGGGTGCGCTACGCCACTACTGCTCCCCGGCTGCTAACTTACACGGAGCTCGGTTAAGAGCAAAGGGAACTACTGGAGTTAGCAAAGGCTCCGACCGAGCACGCTCTAACTCCAATGTCTGCCCTGGGCTGTCCCAGGCAAGAAGCTTCTCTTCACAAGACTGTGTAGCTGCAAAACAAATGTAAGCGTTAAAATAATAAACAAACAGAAACCAGAAAGCAAAATGAAAACCAACACTGAATACAAACACACACAGAGCCCCAGCCTAGCCCCAGGCGGCACACAGAGACATCCACATCCCTGCAACCTCCAGCCTGCTCTCCTGCCTCTGTCACTCGCCGTCGGGGCCAGGCACTGCTCAGCTGGGACCGCCCTGGCACTGGTGCAGAAGACTCCTCAGGGCAGGTTAGGGATCACACTAATGCTGCCAGAGGCAGTTTGAGGGTGACCTAAAACCCTGGTCAGAGCAGTGACAGAGCAGCATGAGGGCAAGTACGAGATGCGAGGGAAAGGGAAAGAAAATTGGGCTTTCACATCACTGCAAATCTCAACACAGAAGGGAGTGGGGTGGGAGAGTTGCTGCCCCACTTGGCAGAGAAGTGATTTGGCACTCCTCTGCACACCAAGCAGGGCCTTGCTATGTGCAAGAGCAAGTAGTTAAAGCAGCAATGGACAGTTCACAGCAGAGATCATTTCCCTTCCATTCTCTGGCTGAGCAAAACACCTTTCCCATTGCACCCTTAGAGCTACCTTAATCGAAATAACAGAATCACAGAACATTAGGGATTGGAAGGGACCTTGAAAGATCACCTAGTCCAATTCCCCTGCCAGAGCAGGATCACCTAGATAGAAGTCGCACAGGAACACGTCGAGACAGGTTTTAACCGCTTCCAGAGAAGGAGACTCCACAAACCCCCTGGGCAGCCCGTTCCAGTGCTCCGTCACCCTCACTGTGAACTTTCTTCTCACATTCATGTGGAACCTCCTATGTTGCAGCTTACACCTGATTACATCCCTTGTACTATCATTAGATGACACTGAGAGGAGCCTGGCTCCATCCTCCTGACACGTGCCTTTGCCACATTGATAAACATTAATGAGGTCACCCCCTCAGTCTCCTCTTATCCAGGCTGAAGAGACCCAGCTCCCTCAGCCTTTCCTCAACAGGAAGATGTTCCACTCCCTTCATCATCTTTGTGGCTCTCCGCTGGACTCTCTCAAGCAGTTCTGTGTCCTTCCTGAACTGAGGGGCCCAGAACCGGACAGAAAGGCTTTGACTGCTGCATCACATGAGATACTAGCGCTGTGTTTAGGAAACCAGGGAAGGAAGACAGGAGAAGACAGGAGAGAGCATGTCTGTTCCTTCCTTCCCACACTGACCTGAACAGAATCAAATACTCCAGACATTCCCAACTCCCATTGAGGATCCTTCCATTACAGCTTTAAATAGTTAGGCAGCTAGTATGCTATGCACGTGTAGGGGAAAGGCTGGCAATCCCACCTAGATTTTCTCCCACCTACTACCTTTTTTCATACCCACTGTCAGTTTTTCAGCCCCAGGCTCCTGCAACAGATGCAGCCAGCTCAGGAGATAAGGCAGACAGTACTGTAACTGGCAGACTAATCACAGTACCAGTTCACCGAGCCAGCAAGACAACTGTGCAAGGTAAAGTTCAAAGAAGAGAAAAGCCCCTCCACTCAAAGCAGCTAATAACAGACTCAAAAATGCTCTGGAGTTCTTCCAGCAGCCACAGCCACCCTCCCAAAACATCCCTGAAGTCCTCTGTAAACTGCTTTTGTTCCTTTTCTACTTGCCAGGCACTATCCATGTCTGGGGTGCTCAGAAATCCTTCACGAGCAAGAGTGAATTCAGTCTCATACATCCCCTCCATAAACAGACCTGCACACTGACCCCAGTTACCACAAAGAACACTAGAGATGCAGTGACTTGCCCAAAGAAACCCTGAAAGGCAGTGTCACTGCAGAGAACTCCACGTCTCACCCAGATGAAAGTGAGGGAATGAAATTAGCTTGGATGAGGTTCTCCTTGTTTTCAAAAGGGAAGGAAAGGTTTTCAGTGCAAAGGAGGGCATTCTGCAGGAAGGGAGATGATTTCTTTTTACTCTGGAATACTGGAAATGAAAATCAACATTCTGGAAGGCAGTTGAGGAAAGGAAAAATCTTGGGGAAGGAGATATGGAAAGGTGCAGGGAGGGGTGGGAAAAAAATGCCATGAAGCACTGCACCCCTGGACTTACTGGCTGAGAAACAGAGAGAAAGCTGGGACTGCATGGACTCAGTCTGTGTTTTGCTCTCACTGTGCCTCCGTCCTTCAAGCACTGAGCTGCCATCCCCGGTGGAGAGAGGGGGAGCTAGCATGGCAGGGAATCGAAACACAAACACAAATAAAACACGCAAGTTCAGTAAATAAAAAAAGAGAAAGGAAAAAGGAGAACATTAAAGAAACCACAATACTAAGCACAAAACATGCAGGAGTCTCCTCCAAGGCCAAGTAGACAGCTCTGTAACACTGACCTGCTGTTTAATTTAGGATGACACAGGGGTGGAGGGGTTACTGCCTTTAGCCCCACCACTATGCAAACAACATATTCCTGAGGAAACCACCTCTGACTGATCAAAATGATACCAACCTACACCTCAGCAGAGCAGATCTGTATAACCTGCTGTCTACTGAAGATAGGAAGTTGTCCCAGGAATGGCACAAGCATTTCCCTTTCCCCAGAGTCAAGGCCACGCAGAATGCCGAAAACGTCAACATCCCTGACACGTTCGGTTTATTTAACTTGCCTTGAGTGCTTGCTTAGCTTAAAACATAGTGGGGCAGGAGTTGAACATTAGTGAACGTTGCTGCCACCTTTAAAACTGAAGCACTAAAGTTAACAGAGCTGGCCATAGCACAATCCATTACTGTGCAAGGTCCTTGCCTCCCAATCACCACTCAAAAGCCTTTGATTAAAATCATAACAAGATTTTCTAACCCCTGCAAAAAAATGCCACCAAACCAAAGAAACCCATCAGTTTTGATCTGCAGTAATGTCACCCCATACAGTTCTTCCTAGATCTAGTCCTGGTCAGCTGCCCTCCCCATGCCAACCTTCTGTTTTGGTCCTAGACTTCCTCTCCTCCAACATTTGTATCCCTCACCTACAGGACCCGTTGGCTCAACTTGGGACCTCTCCTAAATAAAATCTGCTAAAGGAGACAAAGTTCTGGACAAACATCCATCCTGGATGGGTATCAGGTGGAGATTAGATGAATCAATTTCATTACCACAGTCACAAACCCATCCAGTTCCCTTCACTCAAAGCTGGGTTTTTAATCCACGGATTACTCTTTGGCAAAAAGGTGGGAGCTAGAACACTGTCCTGTAACGAGGTCAGGTTTTATCTGAAACAATCTGTATTGCAGAGCTCATTTCACTCACTAGCATGCATTTCTACTCCCTGTAACTCCTCAGAAGAGGAGCCAGCAGCTTGTGATAAGCCACAGGAAAAGGTCAGGAACTGGTCCAGCTGACAGAGGTGACATTGCTGCTACACCACAGGGTCAGCACCGATTTCTCCCTGGATATGTAACTCAGATTGACTACAGAGAAAATACCTCTGCTTCAAAATGCAGACTATCAACACATTTGCCTCAGAATGCAGAGCTGCATTCACCCATCCCAAACCTGTTCATTCAGGAAAATGTCTGCTCATCCCTCTTTAGGCAGTCCAAGAAAAGGACAGCTGCTCAAACATCACGAGCTGATACAGGGCTTGCATCTTCTTCATCTAAGAGTTTTAGAAGTACAGACTATTTATGATATGGTCACTGAAAAATGTCAAATCTCTTCTCAGCCTCTCCCTCTATTGATATCTCAGTCAATGACATGAAAAACAATTTCCATTCAGAGATGACAGTCTGAGAATGACAGTCTGATTCATTTTTGGTACAAAAACAGATCCAAAGAGAAATAAGAGGGACGTGTGTGCATGTCACTACAGATATTCCCAGGAAGAGGTGAGAAGGGAGAGTGAGCCCTACAGGGAAGCACAAAACCACCACCAGACTCCAAAACTCAAGGGACTAGTAATTTTCCACACCTAGAAATGAAGTGGAGATGAACAGATTATGATTATTTGTGATAAGAACTCCAGTTCTGAGACAAAACTGAATTATTTCGAGGCAAACAGCGCTTCTATACCACAGAGGCCAAGTCAGCTGGTTCCCCAGTGCATGGTCCTACTGTGACAGGAATGACAGCACCGTGGCAAATTTATGAACTGACTCAGAAATTTGGGAAGCTAGTTCAAGGCAAGGGCCAGATCTCCAAGATCCCCTTCCTGCTCTTAACTGTCAGAAATCACAGGCAAAACACCTACCTTTCAGGTCCTCATCTTCGGTCGTGGTGTTACAGCTCTCTGTGGAACCCTGCATGGCAGAACAGAGCGTTACCAGGCATCAGCAGTGGTGAGCATGGGTAAACAATCGTTTTGTGAAGATTGTTTTGTGAAGAAATGTGGGTAGAAGCACAAAAACCATTGGCAGGGACAGCAGAGAGCAGATGATAAAAGGAAGCTCTGGATGAAAGCAAGCCAAATCTTAAGCGAAACTTGACAGCCTCTCTGCTCAGCTTTTGTGTATTCAAGCCATTTAAGCCATCCAGCCGGAACTTTTGCAAGGACTTAGGTTACCAAATTCTGTCAAATGTGATCAAATGGGAGTTGCTTCTGTTTGGAAGAAGAACAGCCACAAAAAGCTAAAGAAGGTCTCCTAGGCTTTCTCAGAGGAACAGGTCTCCATTTCCAGAAGGGAAAAAACAAAGTGTGCAAAGTGCCTGTATCTTCTTTTACATCCTACATACAAAAGAGACTGGTGATAACACCACAGCAGGAAAGACTTTATACTGTTTGACCAGCTGTCCTTACTCAGCCTCTTCTATGCAACACAACCCTCCCAGTCTACTGGCAGCAGTACTTGGGAGCATGCTACAAACCAAACACCGGAAAGGTAGAAACCAAAGTCAGACACACAAAGACTGACGAGAGAGAAGCAGAGGTTTCTCTGGCAACGCTCCCACCCCTTACCTTTATGCCATCTGTAGCATTATGGACAACAGTTGTTTGAGGCTCCTAGGAAAGGATGGAAGAATCATTAAACTCCAGTTCCAAAGCATTTTCTCATCTATTTTCACTCCCCAGCAAGTAGAGAAAAGGTGACTGACTGGTTTTAAACTAAAAACAACAAAACCAAACCACAAACTCCAAACAGCACACATGTGCTCGCGTGCGGGTGCAAATACTTCCTGCACAGAAGGTTTCCTGAAGAGAGATGCGGCACTAAAAGCTACAGGTGCAAGGAGACAAAGCCCCCAGCTTCTCTGCAATCCTCCCTAACTCCCCAATTTGTCTCCAGCAAACCAGGCTGGCACAAACACCAGACGGCAGCTGAGCAGCCGGTCTGCACCCTGTGCAGCCATTCATGAAGTAGTGACCCCTGAGCAGCATCCTCACTGGAAAATGCTTCACAAGAGGAAGAGGGGGAAGAAAGGCTAATACTGGGTCGGGGCCTTTGTCTCGCAGCTGTTGGTTTTTAATGGAAGTTTTTCCAGTTATATTACCCTAGAAAAGGGACATTCATAATTTCCATAATAAAAATGGGATAAGCCAGACCTCACACCGAGGAGTTCTTAAGGGAACTGGCCTGTGAAAAAAGGTACATTTTTCTCAAAGGCTCTAAAATGAGTCCAAAATTCATTAATAATATGAAAATGAGTCCAAAATTCATTAATAATAACAATAATTAATAATTTAGAAAGGCTTCCTCAGTATCAAAATCGTCATGAGCAAAGCCAGTGAAGGGAAAGCAGAAGATTATGAAGTGTCCCAAGAACGCTTCACCCTACAACAAACAACAAAACCCATCAAGTAACACCCTCCCAGCCCCCCAAAATCGCCAAATCCAGCTCTCCAGAGACACACAACAAAGAGCAGCTACCAAGGCAATCAATGCTAACTAGTTCCTTCATTTCTGGGACAAGAACTCAGGATCCCGCACTACGTCCTCCCATAGCTGTCAGTCTTGCAGGGTGGCTCACTGAGGACACCAGAGACTACGAGCGCAGTGATGTGCACTCATCCAGCTTCTGCTGTCACCCACTGCCTGATCTTCCCAAGCACAGTGAGGCAGACCACACCAAGCTGTGCCATTGAAATATATCAGGCATAGGACACTCTGAGAAGCCTGCTGCGCACGCCCAAACAGAAAATGCTAGCTCAGCAAGTTACCGAGCTGCAGAGGATCAACTACACAACTGAGCAGGCCACATGGGCTATCAAAGGACTCCTCTAAAAATGCTTTGTATGCCCTTTCTTCTATGGTGTCCTGAAGTCCATTCTCCACTTTCTGAAAGTTGGAGAGTAGATGGAACTTGACACTGACTTCTTCCAAACCAGCCTCTCCAAAGCCAGCAGGAACAGTTGAACAGGACACACATAACTATAGAGGGATGGCACACGGGGAAGTCCAGGCAAGCTGCGCTCCCCACATCCAACCACAGCTCTGCTCAGCGCCCCCACCCCAAAGCCTGTGAGGCTGTGATCAGGCCCCAGAGCAGCACAGGGACAGACAGAACAAAGCCAAAACACAAGCTGAAACAGAGCAGCACAAGCAGCACTCGGGATGGGAGGCAGGTAAGGAGAGAAGGGGAGAGCACAGAATCAAAACTAAACCAAACAGGAAAAAAAAAAGCAGTTGGGGAAGATACCATGGACGTCTGCACTGGGGGTGTTTCTTTTGCAGTGCTTACTATACTGGCTTTGTTGTTGCTCTGCGGCTGAGACAGAAAAACATGGTTTTAGTTCCTCTGCTGGGCAACAAAGGCAGCAAGAAAATGACAGTGTTGCTTCAATCCCAACCATCTCATCAGACCCTCCCCTCCCAGCAGGTTTGAGCACCAGGAAGAGGGAGGACAAAGGAGTGCTGCCCAGGTTGGTGGACATCATCCTTCCCCCAGAGACAACAGATCAACAGATGTTGTATGGGATGTACCCAAACCCAGATGTGCATGGACTGCTAGACCTAAAAGGAAGGAAAACAGAAGGGAAAAATGGAGCAGCTCAAAGGGTTGGGGGGAATCCTGCAATGAGCACCAACAAAAGTATTTGGTGAAGAAGAATGACGGACGGCAACAGTCCCAAGAGAAAGAGACTACAGAGCTGAGGCACACAGTAGTCGTGCTGCAGTCTCAAACAGGGGAAGAACGTGAGTCAAAACCGAGAAATCCCGAAGCGAGCAGGAACAGTCCTAGGTGTGTGATGATGCTGAGGGTCCCAGGGAATCTACTGATGGAAAAGAAATTGTGGCCAGCCCTGGAAAAGGTAGAGAAAGGTGAGGTACAGTGTGTTGTGTCCCTGCTGTGACCTAGACAAAGAGACTTCAGGACCAAAATACGGAAAAGGATGAAGGCAGAACGCAAGGACAAAGCCGTGTAGTTCTCCAAGTAGAAAGTCCTCTGGACAGGGCTTGGCAGTTTGTCACATTTCCCCACTTCAGTCTGTCTTGTAGCTGTCATGGAAGAACACAATCTCCATTTTCTGCATTCACACAGCACACCAGCTTGCTGCAAATAAACATTCCATGGAGCCACGTTCCATGTCAGTAACATCAGCAAAGTTATAAGCAAAGTCTGTATCTAGAGGACGCCAAACCTGTGTCCACTGGCATATAGTTCCTAGCCCACAAATCCAGTTAGTTGTTGGAGAACCCGGCCCACAGTTACGTTGCCATATAAACCCCACACCAGGTACACTGCTGGACACCAGCAACAATGCCAAAATCAGCATGGCAGGAGCCCCACTCAACACTCCTTGGGATACAGATCAGGGACACTAGACGGGAAGTCACAGCAGTGTGACCCCACTGCATCTGCTCTCCATCCCACCGTTCTCAGAGAGTGCATTCATAGCTCCCTCACCACCAGCTACCATCATAAAGAACGCAGAAGTTAAATGCTGAACTGGAAAATATCTGCCCAAGGTTTAATTATGCCAACGAGAGAGAGATTCTATGAGGTTGAGAGTTCACACACACCTACTAAAGCTTTCGTTTTTCTTCACAAGCAGCATGCCTTGGCTTAGCTGTCTCTTTTGGAGAGGAAGGGATGAGAAATAGAAAAAGGAAGATGGGGCAAGTGGAGAAGAGAGGAAGTAGAGGAGAGAGGTAGGAATGGATTCTTTGTAGGTCCATGGGGGAAAAACAAAGAGCACGACACACATCCCTAAAGCTAAGAAAGGAGAAACACTTCACATATTGCAGTTTACAGCCTGCCCCTACACATTGTCCTAAGGCTTTGGCCTTCCCAAAGCTTTGCTGCTTTTATGTAGTTCCAGCCTGATGTCAGAATTGATGACAGGCTGTGGTGGGTGTAAGAAAGGAGAAGATCAACCTGAAAAAGTTAATTCCAAGCTATTCTGCAATCGAAACACCATGAAACTTCCACCCCTCCACACAGCACTGAGGTTCTCGTACCTCTTCAGAAACACCAATCCTAATGCAGAGAACTGTCTTACAAATTTCTCTCAGTGAGAAGATTCTTCTTAGTCCACCGGGATAAGAAGATAAAGTTAGCAAGAAAAAAGCTATGTAAAAATATTTGGTCTTGGAAGTTTTATAACTGAGGCCAAATGAGCCCCAGACATCCATGAAGCTACTGAAAAAAAAAGTGGACAGGTATGAGATGTCACCTCACAAAGTTCAAACCTATGCACATGCAAAGCACACAGCCTACCCTCCACCCTGCACTGAACACCTACTCGTACTCTTCCCCAGTCAGTGAGCTGAAGAAAATCCAGTACCACATTTGCTAGTCCAGAATCACGTAACCTTTTACTACAGAACACGGTCCCAAAGCAGTAAGAGACAGAAGACTTATCCTAAGCATTTTTCATAGTTCTTTCTCAGATGGAGGTACCTGACAGACATAAGGAACCTCCTGCATACACTCACGTCTTGTGGCCACCTAAACATCTGCCCTGCCCTGGATAAGAGTGGCCTGCCCTTCCCAGAGCCCAGGCTGGCACAGCCAACTCTTACCCCTCCTCCTGCCAGCCAACACCACAGTCACTGGGCAGGCTACAATCCTGGTAATTCGCAGCGGCGCAGCCGAAGTTAAAAGAGGCCAATTCACCTAAAAAGGTTGCCAGGACCATCTTGAAACCTATGTAACATGATTAGTTTTAGCACAGCAGTCGGCAGTGTTTCCTGAGCTGGACAAGAGACAGACAGACATGGACAACACAGAGGGTGCACAAGAAAGAAAACAGACCAGTGATCGTATCGCTAAGGACGCACACCTCGAGGAAACTAGGAGAAAGTAAGTACTGACACATGGGCTGCCTCTTGCTCCTCGGTCACCTTTACTGCTTCCACGTTTTTTGAGGCTGACACACATTCTACGTATCCCAGCTGCTTTCAAACACCATGCAGAGGGAGTTTAAGTATTGCTGGCAGTGGGCAGGAAGAAAGGGCGATAAAGACACAACAAACTCCTGCTCTGGAGTTTCATAAAGGTAGGGCTGGTGAAAAGTCACTCTGTCCCATCACATTTTCCAGGGGGGGTTACTGTTGGGTGCTCACATAGTTTTAAGCTGCCATTGAAGAAGAGCACAAACAGCTTCCAGACAGTGACGTACAGACAAGTGATTCAAGTAACGTTCCTGTTCCTATCTGCAATAGGGGACAAACATTTTGTTGTTGTTCAGCGTAAAAGAGAATGCCGTCCTTAAATTTTGTGCTTTAGCTACTGCTCGTATCTCTCCGTGTCAGAAAGAAAGGCATCACTTCGTGGACTGCTTATGACTCCTTGCAATAAGGCCAATTTTCTCTTTGCTCCCTTGAGAGTGGATTCGACTGCTTTTCTGACAAATTCCATGTCTATCAAACATCAGGACGAATGGAAAAGGGCAGTGAACAGAACAGGGGCGGCAGTTACTGGGTATTTGGTCATGCTGGGATACAGAAACAAGATCAGGACAAAAGGAAGTTGTGGATTGTAAAGGCTCTGACAAACCTTTTCAGTAAGTATGGTCAAAAAAGAAACGACCGGCAGCTCTGAGCTGCGTGGCAGTGCAGTGCCCACACCTTTCACCCGAACAGTGGAGCCCCACCAGCCTCTGGCACATCTGGAGCAACTCCCAGTTTGCTCTACACTGAAGGGCTCCCACCAAGGATGATGGCACCAACACCAGGCAAAGCACCTGCTTCTCTTTTTGGCACTTCTGCAACAGAAAGACGAAGCCCCATGTCCAGCCAAGGCACGCGCCTGCTCTGCTGAGTGGCAGGAGAACCACTGCCCTTTTCAATGTCAAGGCAAGGTCGAACTGCATGGCCAGTAGTTGACTTTCTGCATAACATGGAAACTGTAGGACTGACAGAGGCCAGACAATCACAGGGCCCTTTTAGTGAGGACATGGACCTTTCAGTGCACGATGATTCCCCCCAGCCATCCCCTCCCCCAGCCCTGCACAGACATGCTATGTCGGGTGATGAGCACAAGCCGAGCGTGCATGGCATGAGAATGGCGGACGCACGAATCGCAGGCAGCTTACGGGAGGTGCTCACCATCAAATGCACACTGGAGCTCGACTTCCTTTTCTGGACACACCATTGAGAGAGGGAAAGAGAAGGGAAGAGAGGAGATGAGAAGAAAAGCACATAAACTATTCACACATTAGTGTGCCAGCAAGGGCCCCCTGCCAGTAACACACCCCTATGGACAGGTATAAGCAGCAGCAGAAATGCACAGAAACACGAGAATGAGTAGAGAGAGGTCACCATTAAAGGACATGACTGCACACCAGAGGGAAGGGCAGGGTAGGGGGCCTCCATCCACTTCAATGCTGAGGTCAGAACCTAGATGCCTCACACACTGGTAAAGGGGGAGACGACAGAGGAATATATACGCACGAGACGTAGGATGCAAGGGGGTGCCTCTGACGTGTTCTCCCACCTCAGAAATCTCCACCTTCCCCAGGCACACTGAAGAGGTCGACAGTAAACCCCTCAATGTGCACATTTAGAGGAAGCAGAGGAGTGCTTGCAAATGGAATCAGAAGGTAGGAGGAAGGTGCAATGGGAAGGGCATCCCAAGGGACAAACAAAGATGAGGGAACTTCTGTGCGTAGCATGGGGAGGAGAAAGGCTCCTTCACCCAGAAATTTGGGCTAACTGGAAATGCAAGAAGCACACATGCCCTGATACAGAGGAAAGGCAAGACTGACCAACGGGCACTGAACAGCTCAAACATCTTGCATTTTCAGATACTGGGAGGAGAATAAACAGGAAACAACACTCAAACACTACTCAACCCTCTTAGACTCTACTCTTGTTCAAAGCCATCTTCAGTCACCTTCAAAGACAACTTTGGACCAAACGGCACTCCCACAAACCCATAAATCAGGCTCAGCATGCATTTCTCTGCTCATTCACAACATTCTTGGTGTCATTCTGTCCAAGCTATGCCTGGCAGGTCTTTCAGCACAACAGTGCTACCCCTTCCCCTTGCTGTCTTCATCTACATTTTCCATTTGCCCTTCTTCTTTGGCACGATCCAGGCTATTCCTCTGCTGCTCATTACAAGCTAGCTCACGGAGTAGCACAGGACAGCATCTTCCAGCCAAAACCCACAATGGCACGGACTCAGCTATGTAGCTCTGGATTCCTGCATACTACCACATTCCACCTCTGGAGCAGCCCTTGAACTCAGTACAGGCCATGGAGCTGTGCGTCCTCACTTCATACGCTTACTGAACAGCTTTCACCTACAATATTGTCTTTGTCTCCTTTGTCCACAAGAGCCCAAGCCCACATATGGACTGCCATGTCCTTGAGAGCTGAACTGCTCCTGTTCACCTGATACCCTGAACCACACTCGGGTCACACAGAGTCCAGAACCATGCAGACTTTACACAGACAGACTCAAACCAGCAAGCTGCCTCTTCTAACCTGACTGTTTAACTCTATTATGGGCAGACTCTAAACGCTGATCTGTTCAGCATTTGGCTTATTAATCTCCTACTTCACAGAGACACAAAGACAGGGCTCGTCACTACCTGGTTGACAAACCTGCAGTTCCTCCCGTCTTGTTTTAGAACAATTTAGCTTCTCCAGAGGCTTTTCCTCAAGCTAACGTTAACATAGGCTGCACTTACTACCAGTGCATAAATACAATGCTTAGACCACCACCAACACAGAGGAATCCTCGTACCCAGTTACAACAGGGGAAATTTTTAACTGGAGAAGGAAATTCACACCAGCTGAGCAACTTCTTCAAAACTTCTGATTTTTACATGTAGTGTAGCCCCTAAGTTGCAGCAGACAGAAGTTATAAGGATACTGCAAGAAAACAGATCTCAAAGGAAGAGAGTCTCATTTGCAGTTCACACAGATTGCCAGTGTGGTACAGAAAGCAAGAAAAAGGGCAGAAAACGTTAAGAGACAAGCAAAAGGTTGAGTGTGAGAGTCAAGCAAGCTGTACAGAAAACAGTTACACTGACACAGGGGGAAAAAGCCCTCTGCAGATCAGAATTTGATTAGAGTACAATCTAAACTTAAACCAGCATTGGTCTATTAGCATGGCATGGTGTATTGTAGAAAGAGAAAGCACATTGTTGTGGCCTCCATAACAACGGGGGGAAGAGAAGCTAGCCCGACAGTATGGAAAGGGTAACAGTATGGAAAGGGTAGGGAGCGAGGTCTGGGTCAAGACCAGAGCACAAAAGCAGTGTTGTTACTCAGGACAAGCTGGATTACACCACCATGAGGCATCAGCAGTAAGCACTAAGGCATCAGAATTTATTAAGTTAAACCACGGTCAGGGAAATTGGTAAAACAAATCAGCCTCCCAAACTCCTCCGTAACAACTGCATCAGAACCATCTATATCACGCTGTGACTAGCTGGTGAGCAAACTTTTTGTTGTTCTTGTAACATGGCTGCAACTTAGCAAAGTAAATAGCGTAACACAACTCTCCTTCTGTTCCACAAGACAGCTACATCTCTAAGTACAGACCGTGTCCCGCAGAATGCAAACTGTTAAAGGCAGATGGTCTACAGTAAAGTACCTCACTGACCCCTGCCAGGATTTCCCAACATCTGAGCAGCAAAACATTTTCCCAAAGCTACAGTACAGACAACACGTTCTTCTCAAATCCAGGGATGAACGTTTGTTGAAGTTCTGTTTCTGTATCTGTGTGAAATTCAGGTGTTCATCTCGAGAAGGAAGGTTCTCTGAAGGAAGGCTCTTGCTTTATGTAACAGTCAGCAGGTGACATCAGACAACCTGAAAAATCACTACCCCTTCAGCGTAGCAGCAATACTAGAAATGGCAAATGAAAATCATTCTGAGCACCACCAGAAAACACACCAAATACCAGAAGATGTTTTAGGAAGCAGAGTGACTTCAGGTAGGGTCCCATCGCATTCACAGAGTTGGCCACTTGTCATAAACATCTTTTCACAACAGCTTGTGTTTCTATCTTCTACCCGCAGGTCTCCCCCAGTCTGATCCTGGCAGTACGTATTTATAAGATCACACTCGACTGCAGTCTCTACAGGACTTGTAGGGTGGGCAAAAACATTGAACTCAAAGCAGATCAGCGAGAGGCAACCTGAACTAGCAAATGTGAGGTCCTATTTCTATGTCTGCTTTAGAACTTCACATAATTTAATCTCTGTCAATTCATCTTCTCTCTCGCCCTCTGTCAGCTTGTCTATTTAAACTGCAAGCAAAAAGACAGGGATTTTCTACTGAGGTATCACCACAATCCTAAGCACACTGGACTCTTGATCTCAGTTGGAGTTTCGAAGCAATACAGCAATGCAGTGACTGAATACATCAAAGGGGGGGTACGTGTTACCGGATGTCAGCACTTAAACAGATCTGAAGGGCTCCCTAAGTACCTTGCACAAAACAGCTTGGCATAAAGCCGTGCTGTTCAGGTGAGGTTGGCTTCTCTTCGTTTAGCTTCACCATAACAAACTGTCCACTGTATGGCTTCAAAATCATAAGAAGCCCAGACACAGAATTCATGTTGGTCACTGCATGGATGGTATTGGACCTTTGCAGATATCCAGACCCTCGCAGATTTTCTTAGTAGTCCCTTGATCCTTGGTTCAGCTCGCTGCTGAGTCCTCTCCAAGGCACCCTTTCACAAGCTGCCATGCCACGCTGGCTCACAGAGCGTCCTGCCTTCTCCACCTACTCTCCCCTGGGCAAAGGGAAGGGGAGGCTGCAACCCAGCAGGCAGGAAATGCACGCCGACCACAGGACTCCTTACAAACAGCAGAACAAATGGTATTTGGTGCCTCTTTTGTGCAGTTACATTAAGAGCAAGGGTAGGTTGTGCACCATCAACATTGTCATGATTTTTACCCTTGCAGCTGAGTTTTCTTCAGCTCTGCTATTCAGCTGCTTCTGCAAAAGAGAACAGCGTGCACACAGCACAAACACGAGGCAGAAAGTCAAGAGAGTCTGCGGAGTGATGCAAGTGAATGCTGTTAAGATCTCCTGCATCCCACAGCAGTGTCCTCAAGTTCCTGTCCACACGGAGTGTAACACTGAAAAACATGACTGATTTAATTTTGTATCCCCTAACCACAACCGAAGTACTCAGGAAAAGAACACAACAACAGCAAACCCAAAAGAGCTTAGAGAAGCACTGGTTTTAAAATACTTAGGAGTAGGACACATCCTCTCTCACCAGTAGGAAGGGGAATTCCCCTTTGCCAAGAAAGGGAACAGGATTGCTTGAGGCGCTGCCCAGAGACAAAAAGTAATCAACGGGAGGACTGTAACATGAACTACAGGGAGCCCAGACCCTCACGAGGTCAGAAAAAGGACATTCAGCATGAAGTGTCCACACTCTTCACCCAGGTGTCTGCCCCAGCGCATCCCTTAACCCCTCCCTCACCTTGCAGTGGAAGGCAAATCCAGCTCACAGGCAGAAACGGGAACAAAAAAGCAAGTACATTTGACATGGAACTATCTCAAGTCAATTTTAAAATGGCAGTTGCACAACTTGCTCATAAATTTAGAATCTTAACAAAAAAAAAAATACCTGGGACCTACAGCAGCGGCCACAAGACACGTGGCACGTTACATGGCTCTGCAATTCGTCACCCAGTCAGTACCTTCTAGCCTCGCTTTCAGGATTTGAAAGCAGGAAAGTATGTTCCTTGGGATAAAACCTGGCCCTGGCCCGCCCTTGCTGCCACTCCATCAGCTTGGATCCATACTCTGCCTGGAGAAAGCGCATGCAGCACCACCAAAGGTTTGGTGAGCAGGGACAATCTAATATTCAAGGCAGTTTAAATCATTCATTATTTAAGATAATGGAAAAGTTCTCAAGTGCCAAGCTGATGAAATATCTACCAATTAGCAGAATTAGCACTTGAAATAGAAGCAGCAGTGCAAAATGAAAACCAAGAAAGCTTCAAATAGATTTTGGAATGGAATTTGCTAGAGGAGGGGGTCATACACATTGGCATTAATCAAAATAACCCTGGCATGGATACGCCTATAAAACAAGAACGTTTCACTCCTGTCCTCTACTGCTGATCTCATCTTCCTCCTTCCTTCCAAAACTGTCTGACGCAATCCCATTGCTTGAGCGCGTCAGGCTTCCTTCAGCGAAGGACGAAAGTCAAGTCAAGCCAAACTGGTGGGTTTTTTCTTGCCTATCAGCCCAACACAGCTCACGCTAGATGCTCGTATCACCACTCATGGCCAACATAAAATGCCTTGCATTTATGCTAAATCAGCAAGACCATCTGGCATCACGTACTAATCAGTGCACATCCTCTTGGAGTTTTGGGGAATAAAGCAGGAGAAGGGGACATACACCTCACATAAACTTGCCTGTTACCATCTCACAGAAGCCTCAAGGGAGTTGTTTTGTCAAATAATGCAGCATTCTAGCATTGACGGTTCAGAACAGAGGCTGGGAAAGTGACCTTGGACAGAAAGGAAATGAAGAGAAAATGCTGATTTTTTTTTTCCCCCCCTCAACGAGGTTACAGACATTAATGTTTAAACCATTGCAGTCATCAGCTTGTGGAAGAATCTCTTTCCATTGTCCTCTGCTGTGTGGTTACCTGTGGTAATGCGCTAACGAAGAACAGTCACCCTGGACCAGATAAAACCAGCCAAGAAACTGAAACATATTCACTCCCAAATCTCCATAAGGAGTCAGTTTCCAAGAAGGTTTTAAAAAAACAAAAACCCACCCTAACCAACCAACCAAACCAGGAGTCTCAGTATCTGGAGGCAACATGAGAAACCACCTAACCACATGGCATGTGGTCAGCAGCAGACTGCAGTTGAAAATACAGCATGCAATGCTTGCTCTAAAATTGTACCCGATACAAAATGATTTATCTAGGAAGTGGGAGTGAAAAGGACACTATAAAGCTGAAAATCTGTTTGGAACGTCAACTGGACTGCCAGGATTTATCAAATATGATGGATAATGGTGTAGCAACTTCACCCACCATTTCCCTCAGAACCTGTGAGTAAATCCCTTCTATCAATTCCCAGCGACTATGTGAATCTTTGGGTTCTTTCTAAGGTCACCAATCTGATCTGCCCCTACCATGGATGATTCTTCCTTCTCCTGATCCCAGCCTTTGACTTCTGTGGCTTGGATGGCAGGGTTTGAGAGCTTCCCAGTGAAGACTGAGGCAAAAAAATATCCCATTGAGCACCTCAGCCTTCTCCGTATCTTCGATAACCAGATCAACACTTTCCCTAGTTTTCCTTTTTTCCATCAATATACCTACAGGAACTTTTCTTGTTGCCCTTGATGTCCCCAGCAAGATTTAATTCTTTCTGTGCTTGGGCTTCCCTAACTCAGTCCCTGGCTGTATCCTTGATTCCACTGTCTGTAGGCTTTCTTTTTGTGTCTATTCTTGTGTCTAAGTTTCTCCAGGAGTTCCTTGCTCATCCATGAAGGCCTCCTGGTATTTTTGCCCAACATTCTTCTTCTAGGGATGCAGTACTCTTGAGCTTGGATAAGGTGCTCTTTGAATGTTAGCCAACTTTCTCCCAGTCCCTGCAGCACTCTACTGAGGAATTCCCTGAAGAAGCCCTTCTAAATTGCACAGTTGGCAAACTTGCCGTGTACCCTCCTCACTGTCCTAAGGACCAAGAACTCCACCATCTCACAATCACTGCAGCAAAGGCTTCCCCTGAGTTTCACATTCCCCACCAGCACCTCCTTGGTGGTGAAGATGAGGTCCAACACAGCACCTCTCCTCCCCAGCTCCTCTACCACTTGAGAAGGAAGTTCTCGTCAACACACTCCAGGAACTTCCTGGATTGCTAACGCTGTGCTGTACGATCCTTCCAACGGATGTTGGGGAGGCTGAAGCCTCCATGAGGACCAGGGCTCATGAGCATGAAGCCTCTCCCATCTGCCTATAAATCTGTCTGTCTGGTGGCAGACCCCCACCATAATGTCTAACACCCTCCCTTTCACCCTGACCATAAGTTCTCAGTACTTTCTTCATCCACTTCAAGGTGTAGTTCCTTGCAGTCCATCTTGTCACTGACATAGAGGGCAACACCCCATCCTTGTCTCCCCTGCCCGTTCTTCCCAAAGCTACCCCTTCAATCCAACACTCCAGTCACAGCAGCCATCCCACCATGTCTTTGCGATGCTGGAGAGGTCACAGCCCTGCAGGCACACACACACATCTCTTAACCTTTCACTTTTATTGCCCGTGCTGCATGCCTTGGCATAGAGGTATTTCAGCTGGGCTTCCAATGAAGTGATACTTCTCCCGCATTTCCCTGTCTATTTCTATGACTGCAGAAGTCCTTTGTTCCTCTCCACAGGTCTTATCCAGAGAGATCCCAAATGTTCCCCATTTATTTCTCATATTGCATGAACCAGTGCTGAAGCACCTCATCTCCACCTCTGGCTTATCTCCCAACAATGGCACACAATCTCCACGCCCATATCTAGTGCGTCCAGCTGTATCCCCTTCCGTCTTCAAGTCCAATTTAAAGTCCTCCCACCAGTTCACGAGCTAGAATCCTTTTCCCCCTTTGAGAGAGCTGAAAGCCACCGGGGGTGAGCAAGCCTGGTACCCTGCACATCTCCCATGACCAAAGAACCTAAGATTCCTCCAACAGCATCAGTCTCTAAGCTATGTGTTAATGTCCTCCAGTTGTCTCAGTCATTCTCCCCACCACTGAAGGGACTGAGGAAAACACCCACTGTGCTCTTGATGCTTCTACCAATCAGTCTAGGAAGTTAGTACCCTGAAATCCTTTCTGAGTGCTTTAGGGGTTCTCTCATCAACCTCATCAACACCAACCTGCAAAAGCAGTAGCAGGTCATAGTTGGAGGGCTGTACCAGCCTAGTGACCTTCCTCATAACATTGTTAACCTGGGCCCTAGAGAGGCAGCAGACTTCTGTGGTGAATGAATCTGGCTGGCACAGAACATGTGGACGTGTTAAGGCTGTACTACAAACCTACAAAAACCACTGTCTTCTTTCCATCTTGTCCAATCTTAGCATAGTGGGGAAGTGACTTTTGAAAGCCTGCATTATTGAGCAATACTGGAAACATCAGCTTTAAAAACAGCCAGAAAATTTATCTCTGAGTTTTTAAGTTTTTAGAAATGAAGACTCAAAAGCCACACCTGGGGAACACAGAAAGCCCAACTCTGAAGAGGACCCTCAGTTGACATTGAAAGTGTGTGGTGCTGCTTATGGACACCACTCAGGTTCATAATGTAGAGCAAGAGGGTTCTAACACTTGGGAGCAAGGAAGCTGCATGCAGACTCTTGACTGCATGTCTCCAGTGTCATGCAGAAGTAGAGAAGAGGTTTCTGGAAGGAAATCTCATTCACTAGGTGCAGAGAATGCTATGCTTTCTCATCTGCCTTCCACTTTATCACAAGTATTCAATTACATACATCAGGAAACAACATCTACCATGAGGAGCTGCAGACTACCACAGATCAGTCAGAAAAGCAAATCCCACTTTACCCTTCTCACGTGGGAAGATACTGTGTCCTCAGCAAACCAAACATCCTAAGTTCTCTATGGAACTAAAGTGTCTAACACACAGGTCTCTTTGTAACTACATGACCAGGAGGCTATGCCTCAAAAATTGCCACATAACCTGTTCGTTTCTGGAATACTGTTACCCAAGTTGCAGCACTCCATGTGAGGCTGCTGGAAATCAAGAATCCTGAGAAGACAGACAGGTTCTTCTAGGTAGGTGACAAAACCTATGTAGATGTGTTGTTACCTGCTGCTTTTGCAGTTCTCCCTGACACGTTGGGATTCTGAATGAATTCTGCTGGTTCTCGGTTGACAGTGGCTGGTTACCATCAATTCTCATTCCACCAGGATCTTACTGGAATGCTTGCCATATAAACATAGGACAAGTCAAGCACACTTGCTCCGTGAGCAAGCCTGTGTTCAGAGCATGTCTGTACAAGAGACAGGCACGTGCAAGGGCACAAAAGCTCAGCCTTGTGAGCACATTCCAAAGATACCTATCCTAGGGCAAGAGCGGCGGTTCATGTAACACTTTGGTTAAAGAAGCCCTCAAAGAATTGGGTGTTACTAGAGCAGAAGACAGCAGGACTGCAAGAATGCAAGTTTTACTAGAGCAGTCCCCAAGGTAAATACAACTGCTCCTGAAAACACCCCTTTTTCCAGCAGCTGGGTTGTATTTGAGCCCTCTGGAAACAAAGCCTCATTCAAATGGAGAAAGGTTAAAAGAACAGGAGAGAACAAGTGTGCTGGTCCTGCAGTGTACGTGTCAATCCCCTAGCACTGGGAAAATGAAGGCTGTCCACAGTGCAAAACCAGGAGATGAACTACTCCACCTCACACATGTGGAGAAACGTTTGGACTTCAAATGGAAATGCAAGTAAATAAACCAGATGTCTTTCCCATGTGGAGGTCAGTTTTCTTTTTGAGCAGTTAAGGGAAGAGAGTGCTCTAGTCCATAACTGTCTCTAGTGCAGTACAGATGGTGAAAGACTACTGCATGCAATATCACACTGACTTGGGGATGGCCTGTTTGACCTACAGAACCAAAGGATGGCCACGTATGCCAAGAGTGAAACTGAAGTGGATAACAAATAATTCCCCTCAGGCGAGTGCCTGGCCTTCGTGGATGTGGACTGAACTCTTAACACTAGACTCAGTTTTCATTCTGTCCAGATATGAACATCTAGAGGCTCCTCCTTCCCAACTCCTCTTCCTAGCTCAACTTTCAGCATCTGTCCCAGAGAGAAGACAAACAGATTTAGTCTGCTGGGTATCATCAGTCACTGACAACTGCTCTGCAGTTTTGGTACCTGGAAGCATCCTGCACTGAACAGAACAGACCAGTCAGAGGCATGTGTCACACCTGAACAAGTCCTTAGTCTTTCTATTCCACAGCATTGACTAGTTCTTCATACTTCAAGAAAGGAGAAAAAGAAATCTTGCCAGTACAACAGTGCACTTGGCTGTGTGCATGTAAGGAACAGTAAGATCCCACCTGGGGCTCCATGAGGACATGGTGAACATAACAATCCCAGCCACAAGACAGGGCTGTGGTTTTAACCTGGATGGGGATGGGCACCAGAGAAAGCAGCTGCCTTCTGTTCAGATGGTGGGAGAAAGAGTGAAATGGGAAAGCAAGAACTTACCTTCACTCCATCTGACTTTTTGTTCAGCAGGCTTTTGGCAGCTGTGGAGAGAAGCAGGAGAAGCAGGTGAGATTGTTATCAAGACCATTCTTTCGACCCATTTCCCTCAAAACTGCACGAGACTCCAGAAGGACATCCATCCTCCTCCTTTCTCTCTAACAGCAAGAGACCTGGCAAACAGGCAGAGTCACTCATCAAATCCATCAGGATCATCCACCTTACTCATTGTTCACCTACTTGGGCGAAAATGCTCCTACTTGCACCATCTCAGGAAGCCCAACTCTGAAACAAAACTTTGGCTTTAACTTCAAGTTCAGCCATGATTTTGTTTAGAAAGGGGGCATTGATAACGCAGAGGGCCGCTAATTTGCTGATGATTATCATTCATAGTTACTCTGGGACAACATCTGGATAGCTGAAAGGAAGAGACTGGAAAAGTGCAAAAGGCAGCATCTGATATCAGTTTAAGAAAAGAAAAATGAAAAAACCAGAAGGAGAAAAGAGACAGAACTAGGCTGAATTGCTTCACTCGAAAGATAAAGATGCTCTGCTGCGCTCAGCTGGAACAACTGTCACTAGCAATGAAAGCGAGAGTATGATAAGCAGATCGGGAGCCCACAACAAATGCCTGGTGGAAGGCACCCTTGGGACTGATGATGGAGCCGCTTCGTTTATTCCAGGACTGTCAACAGTAAGACCCAGCCTACAACCTCAGCAGATAGAAAATGTAACTTGCCTACCCATGAAGAATGTGTTCAGTTGTTTCAACTTCCGTAAACAGCACGCTGGAGACCTACTAGCCCAAGACACCGATACGCCTCTCCAAAGCAGCCTCTGGGAAGCATCTAGGTCTGGGTACTTGACCTGGATTTTAGCTCCAGCAAACATGAGGCTTACAGAAAAAGGCAGCTATCAAGGCAATGCTTACATGGGCTGTTGGAGTACTTCCCTCCCAAGAGCAGGCTAACCCAACTCACACGGAATTCTCAGTCTCTCTCTAGAAGTAGCCACATCAGACAAAAACGTTTCTGCGACGCCCAACCACGCAACGGATCAAGTGTTATGTTAAAAACTCCTTCTACCCTGGCTTCCCTATCACGAGACCGTACAGATACGAATTAACCAGACAATATTAGCTGAGCTGGTGCAGACAACTACAGCATCTCATCAAAATAAAGAAGCAGCACTCCACGTAACTTTATTACAATCTCTGAATTGGTTTTCCTAACTCTGGCATAAAGCTAGATGAGGATTTTGTCTTAATTC
The DNA here is from genome assembly GCA_028565055.1 of Phoeniculus purpureus. NCBI lineage: Eukaryota > Metazoa > Chordata > Aves > Bucerotiformes > Phoeniculidae > Phoeniculus > Phoeniculus purpureus. The sequence goes on along the minus strand of JAOXOE010000632.1, from coordinate 9,800,438 downwards.
CTGCTCTCAGAAACCATCCAGGAATACCAGAAGACCCTGATGCAGAGGTTTTCCAAATGTGACATGTCAAAGCACAACGCTCCAAGCTGCACACATGGTGGTGGGCAAAGTGATGCAAAGCAACTCACCTGCCCTGAAACACTTTCTTTGCTAAGTGTACACACACTAAACCACTGCAAGAGACTGAATATAGCAGTAAGTTCTTGCCACCTTCAAGTCATGATGAAGACTAGCTTGACTTCATGTGCAATTGAGAAGAACAACAAGGTGACCGTGGTGTCAAAAATTTGAGTCTAGTGTTTATACCACATGCACATCAGAGCATCTTGTGCAAGTATTGAAACCAAGAAATTCTTGAGGTCTTACAACACTTCTGAAAGAGTAAAGGATTCTGCAACTTAAATATCACAAATGGGGCATCCTTGACAGGGAAGAAATCCTAAACAACATTGCCATGAGTCCCAGAAATTACCCAGACACAAGCTGGCAAACACCGTTTTTCACACTTTCTAGAGTTTCTCCAGAACCTCACATTTCTCTTCTTGGACAAAAGACAGCTGAAAATCACATCGATGCCGTCACAGCAAATTCAGCTGAGTCCCTGTGTGCAGCCCAGCCCTACATAATGTTGACCCAGTGCTCACCAGTGCAGCCTGTCTTTCTTAGCCTCCCTCACTGCTTGTTCCTCTGCACGACACACTCTGTTCTCCCACTGGTCTGGCAGCACTCCAGCACTGCAGAAGAGAACTTCTTCTGTGGTGCACTTAGTTCAAGAATCACACTGTGGTTTGAAAGGGCAACCAGAGAGCCCATCACATGCCTTCACACGCAAAGATGACCACAGACACCTCTCACAAAAGGAAGGCATGCAGATCTAGACACACTCAGCCCGGACTTGTTATGAGACAGAAAGGGGATGCAAGAAGAATTCCTGCAGCAAGCAAGAGACAATTCCTGTAACAAGAATCACTTCAGACGACAAGCAGCTCCACCCAACACGCAGTTTAGCAAAGAGATGCTGGGCAGAAACATCAAGGACACCTGCAGACAGATTCTTTAGTGTTCAGGAAATGGTCTTGCATTTACGTTGTGCAGTTCTCCAGGCACAGAGACACTAGTATTTAATGTGTAAATAAAGGGATTATATTTCCTCTTCTCCGTGGAGTTAAGAGTTCCTCTACAATGAAGCAGGACAAAAGCACGTGCTGCTAACCAGTAACTTAAAAGCACCTTTCTGTTACTGCTTTAACAAGACACCCTCCAGTTAATCTCCGAAGAGAAACCCAAAGGGCCTCCTTGGACTTATCCCATAGACACCTCCCTTGCCCCATATTCCTTTGGTTTGGCCAACTTTAGGAAACATCTTGGGCTCTGGACCAGGTTCTTGTCACACACCCAAACCCCTAACGTGGAATTCATCAGTAATAAACACTAGGCATTCTGGATGTTCCAGAGCCAAAGGAGACAAGGCGGGTATGAGGGGAGGCAATGGAAGACAGAACTTCCAAGATGGGATGAAAAACCCACTCCAAATACAGCCATGAATCCTGCCTGCCAGCTGCACTCTTCCTCTTCCAGAGAGCAGCCCTTCATCCAGTCTGTCGTGGATTTGCCCTGCTCCCAAACGTCAGGACTCAGTTACGTTCCTCATCTTGGTTCAACTTGCAGAGTGTCCTTTTGTTGGATGCAGAGATATCACTGAGGTTGCTTTAATCAATCCTGACTAACTCATGATGCTGGTCTAACAGACAAGTAAGTTTCTGGCTTCTAAACTCAAGCACGTACACCACAAACAATGCTGGACTTCGCTGAGACTTGATTATTAAAACAACAGCTGTATCACACGAACACAGAGTTCCCAAAGACACAGAGCTGTGCTGGGCCATCCTCATATTCTCAGTGCAAACAAAAACTATTTCTCAGCTAGATGCCACTTCTGGGGCTCACCACAAACAAACAGTCAGTGTAGCCACAAAGAGGCACCTCTGCTGCCGGCATGAGCAATGCCTGAAAACGCAGCATAACAGACTGGGCAGACCAAAGACTGGTGCTCACCTCTCCACTACAGTGGCTGCTTAGGCACAAATCACCCCAGCACTGGCCATTTAAACCAAGCAGAGAGAATTCATAGAAGAGAGTGAAAGCGCCTGGTGTTCTCTGTCTTCACCAGACTCTTCAGTGACCCGCTGTGGGAGCTCCTTGCAGTACCAACGGCACAGACACCCCCTGCACTAAGCAAGAGACCAGCACGAAACCAATCTACTGGCATGGGATAACTACCTGGCAGATTTTACAACACGGGCTCTTCCTCTTGCTGAAAAATTGATCTTTATTTGTTTTTAATCCTGTTATTAACTCGCTCTGACAAAACTGTTCTAGAATGTACCTGAGCAGTAGATAAGCATCATCTAACCTTCCCCCAATCACTGCCATAGAGAGCATCCTTGTCTTCCCTGTCTGTCCTGCCTAAAGGAACTTAAGTCCCTTCATCCCAACTCTCCGGTCACAGCAGGAATCCCACCGTGCCTGTGTGATGCCAGTTAGCTAATGCTCAATGCAAAGCTTTCTATTCCTCACAGCAAGACCACAGTGATTCTGTTAAACAACTGCTACGGGATAAACAAAAGTTCATGAAAAGCAGCCTGTCACTTCAAAACACTCCTTCTAAAAACAAGCAGAGAGAGAAGGGTCGAACCAGGTGGAAAGGCAGGTAAAAACCCCAACCATTAGTCAGTGCCAGCCCTTATGGGATCTGGACCCACGGGGTCTCTGGACACAGCAGGCACTTTCTTCTTAGCTGGGTGCACCTCACCAGGCACAGCTAGCTGATGCCTATCCCTGTTAACGTACTTCCATAGTTCAGGAGAGCCTCAACAGCAGAGAGCACTTAAAGATGCACACACGTATGGCAAACACGCCCAGCCAGCTTTCAGCCAAAGGCCAGAAGACCGTAAAATTAAAACACAAGTATGAAATGCACATCCCAGCGGTGTCCTTCTGGCACAAGCCACGCGGCTCCCAGTATCCCCATCAGTGAACGACAGCGAAATTGGGTGGGAGTCAGGTGACTTCCATCTGCATTCTTCACTTCTGCTAGCCTCAGAAAACCACAACGTTCTCCACCATGTAAAAAAGCCAAAAAATCCAGAAGCTCTCCCGGTACTTTGGGAAATTTTTGTTTCAACCGATGTTTTCAAACACCTTCCTGCCCGCGCAGAACTTTCGTATCCCGAAAGCCGCTCTCTCTGCGGGTATGCGTGTGTACACACGCAGGCAGAACCTCAAACAGTCAAACCAGCTCAACATCCATCCCAGACTTTAAGCCTGAAGGCCCCAGTCTGTCTTAAATTGAAGAGCTGACAAAAATATGAGAACACCTCTCTTGCCAGCAATGTGCTCTTGTGGCCAAGAGGGCCAACAGCATCCTGGGGTGGATCAGAAGAGGGGTGTTTAGCAGATAAAGAGAGGTTCTTCTCCCCCTCTACTCTGCACTAGTGAGACCACACCTGGAGTATTGTGTCCAGTTCTGGGCTCCTCAGTTCAAGAGGGATGTGGAGCTGCTGGAGACAGTCCAGCGCAGAGCCACTAAAATTATTGAAGAAGTAGAACACCTCCCTTATGAGGACAGTCTAAGGGAGCTGGGTCTCTTTAGCTTGGAGAAGAGGAGCCTGATGGGTGACCTCAGTAATGCCTATAAATATGTCAGGAGGATGGAGCCAGGCTCTTTTCAGTGTCAACTGGTGATAGGACAAGTGGCAATGGGTGTGAGCTGGAACACAGGAGGTTCCACATAAATATCAGAAGGAACTTTTCCACAGTGAGGGTGACAGAGCACTGGAACGGGCTACCCAGGGGAGTTCTGGAATCTCCTTCACTGGAGACGTTTAAAGCCCACCTGGATGTGTTGCTGTGCGACTTGGTCTAGGTGATCCTGCTGTGGCGGGATCATCCCTTCCAATCCCTAATGATCCTATGATTCTAAGATATAATCCTGATTTATAGCAAGAAGTAACGCTACAATTTAACTTCATAATTAATTAGAGTTTAATTAACGCAGATCGGTATCTGCAAAAAGGAAAAACCAATTTGCATTAACAAATTGCTTCGGCGCATTTGGAAGTTGTCTTCGTAAGACAAAACATCCTGTAGCTGGGTATGTAGGGGAATGAATACCGAGGAACATTCTGAGTCGGAACTGTGTAGCAGTTCACTGTAAGCTGGTAAGGACGTCTAGAAAACGTGAGGATGCGCAGTACCGAACAGCTAATTGCAACTGGTTAATGCACACGATGATGTCAGCCTGTATGGCTTATAAACCTTCTCACTTGGCCATCAGCCTACTTTTTTCTAATTAATTTGATTTGTTAGTTTCTTCTTGTCAGTTGCTTCGTTTTCATGGTCTTTTGACCAATTAGTTCTCGTTTCTAACTCAATCATTCTAAGGACAGAAAGTAAAAACATTGCTGTTCCTCATGCACGATTGCTTGTCAACATGAATGCATGGTAAAGGCAAGTTTCCTCAAGCTGTTGTGGGATATTTATTTCTTAGAGTTTCCATGAGGTCATAGATTTAAGAGAGCTTAGATGACAGAAACTCCTGACGGAGTTTTGAACGTGTATTTAGCTTTTAGAATTCTGCTTCAGGCAATAGTAGGCAAGTTAAACAATCACTGATTGACTTCTCTTAACTCCGATTTGTAAGGCTGATAGGCTCAGGAATGCAACCTGTAGACAGGTTCTTGAAACCCAGCCAAGGCAGGAATCTGACAGAAATTCCTGAAACAGGAGATAATACCTTCCTTGCAAGCTCATTTTGTGTCTAGGTAATGTTCTATATAAGGTGGTGTTCTTGGGTTTGAAGTGTTCATCAATAAATTTGTCACTGTTAAACACAATATTAATTGCTTATAAAACACTGGTCCGGTGCCACCTTGTGTTACAATAAGTACTTTTTTTTCACCAAGGTAGTGAAGAATTTAGGTTTAGATGCTAACTGGTGTGAAATTAGTGCAATGCCTTTGTACACCGTAGCTTGGCTTGATGCCCTGAGGAGAATGCTGTACAGCGACACTTACGCTGTGTGTTTGGATCATCCCCTCGCTCCAAGGCAATCTGGAGCCAAGCTGCACTTGGGATTGCTTTCCCTACTGAGCAACTGCATTTAGCACAGTGAAGAGGAGGGAGTATGGGGCCAAAGTTATGCTTCTCTCTAGGCTACCCACCTGCACAGGAGAAATGCAGCCCTGCTCAAAAACATTCTCTAGCCAGTACTGGTTTTCATAGCTAGTCCATGTATGTCATGATCTGTGCTGATGGATCCTATGATCCTATCATCAGATCTGTAAAAGCCAGTTCCTGACTTGTATACACCATAAGTGATGTAGGAGAAGGGGACCCGGGGCTCCTGGTGGCCAGCAGAATAACCAAGAGCCACGAATGTGGTCTTGTGGCCAAGGAGACCAACAGCATCCTGGGGTGGATCAGAAGGGGGCTGGTTAGCAGATCAAGAGAGGTTCTCTGCCCTGGTGAGACCACATCTGGAATATTGTGTCCAGTTCTGGGCCCCTCAGTTCAAGAAGGACATGGAACTGC